>JALJCO010011978.1:490000-1050000 GCA_023101725.1 Atherinomorus stipes | reverse complement strand
CTGAGGAGAGACAAGGAACTTAACTTTGGTTTTTAAGTATGTGTGCGCAGTCTGGCTTTTCTCAGATCTAAGAATCTACAATCTAAGAACACAGACACACAAAATCTTGATATTGTAACTATGGAGGAGCAAGAGTAGATCTATTTAACAGGGATTTACTGTCTGTTCCCGGACATGCCGTGATGTTGCCTTTGATGTACAGATGAGTCTAGTAGTTCCTGACTGTATTTCTTTAACTGCCCTTCTTCTCCGCTTGTGGCATGTTTGTTGTTTAAATACATCCTCTCTGTTTTTCTGTTTCACTCACCCTCCCACCCAGCTATCTGTTGGCTTGAGGTTTTCAGTCCAAAGGCTGGAAGATGCCGGGCCAAAAATCAGCTTTGAGCTACAGATCCACAGGTGACACATCTACCAACACTCACCCAAAGCCCCCCGAACCTTTTTCTCTCTCACACAAACACAAAAGAGCCGTTTATCTTTCCTGTGATCCATGTAAATATATTCTGTGTCTGCCCTGATCCTGTCACTGTCTGCGGTGTCATGAAACCAACCACAAAGATAGAGAAGGACAGATGGTTTGAGGGACCCCAGACTAGAGAGACTTTTACACAAAATACTCACTGTTTGCATTGTTGTACTAAATTCAACACATCACATCAGTAGATGCAGCGCTGCACCAGGGGGAATTCTAACTGCAGTCAGCTGAGCATAGAAATATAGCGTCATTATGAGCTACTTCTGAGTTTTGTTTTTACTAAAGCTGTGCAGCAGCCTCACTTCAAGTTATTGCAACAGCGGGATGCAGAATGCAATGTATTACAAGTCTACACAACCCTGCTATCTTATGTAGCCCTGGTGATTTTTGTGATGTAAAAAACAACCGCTAAATCATACCAGATAAATTATGAAATCATAAAAGACTGTGAAACCAAATCAAGTCATAAAGGAATTCAGTTAAACCATACAAAAATTTGACTGCACTTTGTTGCAATAGCTCCCATGCTTTCCTGCAAATAATTTATTTTCAGCTAGTTCTGAGTGCAACTCTGATACATTTACAACAAGTATATTCTTTTTCAGGTCAGCCCGCATATTTTCTGTATGATTTAGGACCTCTGGCTGGGCCGTTCCCCAGTGTTGATCTTCTTGGTAAACATTTTTTATATAGATATAAATGTGTGAGTCATTGTCTTGTTGAAAGGCAAACTTCCTTCATTCTCAGTTTCACAGGATTTCCATGTAACTAACTGAGCAGCTGAACGAAATCGGACCCAAATTGATGCTACCACACTGCCATAGTGTGTATATGGTGATCTTTTGGTGATCTGTGGTGTTTTTGTTGCATACCTTACCTTTAAGTTTAATCCTTGTCTCATCAGACCATATTTTGACATAATTCTGAAAGACTGCATGAATATTTTTCCAAATTAAGAGGGTTGGGTCCTGCTACCCTATCCCATAACCCAGACACACAGAGAATTCATGAGATTGTAGTAACCTATTGGGCAGAAAATATCTATCAGATTTGGTATTGATACTTTTGGGCTACACTTTCATCACACTCTGATAATTTTTCTAAACTCTCCTGATCAATGCCATTCTACTACTAGACATGAAATGGGTTTTGATTTCATAGTTTCTGATTTGTTTTCACCTTCTTTGAATGGTTGCAGTTTTCATTTTTATACATCACAAAGATCAGCCATTATAAAAGGGGCACGTGGACGTTTCAAAGGCAATGGTTGGGGTACTATTTCATGCCTTTTGGTGAAGCTGACTGATTCTCTCCACAGCTCCAACAAAGATAACTCCGACAGCAACCTGGTCAGTTTGAATCTATCCATCGTTGCCAGAGCTGAGCTCAATTTACGTGGGTGAGTGCAACCTCTCTGCATGTCAGTCTGTGACAAATTCTTTTTCTCCATGCCTGTTTCCTGAAGACATGCTTGATTTGGTTTCAGTCTAAACTCTTTTTTCTTTTTTTTCTTTTTTTTTCAGTGTTTGTTGGACAAAACTTTTCTTTTGAGATGTTCACATTTTGGGGGGCATGTTTGATGAAAAACAACATAAAAAGATATTTCTAGAACTAAATTTAGACTAATCATGTGCACATGGGAATATCTGGGGGTGCTTTCCGTGCTCATGGATGCCTTTAATAAACACACAAGCGCGCAACTTACACACACTTGGAGCCTCTCATGCCATTGTTTGGGTGTGGTGAGTTGTACACACAAACACAGGAGCTATTGGGATATGCGGGAGAAGAACATGTTCCAGTGTTTATACTATAAGGCTGTCGGATTGCCGCGCTGTAGCAATGTCCATCTAGCATTTCAGATATAGCATTTAATGCTTCAAAGCACCTCTGTTATAATACAGTGGTGCGATTGGCTTTATCCTGATGAACTTGTCAAACTGAAGTTAGTTTAGTATGACTTATGATGAGTTGTGACTCCTTGCTAAACTAGCTCTATTGCATGTCCATGCAGTTACGAATGTGTCTCTAGCTGGGGATGTGCACATTTTTTTTGTCCATCTTGAAATATTCAGTATGGTTTTAATCCGATTTGGCAGGTTTCTTCTCACTGTGTGTAAATTGTATTGCTGATGTGTCATTAGTAAATGATGCTCATTCAACGCTCCAGACCACCGCTAAAAACACAGAGCAATTTACCTGATACCGATCGGCTTATCAGTGTTGTATAAACTTGTTTGCAAGGACTCGGAGTTGCTAGCTGCCTGTTATATCATCATCTGTTCCATTACACTGTTCCCATCAATCATTTGTATATGGATACCAATTGAATTAGAAACGCTTCCCATATTTTGGTCCTTTACAACAGTCATTTCTATTGCAAATGTGACTAAATTTGCCAGTTTCCAAAAAATATATCAACTGTAAATTTTGAAAAAGATAAATTATAGCATAACAATGTGTGTGCTGAGTGGACAATGACACTAAATCCCTAAAGCTTTGTTCACGTTGCCTTAGAGGTCAAGTGCCTTTTCCAAGAAAAGACATCACACCTGAATTAATTGCATCTTGTTGGAAGCTGGAAATTTTATAAAATTCAGTGATTTATTGTGCTCGCTTGCCCAGCAAGCTGTTGTCAACAATATAAGCTGCTAATAATGCATATTTTGCACATATAAACAGCACAGCAATGTGTTCACTGATAAAGGGTGTGCCATTTTATGTGTGTGTCATAAAACTGCATGTGGCAGTTTATTACTAGAGAAATCACCACTTTACATGAGTGGGATGAGTCGACCATGTTGGATTTTGAGGTGCCTCAAAATTTCTGAGTCGGGAATCTGTTTTTTTTGTGTGTGTGTGTGTGTGTGGGGGGGGGGGGGGGGGGTCAGTCAGTCCAATTGATTTTTGCTATTGGGAACTTGAAAATTTCCCAATAGAAAAAAACATGTCATTTATTACAGGACAGTTTCAGTGTTCTTTGCTGGTATTGAATTATAACTCATAATAAAACAACGTATCAATACGTTATCAATAAGGTGATCCAAAGAGGCTCCATATCATTATCATCAAGTTGTTTGTGCTCCTTCCAGGGTTTCTCATCCCTCTCAGGTGGTGCTCCCATTCCCAAACTGGGAACCTAAAGAAAAGCCTGTCAAAGAGGATGATGTTGGACCACAAGTAACCCACATCTATGAGGTACAGTATATTTCATATTAAGGGGGGTGTTATCTGTTTATGTCTTTGTCTTCCATTTATCATGGTTGTTGGTGATAAATTGTGTTTTAACAGACAAGATCAGAGAAACCGGTATGAAAAGTTGCAGTTAAGCTATGAGGGTTAGAAGCACACTCAGATTAACAGTAAAAACCTCCAGAAAGAATTAAGATCTGGTTAATCAAAGGTCTCCAACTCATGACTGATCACTGCTTTAAGGGCAAAAAAAGTAAGGATGGATAATCAGAACTTAATAGAGAGCAAGGTAAGGAAGGAGGGATGATAGATGAATGCAAGTGTTCTTAAGAGAGGACAGTGTTTATTAATTATTGAGAGGTACAGACAAGGGGATAAAGATGGAGTAGGAGAGGCAGACAGACAGACGACGATTTACAATAGGCAAAAGTGCATGTGTGTGCAGAGTACATGTGATTCCTTTTTGTTTTAAACAGGGGGCAGCTTCGTTGAACCAGAGTGTAGCCGTGTCTGGCCTGTCCTGCAGCTGATAATGATTTTCATTTGTGGTACTTTTCCCAGTGGGCAGCTGCTTCTTGTTAAAGAGGACAGAGTTTTCTGCTCTCTCTAAATTCCTGCCCCGCAGCACCAGGATCATGTCCTGTTTGGACGACTTGCTTTAGCATGTATATTAGAGGACATATATGTGGGTGTTCGCGAGAGGAAAAAGGGATATAATTTATTGAATTGATGGTTCGTTTGGGCTCATAATTCATTCACTCTAGTTTTAATGGAGAATGATGCCTTTGGTGATGATGTAAGTTGTACTTGTCTTATATTTCAGTCCCCAGTGACTAAAGGCTGCATTAGTATTGTCTTCATGAAAACACAGGTGCCGTGTGTCATCATTCCACAGTTATGATAACCTGATTATAGCCTTGGTCACATGGGACGTGCTAATAGGAGAGAACAGAGTAAAATCCTGACAGCTCTCTGTTTCGCTGCTCCTTCTCTCCAGCTCCATAACTCTGGTCCCAGCAGTATTGGGGAAGCTGAGCTTCAGGTCGGCTGGCCTTCCCGTTTCCGTGATGAGAACCTGCTGTATGCCATGGAGATTCAAACTGAAGGCCCAATTAGCTGCCGGACAAACACCAGCCTTAACCCCCATGGCCTTCAGGTAACATGAACGTATACAGGCTCTTACACGCAGGCACATATTCAAAGAACAATCCCAAGATCTCTACATAGATATGCTGCATGGGGTGGGAAAATCTTGTTCATAAAAACATGTACTGCATCAAATGCCTGAACCTACAGAAAAATTTTAAGCCTCTGTTTATAACACTGCTAGCAGATTATTTATCCATCAGTTACATTATTTATATTCACTTATTTTACATCATCAGATTCACTGATTCTTTGCCAGTTGGCTGAAAGTAAGAAAAAGGACTATTATACTTTATAGCAGAGCTAGAAGAGTTTCCATCATTTGTGATATGACATCATCTGTAGGTATAAAGAAAATGCAGCTTTTCCAAAAAGGCTGTTATATCATGCATCATGTAAATCTGCCTGGACAAATCATCAGTGGGGTCATCTGGTTTTTCAGATCTTGCAACAAATAGTCATCCAAGTCATTTTGAAACAGAAGAGAAACTCATTTTAGAGTATGTGTCCACTTGTCTGGACAGAAGAGTTTGATTACCATAAATTCTTCTATTGTCTGAAATTGAGAAGAGTTTCCTCTTTATTAGATGTCTCAGAAACAGCCTTGCAAAGTCAGTCAATTAATCAGCTTGTCAGTTCTTGGCAAAAGAACTGATTAGAGGAAATGTCTGTGGCTTGTTTCTTCCTGACGTAGCTGCTGGAAGAAAAGAAAACAAATGCCATTGCGCTTCCAAAAATAGTTAAATTGAGAGGATTCAAGCAAGCCGTGTCCTCGGCTTGTTAGCTTTTTTAAAATGTTCAGATTAATATATCAATTCAAGCTGTTTCCACTGGCCTGCGTCCAAAGCCAAGCCACTCAGGTTATTCGCTCTTGCTGGTTATCAGTCTGTTCTTGTTGTCATTGTGACTATATGTCCCGGAAATTAAATCTCTACAAATCCAACTTTCAACAAAACAATCTTTGATCAGATTTCTCAATGTCACACTGATTTCCACAGCTGGAGATTTTGGATTTTAAAAGCCTTAGGTTCACAGATCCTTTTTCAGTGGTTGACAGGCTGCATCATGTGCCAAAAAAACAGCCAGTGGGATCAATATTCTGATGAGAAATTGCCTAAAAAGGTTCCAAACACAGGTTGTTCAGACTCTTGATAATTCTACTCTCTTTTAACTTTCTGTTATTGTTTCTTTGTCTGCTTCAGGTCACAGATCTGCAGGACACGCCTGAATTACTGGGTTTCTTGAGGAACACCAGCACTCCTCCTCAACGCCACAGACGATCTGTCAGCGCTGCTGAAAGCTACAGCAGTAAGACCTTGGTGAGCCACACATGTGCCTCTTGAAAAAAGACGAGCTAAAACAAATGTTCATTAGTGATTCACAGGTGCTTGATGTCTGTCTCCTCGTGCTCTTTAAACAGAACTGCACCAACATCTCCTGTCTGAGGATCATGTGTGTTGTTGGTCGGTTGGATCGGGGCCAAAGCGCTGTGGTTAAGATCCGATCGAGACTATGGGCACATACTTTTCTGCAGGTCAGTATCTACTAATTCTGGATGGTTTTTGTTACGAATTCATTTACATTGATACTTTCATCTATACTTTTTAAACTGTTTGAACTATTTATCAGCCTAAATCTTAAAAGTGAGGTCTAATTGGTAAAATGTCTCCCTTTGAATTGTGTTTTGTTTTGTTTTTTTCTAAAAAAAGCGGCGTAATGACCCCTACATTCTCAACTCAACTGTGTCCTTCATGGTCACATCCGTGCCTTATCGTATCCAACCCCCCACCATGCCTCAACACAGAACCTCAGTAAGAAAGCAATAAACATTTAGTGCTGGTGTCTGGCCCTGACAGAAAAAATAAGTAACTGTCTGAACTGTGTTTTTTTTTTCTGCAGATGGGTACCCTGGTGTTATGGGGGACTCCTGATGTGTCGTTTGCTGTTCCACTCTGGGTCATAATTCTGGCCATACTGCTGGGCCTGCTGGTGCTGGCCATGCTAACATTAGCCATGTGGAAGGTACTTGTTCACACACACATTGCAGCTTACAATATCTTCAACATTTTTTGCAGCGGTTTTGTGATTCAAAGCTGTACCAATCTGTTAATGTGATTCCCTCAGTGCGGTTTCTTTGACCGGGCGCGGCCACCAGCTGATGATGACGTCTCCGACCAGGAGAAGCTGACTTCCGAAACAGGCGACGCCTAAAATGACACATCTGCACCTGGTTGGAAGTTTGCAGTTTGGGAGGGATGTGCACCTTCTCAATAACTTAAATCAGATCTGGGATCTGTACTCGTTGGAACCTCCATGGTTGGACATCTTCCTTTTTGTGAATGAGACCGACTGATAGCAGAGACTCCAGCGCTGCACACACTGGGACCAGAATGACCGGGCTCACAGCAGACAGAGTGGGTCCAACACACATAACAGACTAAATCACACACACGTCCATTGTTTATCCATAGCAATGAAGCACCAGGACTGAAGAGAGTGAATTTTGTTGTGAAGACAATGCTTTAATGGTAGCTTGTTTTGTGTCTTTGTTAGTGCAACACAGAGACTTGAGATCTATGCATCTATACACAAATGATTTTGTGAGTTTTCAAGGGATTCTGAGAGTTTTATGTCTTTGTGTGTGTGCACAGGTATTGTAACATGTGTTTAGGTGCCACTTGTTTCATTTTCCATTCACTTGGGTTTGTTTCCTTCATACTGGGCTATGTGTTGTCCAGTTCACACACACATGTGCAGCAAGATGCAACCATATACTTAACAAAAAGGCACAAAGAAGGCACAAAGTCAAAGTGTATATTTATGAATGTATGTGCAATATTTAAAGCTTGTTGTTACACTGGCACTATTTTATTAGAGCATCATGTCTCCTTTGTTTTTGTATATACTGTAAGTGATTTATTGGGATCTTGGATAATTATTATTGCTGAAAACAAAGTATTTTAAACTGATTTAAGCCCCCCCCCCCCCCCCCCCCCCCCCATATACCACTTTTTAAAAAAGCCAGCTATGATGAATCCAGTAACAGCAAAGTAAGTTATTGTCTCATGGTGACTGTGGCATTTAGTCTTTGAAGAAATGAATCTTATCTTCACAGCTGGACCCCTGCTCCGCTTGTTTCAGGATTGCATGCATGTTATTTCCTCTGACATAGAAGATGATAAGACTTCAAGAGCTACCTGCAAAGAGAAACAGTCCATATCAAAACAAAAACACCATGTTTATTATCCGAGACTTTGTACATGCTACACTGAATTTCATTTATCAGATTGATTGTCGGTTTTGTTTTGTTTTTTTTCACTTCAAATGCATCATACACAGGCAGGCAGAGCACGACAGTCAGGGCATCAGCAAATAATTCAATTTGAAACCGAACATTGAAGCATTGTGTTTGCATTGTTATGTGGGGTTTTTTATGTTTTGTCAGAATAAAGAGTCGTTTGGTAAATGATTTTCACTCTGCTTATAGACTTTTTCATTGATGTTTCAGAGATCCAGGTTGTTTTAACTTCTAATAGCATGTTGTATTCCAGCCTGAGGTCTCCATCTCAGTGGAAGGACTCGTGCTCCTCCCCATGGAGAAAAGTAAAAATATGCTTCAATCTCTTTTTCTGCAAGGCAGCGCCATCCTGTGGCATTGAAAGATGGCTGTGAGGATGTAAAGGTTGCTGAGGGATGAGTGGATTAAGCAGCAATTAATACTCTGAAGACTTATACATTGATATATGTTGATATCACCCCCCCCCCCCCCCCCTTTTTTTTTCATTTTGCATTAAAACGATTAATAATATGAAAATGATATGATGTAGATTCATTCATAGCTGCTGGTGTGAATGAATATATCTGTCTTGTCTGGAAATCATATCTCTTTAAGTTGTTGGGGTTTTTTGTTTTTTTTTGTTGTTGTTGTTTTGTTTTTTTTAAATTGTACAAATTTCACTGGCTTATCTAACTTTCTCCGAGGCAGCTTAGACCTTCCATTATATCACATTCTTTGCTTTCAGATGCAATATTTTATCAAATACTCGCTGGAATTGTTCAAAGAATTGCATCTTGAAACTTATTTCTTCTAAGAAAAAGATAAATTGCTACAAACTTGGGATCAGAGGCCAAAGACACATAAAGGATCAGTATCTTTCCAAACCAGGATATTATGGCCTCTGAGTGTCCGTATACTGGCAATGTACTACTGAATCAAACTAATGCAAGCTCAAAAACAGATTTACCATCTGCCTCAAAGACCAAACATAAATGTTTTGAAAAGTGCTTGGCTATAATCGCTTGCTGGTCCTCCAATCAGAGGTTTGTAAATTCCTATAACCACGTAGAGAAGTGTTGCTGAAGTGACATTATGTGTAAATGCATAATAGAGAAAGAGCAGATTAATAGTATGGTATGTATGCAAAAGAGCAAATATATATAAATGAATGAATGAAACATTGTCATCATACAAAAGTACAATGAAATCTAGTTTAGCATTCTCTGTAAGAAATAAAGTCAAATTTAAGGGAAAATATATTTATACGAAGACTGGAGATCATGAAGGTGAATAAAAGTAAGGAGCAGCAGCAGTGGTGCAAATGCAAGTATGATAATGTTTGTTATGATGTCACTGTTAAAAAAGGCAGCTACATTTCTTGGATACCAACTGTTCCTGAGTGTGTTAGTCTTTGTTTTAGTCCTGCAACTTCTGCCAGATGAGTTAAAGTTTGGTATAAAGCACTGATAAAGTGGTCAATAGGACTAGAAAAGCACTATAGTACATAGATACAGCCCATTCACAATAATTATGGGAGCATATATTTACATGAATATATAGATGAGCATAAAACCAAAAATTATATATAAAACTATGTCTATAGGATCCATTGTCATGTTTACACATACTACACTATGCTACTTACAGTGGGTACGGAAAGTATTTGGACCCCTTTAAACTTTTTACTCTTTGTTTCATTGCAGCCATATGCTAAAATCAAAAAAGTTCAATTTATTTCTTATTAATGTACACTCAGTTTGGCTGGACTGGCAGGTCTAGGGAGAGTTCTGGTCGTCCCAAACTTCTTCCATTTAAGGCCACGATGCTCTTAGGAACCTTTAATGCTGAAGAAATTCTTTTGTAACCTTGTCTAGATCTCTGCCACAATTCTGTCTCTGAGCTCCGTGGACAGTTCCTTCGACCTCATGATCCTCATTTGCTCTGTGACATGCACTGTGAGCTGTAAGGTCTTACATAGACAGGTGTGTGGCTTTCCTAATCAAGTCCAATCAGTTTGATTGAACACAGCTGGACTCCAATGAAGGAGTAGAACCATCTCAATGAGGATCAGCAGAAATGGACAGCCTGTGAGTTAAATATGAGTGTCGCTGCAAAGGGTCAGAATATTTTTGACCATATATTTCAGTTTTCTTTTTTTAATAAATTTGCAAAAATTTGTACATTTCTGTTTTTCTGTCAAGATGGGGTGCTGAGTGCACATTAATGGCAAATAAAAGGAACTTTTTTTTTATTTTGGCAAATGGCTGCAATGAAATGAGTAAAAAGTTTATAGGGGTCTGAATACTTTCCGTACCCACTGTACAAGTGTGTCAGTTATCAATTTATAATGATGCTTCACTAAGTTCTCATTCACAAAGCATGAGCTTATGATTTTAAAGAGGAAGACATGAGAACCTTATAAGAAAATGGAGGTTTGTTTAAGGAGATATCAAAGAAGAACAAAGATGATAGTTTAATGAGCAATATCTCAAACAAAAATGCAATCACTGCAGCAAAATAAAAATCATGAGTTGTAGGATGAACTTTGATCTTTAAAGAAGAGAGGCATGACACGTTCTTCTTTAGACTCTTTATTTCTTTGAATACATTTGATCAAATGTAAAATCAAACATTTGAAGTAAAGATTTAACAGTTTCTGACTAGCAAATCTTGACACCATTAAAATAAATTAACATTATTGGTACTTACTACATACCATACGCATAGGACATAATGTTTTTTGTTTTGTTTTTGTTTTTTGTTTTTTTATTCATAGATTTATCCAAACAGACTGAAATTACAAAATATCTTAGTCTTTAACTCCCATAATTTCCTGGGTTTTTCAGCTGGTGCAAAAGAAAACATTGGTTAAGCAATATCTTGTCTTTCTGTCATATAAACAATGATGAATATTGGAAATAAAAGATGCCTCAAAAGTCTGTACATGGGGATGGTTTATCCTCTTCACTGGCAACAAGGTCAGACCAACAGTATAATGGAAGACTTTGGCTATTTACAAATAGTTGAGATTTTGTACAGATATTGTACAGTTTTTCCTCAGACATACTGTACATTACTTCTGTGTATTAATCACTCTAACACCCCCCCACTCACACACACATACATTTCAAAGTGCAATTCCAAAGATCACCACAAAGCGGCACTTTTACGCCATATTTGACATTGTACAGAAAGGCTTTAAAAATGTCCCTTTTTAAGGGGCCAAGCTTAAACATTTTCTTGAACAAAAAAGGAAATAATTCATGCTAAACTGTCCCAACAAATTGCTATTGTTGTCAAACTTAAAGCTCCTACACACTCGTGACCTGTGCTGTGACCTCTACTCCATCCTCTCAGGTGTTCTCATTGGTTTCTCTGGATATGACTTCTTCTCAAGACTGTGACACAAAGGTTTTCTGCCTGGTGCAATGGAAAATGTCACTTTTAAGACTCTTAGAAGAAGCTTTTCTCAGTTCTCAACACAGACAGCTGAGCAGAGCTTGAACTAAAATGGATAACTGTAGGTCTGCAAAGCTTCAATGTACTGTTCATAATGATTACAAATCCTGTGAGAGGTCTTTTTTATTGACAATTAAAATGTATTGACAAATATTTATTGACAAATATTGCATGTGTAGATTTATAGATCATATCACTTTGTGCCACTCAGTTTTATTGTTGTCCCAAGTTGATTCAAATATAGAAATATGTCACACTTTATAAGGTGTGTATGTGTTATTTTGTTAGCATCAACATTGCTCACAATTATACTGGTCGTAATCATGTGCATATGGTGCCACAATTACATAATACAGCACCAAATTTATCAGTCCATGGCTGAAAAAATGGTCTTTGATTAATAATGTTTGATAAATGTATACAGTGCACTGTTATGTACTGTAGGTAACCTATTTTGTCAGTAGAACTTTTTTTTTTTTAAATTTGGTTTGTGACCTATTCTTGAGAGATTCGTGTTTTTGATGGGAATAGATGAGTTTGGGGATGGAACAGACGAGGTAGAGTAGGAATTCAGATTTTTTTTTTTTTTCTTTTTAAGGTAGAGTAACCAAAAGACTGTATAAAAGGTGAAAGTAGCCTCTTCATCTGAAAAACACAGCCAATTAAAAACATGCAAAAAAAGTGCAATGCTATGCAATGCTGGCTAGACACAGGCACAGAAACATTTCTGGCCCCAACAGACACTGACGCTTAAGTGTCAACTTCTTATGATCAGGTATCAAGTCAATAATTATTTTTTTCTTAGATGCAGTTGGATGGTAGGGATATTGAAAATTAATTTGATCGTTAAAAAGATGTTAGTTTTCAAAGAAAGTATGGTGTCATGGGGGACCTAATTGGCCTGTGATCCTTCTTAAAACTGACTAATAATAATAATAACCATAGTACTTTTTTGTCATAAGTGGGGGGAATCTGATGACTAGATTTATTGATGGCCAAAATACCTGCACGTTTTGCAGCTGACATGATTAAAGGCCACAGAAGTTACAACAAAAACGAGTGCAAATAAATTCTATGTGATTTGAGTTATGAAAGAAACTGATGACTCAGTGTTTTTTTTTTTCTTAAATAACTTTTATCATCCAAGCTACAATATCCATCTGTCTCAATTCAAGTAGCCTCCTACTCTAGTGTTGCTCACCGCCCACTGATTTTCAGCTTGCAGCTGTTCACTGATTTCCACTGAGTTTGTGACATAATGTTCCTAAAATAAGAGAAAACGACAAAAGAAACCGAGTCATCTGGCTTGGGGTAAAAAGGACCTGAACGTAAGTAAATATGTTGCTAAATGTATACTGGCATGAGTGATAAAACTGTTCCCCAGACCATGAGGTTTATTTACAAGTGAGCTGAAAAAATGCAAACACATTGTTTTGAGGCTATTTTTCATGATTTGTTGGTAGATTTATTGGGAGCTGTCACTATCTTTGTTTTTATTACTTTTATGTATAATCTGTATTCTAGTTGAAGCAACTCCAGTTTTAACAGTAAATAAATGTTTATTTTTGTCACTGTTTTTTAACCCTCAGGGGTTACCTAGATAAACTCTTGAAGAGGAAAAACAGTTAGTCAACGAGTAAATTGGGAGGTTTGAGTGCACCTAGCTAATAAGCTAGTAAGCATTAGCATTAGCTCATACCTTAGCATGTTTCCATTTTATCTGAATGTGATTATTTATGGCCAAAAAAAAAATAAACAGCAAACAAAATACACATTGAAAAGATATTTGCTTGGCATTTATGCTTTGAGTTTTTCCAAAAAGCAAAAATAAAGCATTTCTAAGTGTTTCATAAACCGTTCAGCAGTTCAGCTTAAGTAGAAACACCACATTTCGAGAATTCATATGATGGCATTTCAAATCTACAATAATTAAAAAATAATTTGCTTTAGGACAATACAAACAGGCCAGGTTACGAGAGAGAAAATGGCTATCGAGGTGAGTAGTTGCTCTACTTTGTAACAGCTGAGATAAAAGACTACATAGTTTCGAAGAAGAACAGTCAAAGGGCAGTGTTTAGCCTGAGCAGTCACACACAAACAGAACAGTCATATTACTGGATTTATAATAAACAACCTACAGGGGTTTAATGGCTATTAGGATAAACTGCAGTCCATTTTCACACAAACTGCAAGTCAAATAAATTCTGAGGAGGACCAATTGTGTAGATGTTTCCAAAGAGTGGTAGCACATTCATGAACATTTGATCAATACCAGAGTTGGCACAAACAATAGCAGAACTTCTTGATATCGGTGAGTTAATGGAATGATTGAAGAAGGAGGCGCTGTGGCACATACAGTACATAGGCTACACAAAGGTTAGATTACACACTGTACACTTCCTAAGATACACATTACTGTACATGATCAACACTAGCTGACTAGTTAACTCGGCATTTCTGTCTTCCTCAGAATAGTAACTCCAGAAATTGTCAAAAAATAAAGTTTACCCAAAGTCCATTTACATTCCATAATGTTTTCTCTCTGTGATAAACCAGTAGGACATGTGATGTGATGAGAAACAGTCATTATTCCCATTATATCAGCTGAGGGTGAGGGAAACCATTGCCACTATACTCCATCTTGACTCTCCATCAAAGTGCTGTTGTTCAGAACACACTCATACACATTGCTGTGGACATGCACATATTTTATCAGGCCTAGAAACACACAGACACACGCCACGTGATATACATTGTCTGTGCACTAACAGATACACACTTTTCCTGAGTATGAAATATAGAAGCTTTCTTTGCTCTAAGAAAAAAAAAATTACATTTACACTAATCAGATAGAAATAAAGAGTTTGCTGCTTTCATCAAAATAGCAGTACTCTGATATATCAGGTATGGACTTCCAAAAATACATACCAGCATTGAGGTTTGAATGTAAAAACCCTAAAAACCGTGTGCTGCTGTTAACACTGTATATGTACAGTCATAGTTTCTGTAAAGAAAGCGAGGTCACTAGAGGGATCCCTCATAGTGACAAACCCCAAGATTTATCACCCCACTGCACTTCCTCCCAGTTCTACTAAGCTTATTAGCATCCTTTAGCTTATTTATTGATTTTTGGTGGAAAAGGCTCTGATAAGTTTACTTCTTTACCTGCACCAAAACAACAGACAAGCGGGTTAATGTAGAATACCAGGAGCTAAATGTACTCTGAATAAGCAGGTAAAGACACGACTACAGTCAAAAAGGAGAATAATTAACTGGAATTATCAGGTTGCATTTCAAAACATGCTAATTTGCTCTGAGTGACTGATGGCAGTACTGTTTTTAAGGAGGTTTACTGTTTTATTCTTTTTACTTAGAGTATAGATTGTATTCGATAGACAAAAGAAGACAGATTGTTCTATAAAGTAAAGCCATTGTTCAAGTTCTTTGTTTTAAAGTCCATGGGTTTGGAACAGTCTTTTTTTGCCGAGAAAAAAAAAAGAAAGGAATCCCCTTTAACTTGTGATGAACACAACATTCAAAACAATGCTGCACTTCTTCACACAGTCTCACAAGTTTGAATTTATGTAGATAAATCTGAGGTGAGGAGGGTAAGTGCTGGCATGCAGTGGTATCTTTTTTTTTTCAGTTCTGTTGACTTTTCTGTCATCTTTCCTCTTCTTTTTAAATGACCAACTTTCATCAGGCTTTTCCACGTTTATTTAACCTCTGCTATAACTTTAAGTTTTGTACAATACCTATGCATCAAAAACCATAAAATGATGCAGGTTGCTAAGTTTTTCTTGCTGCAGTAGAAATGCTGAACTTATATAGTTTGGACAGAAATGTAAGATAAAAACAAAAAACTTGATTTTTCACCACTTGTATTGATTTGAAATTCTGCACAGGGAAACAAAAATACTAAATCATGCAGTCACTGAAAGAAAGCATGAGACTTGAGGTCAAGATATGAAAGTAAAGACAAATGAGGAGGAATTCACCTTTATGTAACTGCTGTCACCCACACCTTGCAAATGCACTGCATCAGATTTCGTATCAGATTTCCAGCGTACTCTTCATTTGCATCACATACAGCACGTGCTTGACTTCATGAGTATCAGGTGGTTTACATTCAGGCCTTTTCAGTCTTGATTTGCATGTCATTGACTGAGTTCACAGCTACTAGCATCACAAACATCTTCTAACCTGTACTCTGTTAGATACAAAATGCTTACAAACCAACACATACGCTTAAACACACAGCAATAAAAAGAACTAGGCCGCTTGCAGTAGCTTACTCATTCACAATGGCATGGAAATGAAAAATAACAATATGAAATTAAACTCTTTATCAGATACACAACACAGCAGGGCTCACAGCCATGATTGTTGCCATTAAAACACCAAGAGTCTGTCTTTCACTCGACCCTATGTCATGTCACCACAAATAAACTGTGAAATGGACACGCTCAAAATATAGTTGCCCACTTACCACACACTGACATCGGGTCTGTGCTTAATCAGGTAGTAAGGGAAATGGCTAATTGGTCTGCATCCAACAGGTTTAAGCCCCACGACAAAGGAGATCCAGCTTATGATATGTAACACAAGTCTCTCAGGTGTCTGACTGCCATTCATACTCAACATTCACACTGCATTCATTTTTGCTTTCAGCATTGATTGCACTGATCTTGTGTGTGATACCACTTATGAAGGTGCTCTCCTGTACTTCATTAACTAGCGTGAAGGAAAAGAAACATGTAAATACTGCGTAAACTCAGTCTATATTACAGTAGTCTGGGCAGAGTGAAAAGAAGGAAGCTTAACACAAAGCAAACCACAGGGATTTAAAAGTTATCTTAACAGTCCACTCTTTTGTTCAAGCATCTTTCATTGCCAGTACTGGAGTGGCCCTCTATGCTGATTTTGACCTCCTGGGGGATGAAGGAGGGCTTTGGCAGAGTCACAGGAGGCTCCTCCTCAGCTCTTTCAGTCTGATCTCGCTCTGGAGCTGACCAGCGTCTCTTGCGAGCTGAGGGTCTCTCTGGATCAACACATTGTTGTTTAGAGAGGGCAGGCATGTCTGTTTTTACGGCTTCCTGTCTTACTTCTGCAGTCCCCAGCACTGCCAGCACGGGTCCTGATCTATAGATCCCCTCCGTTTGTCCTAAAACTGATCCCAGTCTTGCTGAAAGCCCCACTCCTGGTCCAGGAACAGTGATCTGCTGCCTCTCCATCCTGTCAGCACTGGAAGCCTTCATAAGGAGACCACCATTGCTTCCCGCAGTGCTGGGACTCGTGCTGTTCCTCACATTAGGATCCATGTTAGAAGAGGAGTCAGAGAGGTGACCGGTCTTCAGCTTGTTCCCCAAACTGTCTGTTAGTGATCCATTCCTCAAGCTGCGGAGGGTCAGCGACACACACACGTCACCAACACACAGCTTAGCGCAGGACAGCTCGAAGAGCTGAGTGGTCCGGTCAGGACAGCAGGACGACCAGCCCTGGCCAAATACAAAGAAGGGATACTCGACCAGCACCTCCACACACACCTGGATAGGAGTAGAAGAGGTACAGTTAGCTTTTGCTAAAAGGTCTGACAACATAAATGAAGAACTTACATTTGGAGTCATTATGTGTTTAACTTGTGTGAAATAGCAACGCATTGTAAATTGTATTTTGGAATTTTTTTGTCATCATCATTATTATCATTATTATTATTATTATTATTATTTTATGTCAAATCAACAACCTTCTGGTTTGTTGCTGTTTTAATTTAAAATGCTTAATCAAACACACCTTAAACACCCAAAAATCCTTCCATTTTACTCAAAATTATGGCAGTCCATTAACCAATATTTTTTAAGTTAAAGTTGTAGTGTAGCTGTTTACTCAACTAGATTTTTTCCCCCTGCATAATAAAATATACAGCAATGTCTCAATTGGAACAATGCTGACATAGGAAATTTAGGGTAAAATATCTGGATTTTAATATCAGCTTTAGTTTTGGCATACTGATACTGCGTGTTTCACACAACCATGTGTTTTTCTGGGGCACCTGGTTAGAAGGACGCCACCATTACTGTAACTAACACCTGGAGCCTGATTCTTTAATCTCTGTAGTTTCTGTCTAGAACTGTGTGGTCACAGAACAGAAATATGCAAACATATTTTCCCTCATATTTAAAGGCCTTTGCATGTTTCTCTTTATTAAAACACAATCATTGTGCAATTGTACACATTGTTAAATGCCTGATTTCCATTTGTAGTCATGCATGAATATACAGTAGACATTCTGTTTAGAAAAAGTTTGCATTTAAAAACAAAATTTGCACAACATCTAAATAGACATGACAAAGGAAGCAACAGGAGAGATTAATCACAACTTTACTAAATGTGAAACAGAGATATTCAGGGAACCAGAGAAAGGGAAATCTTCTCTTATTCAATGTCTCAGCTTGGGGTTATTATCCCACAACAAAAGTTCAAGTTCAGGTTTATTTCTATAGCTCGCTTATAACAACTACAGTCACACAAAGAGCTGCACAAAAATCTAAAAATACCTTTATATATATATATATATATATATATATATATATATATATATATATATATATATATATATATATAGGAAGCATGATATGAAGCAGAATTCAACAAGAACAGCATGCCAGAAAAGACCTTTCAATTCTCATTCCAATTGCATATCTTCTGACAACAACGGAGCAGCAACACAGAAAAAAGCTAAATTCTTTTTTAAAAAGTGCCACTATACAAAGAGGCAAGCTTTGTATAAAATATTTTTTTCAGTTTCCACTTAACCAAATCAGGGTTATGTAAAATTGCTCTAAAACATGTATGCATGTGTTCTAAAGAATGCATGAAGTGCACAATTATTCAGAAATACCTTATGTGTGTACCCACCATACCCTGATCTTCTATGACTAAAAAAAAAAAAAAAAAAAAGCTGATAAAACTTTAAATAACCAAATTTATATTCTACTGCTAGCTGATAAATTACAGAAAAAAGAGTATGGCAACTGATGTTTCATGTTAGAGTACCAAAGTGTGAGTCAAGCCTCCCCTTGCCTGCTCGGATTTATTAGTTTTGAGGAAGTTTTACTGTTTCACTTGTGTGACACTACAGATAGCTGAGGACAGACCGTGTGTTTAATGCAGTCTGGATATGTCTGTCAGCAGAATGCGATTAGTTGGCTCATTTGCAAGCTGTGCTTGAGATGAACTAACATAATGATAGTCCTAAAGGCACCAAGGAATTTAGAAAAACTAAGCAATCCAAATGTCCTCCAAGGGAGGCTGTCTTATACTGTGACAAACCCTGTTTTACTTTATACTGAAAATGTGTCGCCAAACCAAGCAGAACTGATTGAGTTGCGTATGAAAAGAAGACTAAAAGTTTCAAGACTCATGCAGTTTTACACCTTTCACAGCCACAAATCCTTCTCTCGCCCCAGATTTAGATACCTATAGCAGCTTTTTGAGTAAAACAACTTAAAACAAACGTAGGCACTTTTGGGCAAGCATCCCAGGAACTGCCACACAAGGAAAACTTTTTCAAATGTTGTATTCGTAACCATGAGTTGACAAGTACTCTAACAGGCTCTTTTTCAGTAGCAAGTAGACTTGCCATTGCCATCTGGCAAAAGAAATAGAAAAATATGTGAATGCAAACCACTTTATTGGGAATTTGGCTGTAGTGTGTCAGTACAGAGAGCAGGAAACAAGCAGCTAGATGTAAAGGTTGACAGGGACAAAGCAGTGTACAAATGGAAAAGAACTGGTGACATGCCTGGATATATCAATTTATAAAATAAGTGCTCCAACCCTGAATGTTGTTAGAAGCTATTTTAATAGCTAATTTGTGAGAAGTATAATTTGCCTGTAGTATATGAAGCATAAGGGGGTTCTTATTTTCTGTCATTTGTATTTAAAGAAAATTTTCCACTTAATTTAATTACTTTTTGTTTACAGTATAAATTTTTGCTGCTGAGTTATTTAATTTTTCAGCCTTCTATATTAACACTTGGGCGTGCCAAAGACTTTGGTTTATAAATTGTATACATCCAGACTTTAAATCAAATGAAAAACATGAAAAAAGATTATCAGAAATAAACTTACCTGGGCTTTGAGCTCTCCCACAGAAAACTGTATGACCACCGCGTTAGGACTTTGTCCACTGTCAATGCGTTCCACAGTGCTTGAGTCAATTTTCAGCTCGTTGCTGATCTCAGCGCTCTGAATAAAATCTTCTGTTTTGAGATCCTCTACACGCTTTAGCTCCCCGTCAGCCAGCTGGATGATGGAGCCTCGCATGAAGAATGGAGGAAGTGCCACAGGCGAAGAGGAAGGAGGAACTGAAGGGGAGGCTTGGATGGATGAGGGAGCAGGAGTTGGAACAGGAGTGGGAGCGGGGGATGGAGTTGCCACCACTGTGGGAACAGGGTTTGAGGGCAGCACTGGCAATGCTGGAGCCTGTGCCACCGCAGGGGGTGGTTGATTTCCATCTGGCCCAAGGATCTCGCATTTGGACAGAGCAGTGGCTAGATAGGCATGCGGCATGGCGGTGGATATCTGAGGGGTAGTGGTGGCCGTCAGGGTGCCGACGGTACGATTAACCTCCATTTCTGGACCGTTGTTGGCACTGCTGACTGGAATAAGGAGGGATTGACCGCTTGGGATGACCAGGTGCTGGGGCAGTGCTGCATGGTAGCTGACAGCATGCTGGTTTGCACTGGTGATATAGCCGATGATGGGTGGCTGTGTGGTGGAATAGAGATTGGCTGGTAGCTCTTCAGGGGGCAGAGAGGTCTGGATGACAGTATGAGGAGCTACAGACTTCACCATCTCTGAGGAAGAAAGGGCAGTGAAAGAAGAGGCTCTGTTTACTGGTTTCCCCAAACAGATGCTTCCTTTCTCAGTTTGGATTAAGGAGATTTTATTAGGGCCAGTTTCATGCTCAGCTCCGTGGTTAGGTTGGGCAACAAGGACATAGGAGGTCTGGAGCCCTGCAGGGTTTTGGCCGTAGTCGGCAGGTAGCAGGACATGTCTGGCCTCATAGCTCTGGACCTGCTGGTGGTTTGCTGGCTGACTGGAGGCTTTTGCCTGTTTGACCATCTCCAATTCCCCATTCAGTACACCCTTAGCATGTCCCTCTGGTTTCTTTCCAGCAGAACCATCTGCATACTGAACCACGAGCTGTGAAGGAGCAAGTGTAAGCGTCTGGGGGAGGACAGTTGTTTGAGGGTGGAGCTGGAGGTGGGCTGTAGGTGACGTCACCGCATTTCCACCGACAGTCAGAGGTGTTCTGCTATCCAGATGGATGTACTGGCTGGTGACCTGTGGAGAGCTCGGAAGTGACACAGGAGCTAGCTCTGTGGGGGAGAGGCCAATTTGAAACTGCTGTTCTCCTTTGGGGTTGGGGGAGACAAGGGCAGTGGTGTACCCATCTAGCTGGGCACGCTGTCCTACTATGGCAGAGCTGTTTGGTACAGAGCTACTATTAGCTGAGATGATGTGAGAGGAGATGTAGCCAGTGTAGGGCCCAGAGCTAATAAACTGCACATTTGGTCCCAGCTGAGCTAACTGGATAGTCCCAGCTTGCTGGGGAAGGGCAGTGGGGTAAACTGCAGGAAGTGAGGCCAAGGGTACTGCAGATAGGGGAGTGGCTGGGGATGGGATAGAAGTGGAAGGAGAAGATGAAGTAGAGGGGACAGGACATCTCGGACTCTCTGCATCCCTGGACTTGCAGCGTTCACTTGCAACACTAGCTAGCCATGCTAAGTTTTCTGTATGGGGAGTATCAGTAGCCACCACAGCAGGAGGCGTTGCTGCAGCTACTACGACTGGCCTCTGCTCCAGAGCCAGGATCTCACGCTTCTTGGGAGGCAGGCATCCATTACTTCGCTCTTGATTTGCTTTCATTGTGCAGCTGCGGTCTCAAAGTTTTCTCGCCTTACTTCTATGTTCCTCGGAGGCTGCTTGCAAACACACAGAAATCCGCCCAGTGGTTATGTACGGCGATGAGCCTCTCTGTGCTCTCTGATGCTTTGGCTCTTCTTGGTTTCACTGATGGACAGCTTCAGGTCTCACAGAGGAGAAAATTAAGTTACTCCAGCTCACAAAATGAGCTCCATAAACTTCATGAGGAATCATCTCTGACCAGTCCACCTCTGCCACAATGTCAACAGGAATCTGAAGGCAAAGAGAGGAATCAGACACACAGATAAGATCAAAATAGTTTCCTAACACTTAATCTAATTTCTTTTTCAAATATATCTACGGTATATTCTTGCAAGGTATGTGTTATGTCTTACAAAAAACTAGCTTGATTTAGCTAAAGAAAAAAAAATTCTAATTAAATAGCAGAAACTGAATCACAGCCTGTGTTTATAACCAGCTTCTCAAAATATTCCTGAATACTTAACTTTTAAAAGTGACTCTTATAAAGTTTTGATGGTGTTCTTTGTTATGCAGTAAGGTGGAACCAGTCACAAATGCCCCATTAGATTTGTATTTATCTCATGTACTTGAACATAACATGTGATCTAGTCCCCTGGAGGTTCCCCCAAAGTATCTACACAAACTGTCATAGAGTAACACACCTCCCTATGATTAATGGCATATGACACACACACAAAGTACGGAACAATGTTGCACATCATCATTTGCATAATATGGAAAAGGCTCTTTCAAATGTCACTTTTCGGGTGGGAGTGTGTGTCTATGTGCAGTCTGGTACATGCATGGCTGTGCATTGCTGATATCTCACTCCACAGTCTATTGTATGAGAGCAGAGCAGAGTGAAAGGATAACAGCACTTGGAGACTGCCTCAGAGGAGCTTGTGTTTTTGTCTTTACAGTAACAGTCCCAGACCTTGTGTTGAGTCAGTGGGGTTGGCCTCTACTGTAAATATAACATCCACCCCCACAAAGGAACTCTGGATCAGTGGGCACTTGAAGAGAAAACGGCATCGCTTGAAATGAAATTAAGGAGAATTCTGCAAGAATGGAAAAGCTATGAACTTTTTTTTCCGCTGTCAGCAAAGTTCTCCAAAATATTTTAACAATAGCCTGCTTGAATAGTGTTTCAAAGTTCAAGGAAGCAGAGCATGGGCAAAGAACAATGAATGAGTGTTTGGTTTGGTTTAGGAAGAGGAAGACTGAAGGCTGGGTTAAATGAGAAGTGAAACAAACACTTTTTGTATAATGTTGATGTATGCAAAGATGAAAGTTAGCTTGCTGTTTCACTAAAAACACACATCAGCTATGACAAGTGTTACGTAAACACCTAGACCATATAAATACATGTATCAATATTCGACACAAACATGCTACAACATGGACAGACAAGAAAAAAAAAGTTAAGTGCACTGACTGACTGAAACAAAATTATTGGGCATTTCTGCCTCCAGTGAGCTCTATTTTCATTTTATGTCTCAGAGTGACTGTTCGTCCCTGCAAGCTTATCTGTGGGTCAATGCACAGGACTCTTGGTTGTTCATTAGCCAGAGGCAACACCGAGATAACAAATATTACACACAGACAGCTCTTCATTCATTTTTCTTCCTAAATAAAGGATCTCTCCTATACTAGTTGACATAAGTGTATTTATACCAGAGATTCCCAACAGTAAGAAATTGCAGACATGTTACATAAAGACACGTGGAGGGAAACAGAAGGCGACCTTGGTCATTTTCTATTTGGAGACATCTCCCTCTAACACTGGTTTTGACAAGGTCACTGCATCTGAAAGAAGCAAGACTCTGCTCGATTTACAGCAGGGTAGATCCATTGGATGTAACAAAGGAGGAGAACAGCAGAGATGGAGAGAAACAGGGGCAGAAAGAGTAGAATGTGTGTGTGTGTGTGTGGGGGGGGGGGGGGGGGGGGGGGGTAAGGCATTGCAGAACTAAGTAGAAGGGAAAAGAGGAGCAAGAGAAAGAGGAAGACAATTAGGGATGGGGAAGAAGGACAGAAGATGGGCAAAGGGGAGAAGACAGAGTGCTGCTTCTCCTGACCCACATTGAGCAGTGCCTGCAGCATTGGAGCGCCATTGCCCCCGCCTCACTGAGAGATCCCTGATCAGCAGCACAGCCGCCGCTACAGTCTGAGCTACACTGTGCAGCATCGCTCAGTAGCAACAACCCCACCTCAGCAACACCATGTCAACACTGTAATGACATCACATCTAAAGCACAAGGACCTCCTATCATTAGAGCAGCGCTGGAAGACAAAGCCGGCATGTACTCCTTTTCAAAAGCCACAAAAGCAGATGATTATTTTGAACAGATTGCACATAAAACAGGTCGTGTGTCTCTTTTCTTGGACACTAACACACAGCTCAGGAGCCAAAAGCCTCTCTAGGTTTCCCGGTGTCAGCCTATAATAAGAGCATTAGCACCAACAAATATAAGGCTGATATACAAAAGAGAACAAAAGCAAGCTTTCAAGACTGTCACGCCGCGACATTCAACATGGGAACTCTTAGTTGTCCCCTGGTTCTGGACTCACACCTCATAGACATGTATGGAGGGACGATAACACAGAGTGGAGGGACAGAATTGCTCCATTCAGCCCATCACACTGATGCTTTTCAGCTCAGACAGAGTGATGGAGCCAGCCTCTACATGAGATCCCTTTTCTATTCCCGAACATAAAAAGCTACACAAACCACAGAGATAGGCTTGTGCAGTGGTGTGTGTCTGCCGCCACTGTGTGGATGAGATGATTTCACTCAGCCTCCTCTCTGCTGTTTCCAGGTGAGGGCCCCCCCAGCAGGGTTACATCTCCTCTCTTATGCAGCAGTTGCCAGCTCCGCTTAGCCCCCACCTCCTCTTCGTCCATCAAAGCCCTGAGTCCTCTGTTATGCTCCCAGATCCACTATTTACTCCTTGTATTGATCCATGGCTTCATAGCAATAACTCTGCAGCAGGATTATGCAGAGAAACAGCAAGAAGGTAACCAAATTATTCATTGGCTGTACAAAAACATTGCTCTGTTCTACAGTTTTAAACAAAAGAAGCACATTTAAAGAGGCTGGGGTTAAGAAAAAAAAAAAAAAAAAAAAAAGCCTGATGTCAGGCAAGCTTTGCATTATTGTTCACCTGCTAGACCAGTCATAGATACTCAGTGAGTACCCTGTACAGCAAATGGCTATATATAGAAAACAAAAACATCATTATCAGTCTGAGCTCTGGCATGAAACAGAGGGGGAGGTACTATTGAGGACAATATGTCCATGTGTGATTCACTGCATATAAATGGGACCTCACCTCAACCGCCTTATTAATAAATCCGCTTTCAACACCACGAAGCAGATCAATACAGTGTACTGCTTTTTTCTATTATTCCTGAGAGCCATTTTTTCTGCCCCCTTTTCTGTGCAACAGTGGTGCTTGTGCCTTTAAGAGGCGGAGCGACCGTGTGGCAGCAGACAGTAAAGAGCAGGCAGTGGGACTCAGGCTGTTTGTCTTCACAATGACTCCAGAGTTCTGCATCACTGCTTGACACTCTATGATCACACCATATAACAAGCAGAGGCGTGCATACACGTGTTCCCTCTCAGCGATTACAAACAAACAGGGTCAGTGCTGTTAAATCCTGCAACTGGGACTCTGGACAGATCAGGGGACAGATGCTGTGACCATGTCTCCGGGGGCTTAATAGTGAGAGAGCGTGAGTGTAGTAGCAGGGCAGAATTACTACTATGCCACAAATCAAGAAGAAAAGAGACACCCCCCTCCTCCTCCCCTCCCCTCCCCCTCCTATGGTTAAAGTACTAAGAATAGCTCACCAGTCTCTCCACAGCCACTGCTTGCAGAGCATGTCCAAGGATTCTTCCTGTGTATCAGCGTGTGTGTATGTGTGTGTGTGCTGAAGACGTGTTTCCTCGGACTCCTCTTCCTGAATTTCTCCTTTGTGCTTCCCTCTTCTCGTGGAGCGATTGCTATGACTCTTCCAGCTCTGTCTTCTCTGACTGTAGATTCTGGTTGGGAGGTTGTGCTGCCCCTGCAGTGCTCCGATGGTAAAGGAAGTCCCTCAGTACTGGAGATCACACCAAGACCTGCGCGCAGTTGGCTGTTCCAGTGTGTGTTATGCAAGGCCACCAGTCCGCCAGCTCCCCTCTCTGCCTGGTTGCTTTTCTGTCTCCTGCGCTCTCTGTGTGTGTGTGCTTCTGCCTCCCTTCCTTTCCCTCTCTACCTCCCTCCCTCCTCCTGTTTCTTTCTCTCTCTCAGTACTCCACTGACACAGCTCCTCCCCCAGCCAGCCTCATCAGCCGCATCAGGTATTCATTCAAAAAAACACACTCTACTTGGCTCGGCGCCCAGACTACGCTCACACAGAGAGGAGGGGGGGGGGAGGATGGAGCAACAGACGGAGGGTGAGGAGGGAGAGTGAGAGCTGGAGATTCAGTAAAGGTTTGCTCAGACAGATACTGCATGAATGTGAGCTACTGTGAGAGATTCGCATCGCTGTGTACATGCATAAACACTGTGCACACGTGCAAACCAGCAGAGGATTAAATTGCGCAGACTGAAAATGCACTGCTTCGTTCTTGTCCATTTTTACAGGCATTTTTTTTTCCCACAGACACAAATCTCCCCCTAATCTGCACTGTGAGCTCCAATGCATACATTTACACTCTGCTTCTTTTCAGCTGCGGAGTGACTCAAAGTAACCCACCACAGGTTTCCCCAAGCCTCCACAATCTCTTCTCCAGAGATATTTCCTCAGTGCAGACAGGCAACGCTGATAAACATCCCCCACCCAGTCACTTGGCACAGGGGCCCTCCTCACCCAGAGGCCTCCTCCTCGCTTATCCCGTGCAGCTCATAGTACTGTGAAGAGTCTGTGGACGGGAACCTCAGCACTGGGCCAGCCTGCTATCTGCTCCTCTGCAGGTCAGGTTTGCAGGCATACTATTTTCCTTACCCGGAGAAAAAACTAAAACACATCAAGTTGCAGCAATCCTAGTGGATACTATAATACTCACATAAGAACTTAGGAGCAAATATTAACATCCTCACTGATGCATCCTGTGAGGAGGTGTGATAAAAACGGTAAGGTGCAAAACTGCGTGTTGAGCTTTTCAAAAGAATTATTTTATATATTCTTCTTTTATTCTTTACCCAACTGGCTCTTTATTGTCCTGTGCCGGTGTGAAAATCACTACTTTTAAATAGAGTTTTGTAGTAATAATATAATAACCTCTTTAATACTTGTATAGAAAAGATTATCTGTTTGTTTGGGTGTTTTTTTGTTTTTGTTTTTTTAAACAGACATATTTCATCACTTGGTGACATTTAAAACTGTCTTCATATCTAAGAAAACTTGAAAGGTGGCCAATATGATGCATCTGAAACATAATAAATAAGCTGCATTGGTGATAGAATCCTAATCTGCTATCTATAGTTTTTAAGGTGACAAATAGCTCATCAGGTTTAGTGTTTTTATGGTTAATCATCTGCTGCTGTGGAATTTCAGCCTTCATCTTTTCTATAACTGATGTTTGCCATTTTAAATATCAGCATTCATGACATAATGAACTGAATTAAATTAGATAATATTTTAGAGTGGCCATACAACATCATGCAAAAAGCCTCCAGGTATTCATTATTATTTCTTTTAAGTTTATTCCCCGAAAAGATCAAACATTTTTCTTGTCCTCTTTTAAATTGGTCTTGAGCAACAGTCTGCCTGTCTGAACATTTCACTTTCCATTGACATCAACTTCTTTTTTACTAGTTTCAGTCCAGTTCTTTTACCTGAACTTTTCAGAGGAATATGTTCATGTTTTTGTTGTTTGTTAAGTCGCTTAGCACTGATCTAGGAGTCAATCAAGAATATAAAAGGCACCAAACTCAAGGGGTGAGCCAGGGTTCTGTCCACGGAACTGAAAATAAATAAATAAATAAATAAAAAGAATCCATCTTCAACTTTCTTTTTGCTGTTGCAACCGGCCCATCACAACAGCACACTTAGTTTCAGTTTGACAGGCATAAAATGGTGCGTTTACAGTACACCAACACAGTGATTTCCAAAAAGCTAGATATCTCAGAACAGTGTGGACTGTGTCCTTGGAAAATGAAAAAATTAGAGAAGTGGAATGATGCATACAAGATATACCCTTATAAGATAAAGAATCTATCAAAAACCATGCGCACGGCCTGAGAGATGCACCTGACTCTTCAAGTTGATCCATCTACCGTTCACTAAACAAAATCTCAACAGAAATGGTTTTCATGGAGGAGTGGCTGCTAAGAAGCCATTAGGGGGAAAAGGAGAAAAGTAAGAGAAAAGTCTGAAGAGTGCCACATTAGACAAGAGCTGGACTAAAAATTGGTGTCAAAATGTGTGATTGGAGTGATGAATCCTCGCCAGAGCCCAGGACCTCAACGTTATTGAAGCAAGCTAGAATCATCTTGGCAGAGAACTAAACAAAAGGCAGCCAACATCCAAAGAACTTTGGAAGTCCTTCAAGAAACCTGGACAACTATTTCTGAAGACTACTTAAAGAAATTATTAAAAGCTTGTCTAAAAGGGTTCAGACTGTGCTGGAGGATAAATATAGTCACAACAAATATTAATCTTCAGACCTATGAGAACTGTGCAATCGCTGTTTTTTCCACATATATTGTATTTCCATGTATGTTGATATATGTTTCAATAAACTGCTGTATTTTTTTTTTTTTTCCTGCCAATATACTATATGAAAATAGCTGATGGCTCAAGGTTTTCACACAGTGCTATAAAATATATATCTACGAAAGGGCAGTTTTACAGCATTATGGATGGGTGTTGGCTACATGGGTACAGTTGGAACAAAATGGCACTTAGTGTTTATGAGCTAATTGTGGAAAATGTGAATCACCACATGAAAAAAGCTAGTTTTCAGCTTATAGTAATGCAAGAAGGTGTACCAACTGTGCTCAGTCTACTGTGCAAGTTCAATTTGGCTTTTGTTAGTCATGTATTTTCATTTTAAGTAAAACATTATTTCCTGTACAGCCAGTTTGTTGTTGCTGCTAGAGGTGAAAGACAAATACAAACAACCATATTATCAAGCACATAAATGCTCACACACACACTGAATGCACATATTTAAGCTTTGTTTCCTCAGCTGTTCAACCTGAGAAAAAAAAAAAAAAGTGTGTTTTTTCTGCCAAGCAGCTGCAGCCTCATCTTCTGTGACTCATATTTCTACAAAATAGCTGCCCAGTCTTAACTTCAGGAACTACATAGCAGCTGGGGAATGGAGAGCAACTTCTCATAACCCCATTTAGCATACAGTAAGGGCACCAACTGTCATTTCCTTGCCTTTAAATGATTCACTTTGAATTGAAGGTGGAAAATTAATGTCAGGCATGTGAGCTGAACTGAGATACTAAATCCAGTCTGAGGTGCAGAGAGTAACGTGTTTACTGTACAGAGGAGATCAAGAGCGAGGCTGTGGGAAGACAGAACTCTGTCATACTCTTAACTTGATCAAAGGCATCCCCTGGGATTTCTGTGCAAGAAAAATCTTCAACATAAATAAAGAGAATCTGTAGGCATCTTTATAGATACTATTGAATACTTCTAGATGCTACTGTGGTTTAAACTGTGAAAGAGGTTTTGCTGGTCTGGTTGCATATTTTCTTCTATTTAGAAGACAGCTACAAACTGTGCTGCAAGTGTTACATAGTTTGTGGTGCAAACAAAATGAGAGGGAGCGCAAATCAAAACATGATTAATTATAGAAATTAGATATTGAAAACAACTCCACATAGTCGTGTAGTAGCAGTAGCCTACTAATATTGATAATAAGTCATCTCCCCACTAGTTTAACAAATATACAATAGTTAAATTTCACAGTTTCCAAAAACAGTTATGTTGCTATGTACTTCCTCTCGCTTACACACAGCAGCTTCCAGTAGCTTTTCCTGCACAGCAGTTGGGGGAAAAAAAAAACACCATGAAAACTAAACCAGTCTTCGGGTTATAACACTGTGTGACCTTCACAGCAAATCTAAACAAGACTTTCACTGTAGATTCTTGCTGAATTCTTTCAAGGTCTGCTTTCCCTGGCCTTAAACAAATCTAAAGAAATTAATAATAACATTACCCTGTAACTGGCAGGTGTCAAGCCAACAATTATCCAAGTTATCCAGGCATCATTGCAGCACTGACTATCTCACCATACACTTCAGCAGACTAAGTTAATATGAGCCTCCTCATATGCAGGAGACATGTCCAGACATGTAACACGAACACATTTTCACTGGACTGGGAACTCTGGAAAGGAAATAGAAGGTTGTTTTCCACTGTTTGATTTTGGGAAAAAGTCATGTAAAAATGTTTGAGTAAAAATACAAAACTAGCATGATCTAGATCAGAGATTCTGAGATAACTAGATTCCTCACAAAATACTTAGCTGGCTAGCTCAGCAGCTGACTCTACAGCCAGCTTAACAGCAGCTTTTAGTACTGAGCTCAGTTATTTACTGTAGGGAAATCAAATGTAGTAACATTAAAAAAAACATAAAAAGTACTTTTTATCAATAAAAAAAATATTAATCACAACCTGTATGAAATTGTTTAAGATTGAAGATAAACAAATGAAAGTTCTTAAATTCTCAGCTAGCTACGTTTTTAGGGGGTCATCCCTATGTTCCCCACTTTGTATGGGACAGGGGAACATAGGACCTTTAAAAAAAAAAAAAGGGGGGGGGGGGGGGTCCAATGTTCCCCACTTTCCCTGAAAAGGACCAGGGGAACATAGGACCCTTTAAAAAAAAAAAAGATCCTTTGTTCCCCTGATTGAGAAATGGTCTGAAAACCCGATATTCATTTCCCCATAAGAGGCAATGGACTCTATGCACAGCTCCACTCCTTCCTAAACTTAAGGTAGCTCCTTTGTTTCCTGTCTTTCCTTACTGGACGAACTGATTAATCCAGGTGTGTCTGACCTCAGTAACTGGCCAGACACACCTGGATTAATCAGTTCATCCAGTACTGAAAGACAGGAAACAAAGGAGCTACTTTAAGTTCAGGAAGTAGTGGAGCTGTGCATAGAGCCCATTGGGGTCCTATGTTCCTCAATCGGGAAACATTGGTATACTCCCAGTGTTTAGCTACTAGCCAAATGTAAAGTCATATGTGAAAAGTTTGCTAAATATTCTTTTAGTGACACCCCCCAAAAATGAGTCCAGGTACAGTATTTATTTGTTAAAGGGAAGAATCTATGTCATGAAGCAAAAATATGCAACCACAAAGCTTTATTTATTCAATTGTCAATTTATTGCATGATAAATATACAAAAAGTTGTGTTTGTAAAAAAAAAAAAAAAAAAAAAAAGAAAAAAAGGAATGTTATTCGGTTTCTAGAATATTCAGAATATATTCAGATATTATTTAGGTGGAGCCCTCATCTTCTTTAATGTAAACATGTTAGCATAAACGAGGTTATACATAAGTTGGTCTGCACCAATTAACTCAGCATATTTCAGTTATGTTTTCCATTATAAGTAGAAACTAGGTTCAACATTATGCATCTCTGTTCCCTACATTGCAGGAAGATTCTTATTTTAGGCCTGAGGAAAGAGAGACTTTTCTTTGTTTGTTTTGTTTTTTGTTTGATTGTTTTTCTTTTAGCAGTTTTTCAAGCTAGAAATGAAAAACAACACACCCTGCTTCATCCTCTGAACTGATCTTGTATGGTAGAATCTGTGTCAGCATTCAGTGTTTTTAGAGATAGGCTGTCTGTCTGGTTTGATTTAAACCATGCTTATTAGACAGGAAAATCTCCATCATGGTTTTATGTTAGAAATATGAACTCCTCTTGCAAATAATTTATTTCTTTGAGTGTTGCCAGGGGTTGGATCCAGGCACGGCAGAAACTGGGTAATATGCTGAGACATGAAGCAAACAACAAGACTACTCACTCATTGAAGTACTTACTATAAAATCCACTTTTCACTGAAAGTCTCCTTCCCCAAGAATCCAGTTGGTTTTAACTTGCTCTCTCTAAATCTTGTGAAAATCAGCCTTGAAGATTTATTAAAAGTACATTTTGGGGCAAAGTTCATTATAAGAGAGCAACTGCAGGGAAATTGAATACATTAGTAATAATAAGGGGGGAAAGTATGAGTGGGTGTTGGTATCAGGAGGGCATCGTGGTATCAGAGTGGGATGTAAATAACCTCAACTCCGTCTTGTCTGAGAGCAGACTTGTCTCTGCCACGGCGTGCTCCACTTCGGAAGGAACACATGCATACTCCACACTATGTGGGGAGAATGTGAAAGTGCTTGCTGCCATGGCAACAAGGCAGCTCCACAGTCTCCAGTCCCCATTAAGAAAGATGGGTGGCAACGTGGCTGTAGCTCAATGGTGGTGTAGCATGACACACTGAAAGAGCCTATTGAAAGCCTGTGAATTCAGCAGTTAATGAAAAGAGCAAAAGGACAGCAAACCCATCAGGCAGGTGATACCGACCTCACCTTCCTTTCTGATAGTGTCCTCTCATAGCAGGAGTTTGAATATTAAATCTACTCAGTTTTCACTATTTTCATTAGCTGATATTGTGTATACCTGGGTTTGATAACAGCTGCTCAATTGTCAAATAAGAGTAACCATGATGGGTCCTTGGAAAAATAATTGATAATGTGTGGCGCAAGTTTAAACTAATCCAGTAAATGTACTCTTGGCTCTTTATAGAAATTAGCAGCATTTATTCTCAATCCATTATCATTTCAAAGTCCTTTATATATTTCAGCATGCAGAGCCTGTAAATCATGATCTGTGATCTTTTGTCAGCTCTGGTGGTTGCATTTCTTACTTTGTATAGAGAAATAAGATGTTTAGTTGACTAAAGATTGTTTTAATCCAAACATCTGAAACTAAATATGCCATAACTGAGGCAAAGGATTCTCACATGAAGGAATAGATCAACAAATATTTAATCAGCCTGTTAAAACAGAATTATTATTACTATTATTTCTATTTTCTGCTAACTTCCTACAAAGAAATGCCTTTTTAAAAACAATCAGATCTTTGCTATGCTCTGAATAAACCATTGTGTAATCATGTTGCTAGGAATAACAGATTCCTCTGGCATGATAAACATAAAATGAATTACTTTAAAGTCATGCTTCTCAGTCAAATGGTTGTGGTTTTACTGTAGGTCACCATTTAACTGGATTCTTTAACTGTGTTTCATGTAGGCACTGTGCATGCAGTGGCAGCCAAATTCAGCAGAACAAAACAGATTTCATCCTGAGTCCAAGTGCCAAGACTCTTTTCATTCAGCTGAAAATAGCAAGGCAGTGCTTACGCACATCTCCAGAACATAGTTTAGGCAACTAAAGGATTGGGTGGGAGTAATTTGTGGAGGAGGAGTACAGCCACTGAAGGAACTCAGAAAGGTTTGTTCGAGTACATGGACCAAATGAATCAGACAAACATCAGATTGTGTAAAAGAAAAAAAAGAGAATAACAGTGTGGAGCCAAGAAGAAAGGTATTGTTGGCTTTATGAGACATATATATCATGACAGAGGACATTTTTTAACTTGGCTGCATGCTTTTTGTGTCATGTTTGGATTGTGAAGCAGTGAGCTTGATCTGAAATGGCCTTGGTGACTTCGGTTAAAGCTTTCCAAATCCTCCTGCCTATTCTAAGCTCAGTACCAGAATCACCCAACAGAGGGCCCTCAACACTGGAATTAACTTCAGATTTGCAATGATGTACTGTATCATACTTTTATTTTTATTTCCTAATATGTGCTGCCATGTAAAAGAAGTACAGAGTGTCAGTTCTAAGGTTTTATGTACCACAGAATCATAAGAAAATAACTAATCTGGTCCTTACCAGGTGTTTATTGTAGCTAACACACACACACACACACACACACACACACATATATATATATATATATATATATATATATATATATATATAAGCCAAGATGCAGAAGTACTGTGTAAAAAAAAAAACAAACTAAGTACACCCTCAGTGGTTCAACAAGAATTTTAAGGGTACGTGACAGCTAGGTGTTGTTAAATAAATGGACGTAATAACTAGTGTGAGCACCTTTGATAAAGCAGAGGTTTGGGTTGTTTGCTGGTCTGGAGCATTCAGGTGTGTGTTAACTCAATGCAAAGGAGGAAAGACATCAGCAATGTTGCTGCATATTAGTCTAAAAGGAATTACAAGGCCATTGCCAAACAAGTTATTAAAGGAGAAAAGCTACTGGCATTTTTAAAGAAGCTGTATTCAAATGGAATCTGGTATAGTGAGTTTTCCCAAGAGTGGGCATTTCTGCAAATTCACCCCAAGGTCAGGTTACACAATGAAAAAAAGAAGAAGAGAAAAAAGAGTATGTGATTATTGCTAGCATGCTCTCTACAAAAAGAACATGGCAACACAATGTAAGCTTGCAAAGTTGAGTCTAATAAAACCAATAGACCTCCAGAATGAAAGTCTTCGGACTGATGGGATCAAACTAGACAAAGTCAGAGTAGCTGAAAACCAAACACGGCATAGAAGAACAAACACTTCACACCAACTGTCAATCACAGAGGTGAAGAATAAATTATTTGGGTTTTAATGTGGACATCTTCCAATCAAAGTTGAACTCCTCTTTATCACATATCTATCACGAAGCTGAACTTTGATCTAAATGAGTGATGCAACAGCAAAATGATCCCAAGCATTTATGTTTGAACCTTGTTATTATATAAGTATTGCTGAATGTTTGTCCACCTATAGGACAACAAATGCAAATTAGCAGTAACACCAACTGAATGCATAAGGTTTTGCATCTTTTATTTGTGTTCTTTAATGTGCAATACTGTATCTCCTTTTAAATAAGAGTTCAAGGTTCAGGTTCAAGAAGTCTTTATTATCCCTGTAGGACAATTTATTGTACAGCTATCAGTGATGAAACAATTAAACAGCAGAATTGTTGTTAAACATTTAAAAATTTCGAAAATACACCAGGAAATTTTCTATGAAATGGCTGAAAAATAAAAGAATTGAGGTATTGCAATAACTCAGTCCAGACTTCAACCTGAATGCAATCTGTGGTGGAGCCATAAGAGAAGCTGCAAATAAGTGAATTTCTGCTAAATTCAGTTAACTGAAGCAACATTGTAAAGAAAATTGGGCAAGAATTCCTCCACCACTATGTGCACGACTAAGGTCATGCAGGAAGAAAATAGATTGTTTCAAGTAATTGCTGCTAAAGGTGGTTGTAGGAGTTACTGAATCATGTGGTGTTCTCAGTTTTTCACACACCATTCCTGAACTATGGCTTTGTGTTTCTTAGATGAATGAAACAGTTTAATATGATGTTTTTTGTTTGTTTGTTTGTTTTTTGGTCTGAGGTTGTATTTCATTAATGTTTAGAAACGGTAAGGACGATTTTTCTAAGTTATTATCATGATGTCCTCAAAAGTCAGACCTTGGAATTGACAGTGAACTGAAAAAATATTCAGGTTGGTCCAATGTTTCAAAAAGTATTTATATTCTTAATTATGTTTAAACAGTGTAATGGATTTCTGCTCAGTCATGAGCTGCTTCAGTAAATGAAAATATTTACATTCAGAGCCTTTTCAGTTTGTCATTTTAAGACAATACATGAATTCATCCAGTCAACAGCTGTAGACAACAAATGCATTGAGTCCATCTTTAATGCAGTGACACAGCAAAATGAAAAAAGTTTCCTTGGACGATCCAGAAGCTGCAGTGATCAAATCACAAATAATTCACCAGTGGTTAAATGGCTTTACACCCTTTTTCATTCACATCAGACATTCAAGTCTGAATCCTGTGTTATTTTCTGAAACTAACATAATGTAAGAAAGAAAAAAGAGGCTGATTTTTTCTGCAGTTACTCATGCAGCATCCATAGTTGTCTTGACAACTCTAGTACTGCCCTAAAGGGACAATCCACTGTATTCAAAAACAGTCAAAAACCTGTTGCTGTAACATAAAAAATCATATGAATGCTGTGCTGCTGCACTTCAGCACACATATTCCCTGTCTCTAAATGCTTTTCCATATCTAACCCTGAGTTTGTACTCACCCCATACTCGTCTATTTTTATAACAGAAAAATGAACTGGAGTGAAGGCAGTGTTCAAAATGAGTTTATTCGTTTCACATTCGCTCTTATTTATCTTTCATCCCAGAAGGACTTTATTCATAATTTATTGCCTTTGTGAGAGGTGATAAATCTAAATGCTGCAGTGCTGATTTGGCTCAGGGATTGCACAAAAATTATTGGGTTGAGAAGCCTGTTTTAATTCCTTTAAGTCAGTGGTCATGGTTACGTAAGTCTATATTGATACTTTAAATGTCCACAAAAGAACAACAAATGCTTAAAACGTGTGGATGTGTGAATATTTATGTCATGCACTGTTATTTGGTAAAATGTCTTGTTAGAACAGGCGTTCACCTCCCTCCCCAGTCAACAGGTCTCCTCTTCATCAGCAGCCCTTTCCACTCAGACAGAATGCAGCCAGCCTGTAATTACTGGCTCCACTTGAGAGGAATACCAACAGACACACTGAGAGAAGCACAGCAGCAATAACAGTGACAGGAAGAATTTCAGCCAGCATCACCTTTCCATTCCTTTAAAACACCTGGAGCCTGCTGTGTGTGACGAGCATCTGCCACCTGCTAACACTGAAGAGCTAATGAGGGGGAAAAAAAGGACCTAAAATGTTATCACTGGTTGAGAAGATTTCTGTCCATTTAAGCCCAGACTGTTTACCTCATGTCTCTGGCCTGTGCATGGCTCTGTTCAAACACAAGAACACATGGTTGTCAAAGAAAGCTGTGAGCCCTCCATGCTGCCTGTGGATGACTCCCTCGTTAAAAGAGCCAGAAAGGGTGGCAGGAACTCAGGCTGAACACCATTCCATACCGTATGGCATGCCATGTGGCAGCAAGGAAGTGGGTTTTCCAAGCATGGCTTCACACTCCAAATGACAGAAATTGGAAAAATAATGAAAATGTTATAGACTTAACTCTTTCAACACAGATCCAGCTCACCGTCTGTCCCACTATCATTCCTTAGCTTATTTCCTTAGTAACCAAATACTAATCAAATGAATCCCGTATAAAGAAAAAAACACACATTTTTATTCATTCTTAATTTCAGAAATCGATGTATCCATGCCACATTACCAATGCAACAAATGTCACCAGAGTTTTTAATGATAAAGAAACTACATTAGATTTATTCCCAGTCAAGCTGCTGGTGGTTTTCCAACATTTCTAATCCTGAGAAGGTCTTCATGTCTCTGGGTTCTATTAATCCAGTGACTATGGTATGATGCATGCCAGGCGCATGTGTCTATGTGTGTATGTGGAAGGGGGTTGGGGGGGGGTCACTCAGTAATCTGGCAGTACCATCTGGGGCTGTCATCCGAAGCTGCCACTTAGTGGGCCTTAGACAGTCACCATGTCAACACTTGCCAACAAACGAAGCTTCCACAGTCCCCTTCAAATAGGATGTATGTGTCATGCCAGAAAATGCAAATAATGGGAGGAATGTCTCAAAAAGCAGCTGCTCTACGATTTAGGGAAGATTAGTTTATTGTTGTGAGCAGATGGAACCAGGGGCTTTCTGTGACGATGAATGACGATCGCACACAGACATGTTACAATCAACCCAGGAGAAAGTCATGTCCATACCGGTCACAAATAAACACTAGATGGAGCCAAACTTTGGCAAGAAAGAAAAATCATTTCTGCTCTGGGTTCAGTCATGTTTACAGGTTCATCCTGTTGGAATAGAAAAAATGCATTAATATGATAATGTTACAAGGTCGATTCACTGTAACACATATGTTTAACTTTTTTACTTAATTTTCTAAAGCAATCTGGCTCCTTTCTCTATGAAAATGTACTTTGCAGGGGTACATGAATATGTCAAAGTCTGTTCCAACTATGGTATATAAGATGATTTTGTGAGATCTCAGATTAGAAAAACAACAAATATTGAGTTAATTATTACACAGATTATAGACAAAACCATCTGAGGTTACGTGTGCAGGTTTTCAAAAGTGCTAAGTTGTACTTTTTCTTTTCATTGATGCTCCATTATATCCCCCCTGAGTAACGCTGGACATAAAAAAATTAAAAAAAACATTAGCGTTTTGGATAAAATGATAAATGCTTTCATCAAAAGGCTGAAGCAGTGTATTAATGGTGTAGAGCAGAATCACAGTTAAGACACAATATTGAACACACATGAAATTTGTGGATTAATTTAATTTTCTATGATGAAAAAAAAATGAACAGAACATTTCATGTCAGTCACACAGACGATGTCAGAGCAAAGAGCAGCTGGTAACTCCAGAAAAAAATCTTTAGACCCATCTCTCCATTTTCTTGGTGCCACCTTTGTGGTGGGGGGAGAGGGGACTGCTGTTTATGTGCATACAAAACAATTTGCTAATCAAATACCCTACGTTAAATTAGAAGTAATACCAAGACACAATGTTATATTTTAACAGGAATAATTGTTTTTTAAATGCCTGTTTATGTCCACTTTGATTGCAGAGACTCATTTCAGAGAAGACTGAGGCACTTGATAATCGTGTTGATTAGTAACAGATGACAATCCCAACTGAATGGTTATGGTAGAAATCGCTGTATAAGCTCAGAAACACCTCTGAAAACTGTCGGGGAACGTGATTCAAATTCAAGTTACGGTGCAGAGAAACGTGTGAAAACAGCTAATTTACACAAACACCGAGTATAAAACTGATGGAAGAAAGAGACCATCTGGTCATTTATCAAAACTCTGTTGCTGCATTAATGCAATGTCATGCGTCACTTCCACATCTGTTAATATAAAATTAGTGCTTAAAGATATACATACAGGTTTGGAGCAACATGAATTCATGCAGAAGGCATCATTTTCAGGGAAGGAAGGCCTTGCTCATTTCAGATGTTTTGCACATTTTGAAATGCAAAGGAAATACCACAATGGTAAGATTGCAATGGTTCTGGTTTAATGTGTTGGGAAACTTTGGGAACAAGTACAATTTTGGGTGAGCTGACTTTTAACAATGTGTATCATACATACTTTTTAAATTTATATCTTTCATGTATCTTTCTTGTGTTATATGCTGTTATTTATAAATTCTAACATAAGATTCTTACATAAAAAGGGTAAAGTATTTTTCTTTTAAAGCTAAAACTGCCTTCTTCAGCTTTCAAGCGCATTGTTAAAAGGTGACGCAATACAGTAGTTAAATTGGCCTGAAATGTTTCTTATATACGTGTTGCTAGCACCAAATTCAAGAGGATCATCCTTTTTTTTTTAAACCACATCATAAAATTAATCAGTCACAAGGTTTTGACATCTTGTATTTGTATTGTAAGTTACTACAGGGTTTATTGTTCTTCAAATCACTACGCTCTGTTTTTGACACATCCTAACATAGTGTATTTGGATATAGGGTTGGGAAAAAAAGAGCTACCAGCAGTCAAATCTCATTAAAGCAAAATAAACTATTAAAATACTGACGTGTACCTCACATTCACCTGTAATCTGGAAAATTATTTCTTAAAAAAAATAAAGGCAAAGTTTGGATAATAAAAGGTGCATTTTCTGTCATTGTTCCTGTGTTCAAAGCAAGGTTTTGGCTCAGGAACAGATACTGAAAGCAGCATGTAGACATACATGCAGAAATACAGTGTGGCAGAAACAAACAAAACCCTGGAACAGTTCATACTGATGTGTTTCAAACTCTCCTGTGTTCCTGAACATCGCAGTGTCCCAACTTTGTGAGCGTTTTATTTGAATAAAAACATCCCTCTGTGATGGTTCAGAGCGACTCTAGAAACTTCTTCCACCTGCTTCAGCGTCATCTCACCCTGGACCGTTTGACAACAATTGTTCCAGCAACCATATCGTAAACAGTCCGGTTGTGTTGGAAGAAGAGTAGCGTGATAAAGGCGGGGAAAAAGAAGGCAATGGAGAAGTTCTTGTTCAAGGCTCGGACAGTTGATCTGTAAGAAAAGGCAGAAACAGCAGTTCTCGTGAATAATTTACTGCTGTGCTTGTTTACTTGCACGATTACTTTTGGAAAGAAAGCTTTTCACATGAGCCACTCACGCAGACAGAGAGACGTTTGTTGCTGGCATTACCAGCACCCTGTTGGGCTGAACCAGAACTGAGGAGTCACATGTGACAACTCGGAGTCCGATGAGAAACTTTCCTGGGGTGGCTCCTCCTGCTCCCCAAATGCACACGATCTAAACGGAGAAACGCGTTGAAGGCTTTCCTTAATTCTATTAGAGTTGGCACTTCAGCATAAAAGCACTGTTCAGCCTCAGATATCAGGGTTAGCTTTAATATAGCCAACTAGGATGGCTAAACAGCTCTATATAAAGCTCAGACTTATGGATACTGTGCCACTATATACAGCATTTATCATGGTGATGGTGGTGACAAGTTATAAGTTAAAGAATTTTTTGTTTTTAATAATTTATTACTATGATCAATATGTAGTTACCAATATTGTTGCTGTTGTTAGCATAATATCCCTTGCAGTTCTGTTATAGCTACTATAAACATCATACACACACAGAAACAAGCGCATAACACTCACTGCCAAACACTTTTTCAGTTTTATATGGTTTGTGTTTTAGTTTTTGTTCTGATATTCTCAAGTTTTTGTTGTTGCTGGTGATGATCATGTTTCTGTATTGGGTGTTGCAGAATAATGTTAACATAAATAAATAAACGAATGAGGAAAACTTTCATACCAGCCCTCACCTCATAAAAACACACCAAAATACGGTACACAAGGGCAACCAGCATCATTTTCTGTAGCTCCTCCATCGATGTATCTTCATCAATCTCCTCCACTATAAAGTGCATGGCGAACTTGGAAACATCTCTGAAAACACAGGATTTTTTTTTCTTACAGACCCATATGTCATGTTCTTTTTTTTTTTATTCCTTTTTGTATTTTTTCTTTTTTTAAATGAGAAAAAAAAAATCAACTTTAACGCATAGCAAGTTACAAAAATTAAAACAACTCACTTGATTCCACTGAGATGCATAACACTGATGATAATGGTTGCTTTGATGAAAAACAATATGCAAAAATCCACCATCTCTGCCATTAGTCTTTGGAGAGGTGAAGGAATACTGTACTCTCGACCTGATGGAAAAAAAGAGCACAGAAGCAAAGTTAATCATAAACTTCCCCAAGTGGCCAAGTTCCTGCACACAATCTCAAGATTTAACATGGTAGCTACAGTACAAGTGTCATAAACACAAATATAACAAGATTATTTAAAAGCTGAACATATATGATAATTAAAAATAATAATAAAAAAAAAAACTTTTAAAAAACTTTTGTCTCTTTGTTTTCCATACTGCTGAGAAAGTCACATAAGGCAGGTAAAACTTTAGTGATCCCACAGTGGAGAAATGTACATGCCACAGCAGAAAAAAAGAAGGTACAAGAAAAAAGGAAAAAAAACATATGCAATGACAACAGCAGCAAAATTACTATTTACACATTATAATAAAGTTATACTCTTAATAATAATAATAATAATAATATTATTATATGAGGTTGTAGAAGAACAGAGGGGAGGCTGGGGGTAGATATCACCAATGTAATCAAAGTCGATCAGACCACTAACTGCTTAAAAGTAAACTGCATTTCACTCAAAGTTTTGGTTATAAACCTGTAGTCTCATATTATTATCATTTTATTAAATCATTACGCAAAAAAAAAAAAAAAAAAAAAAAAGCATGAATCCGTCCAGCTAGGTGAATTGATTTCCGTAATTAATTTTCACTATTTTACATGCTGATTTTACATAGTTGGGGAGATGGTAATATTATTATTTCTAATTGGTCGGGAGACAGGACATTAGTCCAGTATGTGTACATTTGAGCGTCCATACCCTTTGGACTAAATGCTGTAATTGCAGTATTTAGATGTAGTGATACTCTAACAGCCTAGACCAGTAAGCAGTCAACAAGCCAGTAAGCAGCCTACTAGCCAGTAGCTTTTACCTGGTCTCTGAGCGTTTCCGTTCTCCTGCGGCTGAGCGGCCACTGCAGCCCTCACAACGGCTCCTGCACGGCGGCTCGGCGAGGTCGCCGCGGGTGGATAAGGTGACAGTGGAAGACCAAACGGACTGTTATGCCAGTTCTGGGGATTGAAATCAAGAACTGCTGACGTTCCGCTGGCTGGTTGTAGATAATAAGGGTAGGACATGGTTGACGCTGCAAGCCAGCTTTGCCAGTTCACATATCCAGTATAGTACTGCCACATCCATGCCTGCAACTTCTCGCAATATTCCACTGTGGCACGACTTGTAGCGGCGTCTTTCTTTTCTTCTTGGCTGTCCTGGGTTTCTCTTCTTTGGTTGACGTTATCAAGTTGTGGCTTAACTTGTTTAAGAAGAGGTTCATTCTTTCCCTTGTCGACTTCCATATCTGTGTTTTCTTTGTCAGCCATGTTTGAAGGCGCTGCGTTACGTACGGGCGTAGTACGCAGGGAACTGGTACTACGTAATTCCGGATAGATTCACCTGTATAAAGACATAATAGAATGAAAGTATAAATGGTCGATGAATAATCATAACTTGTAGAGGTGATTTTAGTTTGTTGTAAGGTAAATAATTACGGAATCGAAAAAAATACTCTCACAAATCTGTAGGGGCAGCTTGCTTCCCCCTCTATTAAACTACAATGGTATCGTCCAACAGGGTCGCTTACGAACCAGCCACCAGAGCTCAGCATTTCCACAAGTTAGAAACTGCTGCCAAATTATAACATTTGAGGTCTTCGGGTTTGCATTATGTAATAATTTAAATGAACAACTAATGAAGCAACACATGTTATAATGTTACCTCTGGATTTGTTTCAACAAACTTATCTTAATCTAAAATTAATAACCTCCTAAAGGATTAGTCTGCAAGTATAGTGGATTATTGAAATCCATGTTTGTTTGTTTTTTGTTTGTTTTCTGTATTAATTATTTGTGTATTTTCTTCTTTTTTTCTTTTTACTGTTGGCTGCACTGTTTGTCTCAAACTGCTCCAGTTTGAGACATATCTTCATATTCTAATAGCATTTGAAGCTCTATATTATGTATTATGATGTATGTAAACTACAATGACTAATTCATTCTAAGTAACAGATTAGCGCTCATTAACAATAGTGAAATAATAACTGAGACAGTACCTTTTTGTAAGTTGCTACCATGTCCTCTCATGATTAACAAAGAGTGGCTAAGTCGATTTTGAACAATACAAGAATTGATCAGCTGATGGTGTGATTCTGTTTAAGGGGGTAAAGCCATTACTACGGAAGTCTGCTTCTTTAAGCCTCTGCACCCCCACACTAGCCTAAGTAAGTTTAATCCAAAACAAAAAGGTTTCCAAAAAATTTAATTAGTTGGGAAGACTTCAAATTTTTCTTCTAAGACTTAGTTATGTGCATCAACAAAATGCATTGTTGAAAATGGCTTAAATTTGGTTTCCCTTATAAACGCCCAGTGTGCATGTAGCATAGTCTTATATAATGTGGCACTCTTTGTTGCTTGACCACCACCTGGGGTCACAAACATTCCCCACAGCCTGGAAATCTTTGAGGATTTGTGCCTCAACCTACTGCTCCAAAGAACCCTAATTAAAACAAATTATGTGCACTTACTTGAACTCTGCATCTGTGCACCCAAAACAAGAGGCCTGGCACAAACTGGGGTTACAGTGCTAACCCCAAGTAGGGATTTGGCCTCACACCTCCCCTTTTACTCACATCCTTGTCATGAGGGCTGCATGTCACCTTTGCTTCAACAAAAGGCCTTTGTTTTAGCAATATTTAGCTTTTATATCTGAATCTTTTCACTCAATCAGATCACTTTCATGAGTAATTAGATGAAAAAACTCTGTTTTTAAAACTGGCAGCAGGCCATGATGCCAGACTAAAGAACCTGAAGAGGTATTAGACTTAAAGCTATGAAATTAGTTCAAAATGAGCTCAGTGCATATTGGAATAATGTTAGGAGCCGATTAGGTTTTCTTTCGAAGTAATTTAAGTATTTGCCAGAGCTTATTATGCTATAATATGTATTTATCATGCTGTGATATTGAAATATAAAGTAAAAATAATTAAAACTGTAATTGAAATTGCTTTAAGTAGAAAGTTTTTCCAATAAAAAACCTAAATGGGATATAGAAATTGCCAGCAGATTGTAACATTTGAATTAAAATGAAATGTGCATACAAATGGCAGGATTACTCTATTCATTAACCACAATTAATCAGATGGAATTATCACAGTTAAAACTTTATTGGCATCTTTTGCAAAAGCCCAGTGCATACATCTTCATGATGACCGGAGGTCAAGGCACAAACTAAACGATATTATGCCGCCTTCTCGTAAGTCCTCACTGCGACGACATCATCCATGAAACATTTCTGTTGAAACAAGAAATCCAATGTTAGACAGTCCTCTTGTCTCTCAGGTGAAAGTGGCTGCAAAGGTACTTCATTTCAGGAAAGAGGGCTGTGGATAGCTGATAACTTGACAGTTGTTTGGAGATTTTTTCATAGCACAGGCAGGGCAGATTTCCTTTGTGGTGTACCTCTGTTCAGTGACTCACTAAAGCATGATAGTGAGCAGCAACACATTTTAATACATTCATAAAATTTAATAAATAAATGGTAATGTTTTAACTGATTTTACTTGTCTGCTTTTTTGTTTGTCTGTGTGACAAGTATGTTTATGTTGCTAAGCCTTGGTTAGAGGAGATAATACCTTTTATCAAGTGTGCATTCATTTGGTTTTTGTTTAGACATCTACTGGTTTGCTATTCTGTTGCACAACTATCCACGTGTGTGTGTGTGTCTATGTATGTGTGTGTGTGCATACCTGTATAGCTACTGTTCTAATTAAACTGTCATTTTATTTCATTTACATCTAAAGACATTGGGCTTTGTTTTGAACACTTCAACACAAATAGTCTTACTCACAGTTATAAGCTTTCCATCTTGAATCTCTCGTTCCAATGTTGTAGTCTTTCCTTCCCACATTTGTTTCTGCATCAGTTTGCCATTCTCGAAAGAGAATATGGACTTTAAAAAACAGAGAGAGAGAGAGAATGAAAAAAAGAAGGTTAGAAATAAACATTGTCAATAAATAACGTGTTTATTGGGCAACCCACCCTTGTATTTCGTCCATCTACTGTTGTCTCATCAAACTCCTCATCCAGCTTGAATTTGATCTCTGTGGTCTTGAAAGTGCTCTCAGCCTTCATTGAAATGAACCCATCTTCTCCCAGGCTGACCACTAGTTTAGGCTTTGTCATGTTGCCCATTTGGCGGGTGGCAAAGCCCATACCTACAATAAAAAGAGATTTCCAATTAGGATGCTGTCTCTGAATGCAGCTTCTTTGGTGAATCTGCAGTCACTGTCACTCCTGAAACTGATCACCTTTGTTAAAATGGCTTCATGGGGATCTCTCCAAGGCGCCCATAGAGCATAATAACTTTGATTTAAATTACAATCAAATTAAGTTAAAGTGCAACATACCGACAGCTTTCATGTACTCATCGAAGTTGTCGCTGGAAACCAAAGTCCAACTTCCAACATACTGCTCAACCATGACGGCAAAGATGAAGCTCAGTCTACTGAATGAACCTGAGAAGTCCTGGATCTGAAGCTCAGAGACGCAGCTCGCAGGGAAATGTTATATGAAGGCTGAGCGAGGTCGCGCATGACTCCGGGTTACCAATCATCAGCAGGTCTGGACGTTGCCATGGAAATGAGCGGATTAGGAGGCGTGTGTTTAAATCTGATTCCGATTTAGTGTTTGATCGTAGTGAAAAGTGTGTTTTGGCTGGTTTTCCTGACTTCAGCATTAACCAGGGAGGTCGCAAATGGTGCGATGAGATCACCTGATATGTGTGATGGTGTAAGTCCTGCAGATTGAAAATTCGGGCAAGATTATTGTGCAAAGTTATTTAAATCTCTAAGAGTCTGCCATACATTAGCCTATATTTCTTGGTTGTGCAAAAAGATGTTAGGCTCGTTTTATTATAGGAAAAGCATTTGGTAAGTTGGCCCATTGGGAATGGAGTTTTCGTCTTTTTAATCTCACTGTTTGACTTCTTTACTCTCAGAAAGTCGTTACGCTGAAGAAGTTTTCCCTTTTATAGGTTGGATAAACTGAACTGAGTTGAAAAGTTTATTTGAACGTAAAGGCAACGGAATGAAAACAGGAAAACAATATGAAAAGAAATATACAAAAAAGAAAGGCATTGTGGGAAGAAACCAGCGCTTATTCTATTTCATGCAAACATCATAAAATACTTTGCTTAGTATCACAAGACGTATGGATAAAAGAAAAATATCATTAGGCTACAATAATTCATATCAATAGGATTCTTGTCTGTTCAGTAACGATGCACGTAACAATAATAATGATAACAATGCAAAATAAATAAAAATAATCCAAATTTTTGTACATATGAAAGACCATTTTCTTAAATAATTATTTAAATGTGTGTGTATTGGGGCATTGCATGTTTGTCCCCGCGCCATTCCATAATTTAATTCCACATACAAAGAAAAAGCATAATAAACTCACCAAAACTTATATGTGCATATCTTAATTTCTTCATAATGTCTGTTCCTATGTTTAAAACATAATTTGTAAAACAGATAATAGAAAAGTAGAAAAACTCTTAACATACTTGGTTGTTTTGATCTTAACCACTAGAAGGCGCCATGTGAGAAGCAGTTCCAGTAACTGGTAGGCTGAGCATGAATCTCAAGCTGCGGTGTTTATAGATGTTTCCCTGCACAAGAGCACCTGATTCATATGAAATGGACCCAACATTCTGCTGTCAAGTTGTCACAATGACCCATTTATTTGAGTCAGATGTGCTGAAGCAGGGAAATACTACAACGTGCAGGACAGTGGCCCTCTAAAAGTCTGAGATCCTCTTGAAGTTTTTTATTCACCCAGTTGAAGGTACACTGTAGACTCAGGAGAATATTTAAATGGGCTTTTATACCAATGTAACATGCCATTACTTTTCAGAACAGATGTAAAGTTTCTTTGAGGGCAAAAATAGATATTTATTTATAATATATTTGCAATTCAATTACAGTGTTAAAATAAAACATCAAAATTGTCATGCGCTGCCCCCCAGTGTTCTCACTTATAAAATACAACAGGATATTTTTTTCTATTTTCTTTTTTTTTAAGTGACCATTACAAACACAAAGTCAATAAATAGCTCCATGTATCTAAAAAGAAAAAAAATAGGCCAACCAAGGTCTTTAACCGGGGGGTTAAATATGACTCCAAAACATATGACTTAAAATACAGAATGCAAACGTGACATGAAACCATTAGCAGCAAACTGTTTACAAGGTAGATAGAGGCATCTGTGAGATTTGATGAAAACTAAACTAATGTGCTCAACATATCTATTAAATAGCAGAATATGTGTTAAGGTTATATTTCAAAGGAAAATAGAGGTCTAAACTGATGCTAGTCCAGTTCATTAATGCATTCAGTAATTGTGTATCTATTAACATTACAGACTTTAAGACACCTGGCATGTATTTCAGCAATAAATACATAAGAGTGCTGTTTAGTTATGCGATTTCAAGCCCCTTTTTGTGGAGGTCATGAAAAAAGAGCTAAATGATCTTGTCCAACAAATAGTTTGTCATTTCTGTCTACTGTAGGGTTACATTATTATTCATTAGGGCAGCTCAGGCCGGCCTCCAGGAGACCAAAGAGGAAAAGAGTATGAGAGAAATGGTGAAAGATGCTCCTCAAATCCATGTCAGACCAGATGAATGGCCTGCAACAAACTTCCCCAGCAGGATTGAATAGTGTCACCATTCTTGGTTGACGACCTTTTATGTTTCTCACCAGCAAAAAATGACTTTACTTGTGATCATGAAATGTTTGGGGGGGGGGGGGGGGGGGGGGAAAAAGACTCAAGGCAGAAGAGATGTAACCCTGTCTTGACCTAAGAATATGGAAGGAAATCAAAGAGACTGTTGCATGTGTTTGACTGCACAGACTATGCATTAATAATTCATTCCTTTTATAGACAGCAGATGATGCAATAGTCAAAGCGGCGGAGCTGCCGTATATCATGGAGTGTTGTTCACCAATCCAATAAACCGATTACTTGTGCTGTGAGCTGGAGTTTTTTGTATACATACAGGTGCCATCCAACAGGCCTAGAGCCCATCTAATGAACATGAACTCTCATTGGCATCCACAGAAAAGTCCCTTCCTTCTGGTTTTCATCAACACTTCAGCCCCCATTGATGGGAGAACAGTGGCCTTGAACAAAAGCTGTATATACTGTACAAACACAGCTCTGAACGGCAGCACACTGACTCATTCTTCAGTGTGTGTGAGAACGGAGGGGGACCCCTTTCAGCTCCTTTGTGTCGGTGTCTGTCAACAGTGTAGTTGGAGGCAGAGCCCATTGTAGCGGCCAGTGTTACGTATTGACACAGGGCCTCGTTCAGCTTGTTCCCAGGGTCCAACCTGAGCACTCATTAATAATGGAGAAACGATCCTCAGGGCCAATGAGGAGCTCTCAAGTCTGACTGAGCTCGTTGTAAACTACAACTTCATATGCCAGCAGGTAAAACCAAGGTCACAGCTGATTGCACTGGTACTGAATGTAATCTGACACTTTGTGAATCAAGCAGAGGGGGCTGAGCTTCAGAATATACAAAGTGTGAATACAAGATTCTACCAAACATTTTAGTCGCCTCTATGTCCTGATTATGGCATTCTTCTTCACTCCCCCTTTTTGCTGTACATAATTCAAATAGTTATCTGAAAATGAAAGATAAATAAGGTGCGTTAAAGTTTGATGACTGGCATGATGCAGGTGTGCGCCACACCTCTGGCACCAGCAGAGGGCATCACCTCAGGTCATGTTCCCAGCAGGTCCAAAGCATCTGCTGAAAGGCTCACACGACCTGAGCGCTGTGCCCTCTCCTCTTTGCCTTTTTACACGGCTGTTGGGGGGACCAGAGGGTGGGCGCCGGCCATTCTGTTACTGCGATGAAGTGTGTGTGTGTGTGTGTATGTATGAGGTCACTGAGGTGCCTGTAGCTTGTGTGCTTTGAGCTTTTTCACGCTTCCTGCTTTGATCTTCCCTCTCATCCCTTCATCCCACACGCTCTCTGCGCCTCAGGCTTCTGGTTTGCAGCACACCGACAGTGAGGTTGGAGAGGGAGGGTCAGGGGAGGATGGGTGTGGGGGGGGGGCTGCCTCTCACAGAGAAGCCGCTTGTTCTGTCAGCCAAGGCAGAGGTGCAGGGACAGAGCTGTTCACAGGGCACAGTCACTGCGTGCGGGGTGAGGTGGGTGGGGGGTTGACCAGGAGCTAAAGTGATGCATAGTGTACGGTTCTCCTCTTCTCTTTTATGCTGTCTTAGATCAGCCAACAGTGGGATGGAATTCTTGTGTGAAAAACAACTGCCACAGCGCTTAGAGGGTGGCCTCCTGACCCAGTACAATATGGGAAAGTGGACCCCTTCAGCTGGTAGTTATATAAAGCCTGCAGGAGTCATGAGAATCCCTGATAAATCACTCGGCTGGAGGCCACTCATGTCTTTCTGCATCTCACAAGGAGCAATTATTTTCTATGGGTCTTATTCTACTGAAGCTTTAAATAGGGCTGGTTCAAAGTGCTGTCATGTAGGCAGTATGGCCAGAAGTTACAGTTATCATGTGAATATAAAGCACGTCAGAAAACATGCTTTTATCCTCCCCCCATGGCCGGATAATCCTCATATGACCCTGCACAGCCACCCACCCACCCACACACACACACACACACACACACAGTCGTGTGCCCCCCCCCCACACACACACCCCACCTGCTGGTACAAGACTGAGAAACACAGATGCAATGGCACAGAACAGAAACCCTAATTGAAGATTAATTGGAAAGGAGCGCCTACCTTTATTTAGACATGTGGTAAGTGTTAGGCAGTGACAAGCAACTCAACCATCTCAGCAGATGACAGCACTTAATATTTCATGACAAACTTTGAGGGAGGGAGCATGCTCTCCAACTGCATGCTGAAAGAAAAAACGCTTTTATTTTCACGCCTTCATTGTAATGAATTAATAAATATTTTTCACCATCTCCATGGTAAACTGTCTTGTGCTCTTTAAGCTTTTAATAACACTGAAAAGATGAGTCACTTTCAACAGTACTGTGTCTGCAGCATTGATTGCAGCAGCGGATGTAACAGTGTCATTTTTAACACAGACTTTAAAAACCTGATATAAAAAGATTAAATTGAATGTGTGTTATCTGAATTGTACAACCCCAATTCCAAAAATGTTGGGGCAATATCGTAAATAAATACAGAATGTAATGACGTGCAGATCCAATGTTTTATTCACAATGGAACATAGAAAAGATGTCGAGTTTTGAAAGTGAGGTGTTTTACTAATTCATGAAAATATGAGCTCATCTTAACAGACCTAAACCCCACAATGTTTATTTGTAAAGCTATTTTTAGACCATTCCCTTCATATCTTTGCTTTTTCCTTATGTTCAAGCACAACCCATCTATGAATCTGTGATCCCAGGTCTGTCTCTCTGCTTAGTGCCCAGGACTTGGTCTAAGTTAGGAAGGAAAGTATTCATGTAATCTGTTCCATTTTCATGAAGCAGACTTTTAAAAAAAAACTATCAAGCTTCAGATCCTTGTTTGCCTCCCTGACGTGTCACAGACATGTTTATGGGAGATGTGGGATTGTGCAGGTTTGCTGTCTGATATGCTTTGACGTGGAGAACAATCTTTGTTTTTGTTTTTTTAATATTGTTTCGATGTTGAAACTGTGTTTTAATATTGTTCAGTGTTGTGTAAGGGGTTGTCCTGTCTCCTTTATGTTCATGCTGCTATGTTGGCCAGGCTGTGCTGGTAAAAGAGATCATTTGATCTCAAGCATCCGCCCGGTAAAGCAAAATTAAATGAATGATTTTTTTTTTTTAAGTTGGAAAAATAGCAACAAAAAAGGTGAGAAAGAAAAAAGAAATATTTGAAGGAACATGTTACAAAAAATTTGATTATTTGGCAACAGGTTGGGAATATGACTGGAGATATTAAAGAGCACCTTAGAGAGCCAAAGTATCTCGGGAGTAGAGATTAGGATAGCAGCTATTTCAACATCCCTTTACAAAAAGCTGCACACATAAAAGCAGGGATGATTCTACCATGAAATCACTGCATGGACTCAAGAATACCTCCAGAATAGAAACTGAATTAAATTGAATCAAAAATATTATTCTCTGAAAGGAAATTCTAATGTAGTACGGTGTTTGGTTGTTTGTTTGTAAGTACTTGTCAGTCTTTTTCCAGAGTACAAGGCTGCAGGCAGGAATGACCATCGTTCTGTGTTACATGGATGTCATAGCAAAGAAGGTTTTACTTTTCACAACAGATTTAATGAAGATAACATCTTGTGCAAACATTGAAGGATCTCTGCTTCCTCAACAAGTTTGCTCTGTCGTGTAGATGCCTCTGTGCTACATTTTCTGTCTGAACTGCAACAGACTGTAACCAAGCAATACTTGTTTATTGTTTTATTTCTGCTTTATTTATTCATCCTTGTTGCTGGGGTCTTTTTTAATGTGCAGCACTTTGGGGTAATGTTCCAATTTAAAATGTACTTTCTAAATAAATTGGATAGCTTTGGATTGAACTGCTGCCCAGCTGAACTCCCAGGTACTGTACAGTATACAGTATGTTGTCCTCCACCACCTCCACCGCTTCTTCCAGGTTGTAAACAGTGCTTTGCTTACTCCTGCTAATCAAAAAATCTACAATAATATTGTTTGCTTGGTTAGTGTTCAAGATGTTTCTGCACCCACAAACTGACTGAGCAGTTCCCGGTATTGAGCTTCCTGTCCACTGACAGATCCTACAACTGCAGAGTCATCTGAATATTTCTGCAGATGATTTCTTGTATTGGAAATCTGAGGAGTATCTATAGCATATAAATGGTAAGAATACAGTTCCCTGTGGTTCACCTTTGCTCCCAATCACCTTCTCAGACACTGTTATTAGCACTTATAGGGTTGCAATAGTGCCCATGGATCTGGCAACTCGCACATCTGGAAAGTGCTTAAAGTTTATGGCGATTTTAAAGCAACATGTGCTCTCATTCAGGTGACTGGACTGGCCTGCATGCAGTCCAGCAGCTTCACTAACTGTAAACATTTGGTGCACCATGAAATGAAAAAAAAAAAACGACAAAGACGACCCGGAAATCTTGAGCACTATGTCAGACAAGAACATTCCTCTTTCAAAGGTTAAACAACTGGTTTCCTGCAGTCCCCAGATGTTAATGGTCTTCATAAAAGAAATAGGGATGCTAATGGAAAATATTAACCTGTCACAACATTTTTTAAGCAGATCACATGTAAGATGAGCTATTATTCTTTGTCTAACAGCAAAACGCCTCACTTCAAACATTTGTTGTTTTGACATGATTGATAAGACTATTGTTGCTTCTATTTACATTTTTGCAGTGTTCCAACCATTTTGGAATCAGGGTTGCAGAGGAGACGTACACAGCATGAGAGAATTGTACAGAGACGGACAGATATAATGATGGAACTAACTGTAGGACTTGCTGGGATTCTGGTGCATGTTTGTGTGAGTGCGGAGGGAAAGAGAAAGAGTAAAGGGGCTGTGCTAACAGGCTTTCTGCAGATCACTGGCAGTTTGACTGCAGCAGAGAGTAATGGGGCTGGCAGGGCGGAATCAATTACTGGCCACAACAGATTTTCCCACAGGTCAGAGCTTGGGAAAGCAGTACTTTACTGCAGAGCAGACAGCTGGCACAGAGCATCCACTGGGAAAGAAGCCGGCTTTCCAAAAAAAAAAAAAAAAAGGGGGGGGGGGGGGCAGTTTTTTTAAAAGAAAATAGACAGAGGAAACATATATGCTTATGACACAGAGAATTGGTCCTTACGCATTTCTTTACTCTGTCTCAAAATATTATTGGTTACATTCATCCGTAATCAGATTGGATTTCTACTGTATTTGACCTCAGCAAAGAAAAACTGCACACATGGTGTCAGAGGAAAAGTTTGTCAAGTTGTCGAAGAAATGTAGTTGTTCATTGCATGGCAGGTGACCTTCACAGACAGACTTGCTCTGAAAAATGGAGGTCCCTGCAGCAACCAGCTTTGTCTTGTACAGTCATATTTACCCAGAGAGGGATTCATTATTATCTTCTACAGCTTGACTTGACTCATAGCTCATATGGCCTGCAGTGTCTGCAGTGTTTTCTCTATGTGATGTTAACGAGGTGATACATTTCAATTAGAGCCTGAAATCTTCTTCCACCTTAACCACACACAAAAACACACTCATCCATATACACCCATACAGCCACACACACACATACACTCTATTGATATGCAAACAATGTTGTTCCTGTGGCAACACAATGTGTGGCCTTAAAAGTAGCTTGCTCTATGGTACTGCTTTCTCTGCGAGGATATCACGTGCCGTCTCCTGTTGCGCTTATTTGGGAACCAGTCTTGTGATCTGCCTTCCCACAATTGTGAGCTTGCATTAGTCAACTGGCATTGGGCAACCAGTGAACCTTATAAACAAAAAGATGTGAGCACCTTCATGAAAAATAAAAAAGAGAGGATGTATGTCAGTAATTTATTTATTCATTTGTGTTCAAGCTGGAGTCTTTTCAGAGTTTTGCTTGTGATCTGTAATGATCTGCAAGTTCTGCAAGTGGTAGCTGGCACTGAGATGCTGGTGTCAGTATTAGGCCCCAAGGAGTTGTCCTAAGACCATTTTTTTTAAAAAAAAAAGACCAAAAAAACTACAAAACAAACTAAAGTTCTGCTAAACAAAGAAACAAGGAAGTCAACATATCCTCCTTGGCTTTACCTATCCAAAAAGCACAAATAGAATCCATGCCAACAAAGACAGGAAAGTAAAGAATGAAAAGGCGGGTGTGTTACGGTCAAACAGTGGGAATGGGTCTCAGACCTGGACTGGTCCCTGCCCAATATAGCGCCTGGGTGCTGACTGGAAAGAGAAGGGGACGGACAGGAAGCTGTGGCCCATAGGATAACATTGTTGTATGGAGGCTGTCTGGGAGACATTTCCCTCCGTCAGACAGCCTATTTAAGACCAGTATGGGGGGCATTTGCCTGGCCTTACATGAAGTTATACCTTATGCAGCACAGTTCAAACTTTTTACCCAAGCCTCCGCCTAGTTGAATAAAACATGAACAAGGAAATTATCTCACATGCACACATGCCTCCCTGGTGACCTCCCTCCTCACCACACCCACAAATGCAAACTTCACTGCAGCAGTTGTTGAGTGGCAGGTATAAGATGTCAGGATGGTGTGCACACAGGATGCAGGCATGGCTGTGAGCGTCGCTGCTGCCGGCAGCCACAACGGTTGACATAGTAAATCAATCCTGATGGGAGGGTGGGTAGGATGGAGGCAGGAGGTGTAAGAGGGGGAGGGGGCCCATAGGGACTGAGTCGACCTCCGTCAGACACACTCAGCCAGCCAGGGAGAGACTGTCGACGGGTGGGAGAACACTCGCCGGGAAGCGCTCACACGGAGATTGAGTTACCACGGAATTAGATCAGGGTTGTGGGAAACAGCACCTCCTAAACACAGTCGCACACTCTCAGTCACACACACACATGTAAACACACCAGCACACACTCAGGCCGCACTCTTGCACACAAAGAGTCACCCGGGGAAACCTGAGGGAAGATTGAGGAAGGCAGCTGGGCACACGCCAGTTTCAAACAAATGCTTGCTTATACCTTTTAGCTTCCTGGCACATGGTTTGAGAGGAGTTTCTTGAAATTGGCGCCGAGTTACACCCACGATCAACGGCCAGGCTGGCATGCGACTGGAGCTGTCCGATGTACAGATCATCTAAAATGCAGCAGTCACACACAAATGCCCTAAAATAAAACACTCAAACACAGTCTGTCTTCTCACAATCTGAGGGCGCTGAGAAGGTTTTATGATGGCACAGGTGAAATGTGGAGGTTTTTGGAAGATGGCCTTTAATTGTGTTTAATGAGCCAAAGAAATGTCGACAGTAATGTGGTGGACCTTGACAGTCAGGTGTGAATGGTTTGTTTCTGCATAACAGAAACCACATGAAGCTATTTTTCCTGTGGAATGAACAAACAGGGTCCTGTTACCATAATCACATGATAAACAATACTAAAGTTATCTAAATATCCAACCTGCTATTAATCAGAATCATGGAAAAGGGATCTGTAATTCAGCCTGGGATAAAAACCAACAAGAGGTTAAACATCTATATTTGACTTTGCTCAATCAACATCAGTCCACCTGAGAACAGGAACAACATAGAGCCTCGTATAAAAATACAAGAGAGCATGTAAGTTTCAGCACCAGACTACAAACTTGTTAAGGTTTATAGATTGACCAAGACTGGAATCTGAAAATGGATGAAGACAGGCATGACTTTTAGAGAGTGTACTGAAAAGAAAAGCAGAAGAGGTTAAGGTCTGAGTATGTGTGTTATCTGCATGTCAGGGATAATACGGAGGCTCATCCACACTCACTGCATCAACAGAACTGATTGAAGCGTGCACATTGTATCTGTCACCACTGAAACCCCCACTGACATCCTGGGAACAGAAAGTGTTGGCCTGCAGTTGCTCCTGTGAATCAAGCTCTCATCCGCACTTGTCTAGCTCCCACTGCACCGAGTTAACAACTGACCTGATGGACAGAGCAGAGAAACAGCTGCTCCTCAACAGTCCTGATCTAGAGGATGATGGAGGAGGGAGGGGGGGTTCCCTGATAGCCTTAACAGACATGTCAGACCCTGTGAAGGAACTATATTCAAACCTCAAGTAATTTCCCAGACTTCATCACTGTATGTCTGCCAACAAAGCGATGCAAAATGATTTAAATAGCAAACACTACAGTAAGACTAACACTCCATTAGAAATGCAAAAGATGTATAAAAAATCTCTGCAGAATAAAAAACACACACACAGGACAACTATTGCACTCTCATATTTTCATTCTCCCTCAATTATTTTACTTACTATTTTAAGCTATTTTACTTTTTACAATAATGCACTTTCAGAATGGCACCTATAATTTAGCTGTAAATGTCTGATTGGGAAGAACAAATTTTACAACACACATTTGTAAGTACTGTATTCATATCAGTGCACCAATTATAAAGTTTAATTACTTATCAAAGCATTTAACTATAACTGCAAACTCTATTTGCAGTATTTATCAACATATAAATTACTTACTGATTTAATTCATTGATGCTATAAAACAATTTCTTCTGCTCTATAATTTTCAAATTTTTAAAAATGCACATTTCACATAAAAATGAGATATGTATCATTAATAAGTCCATGATCTTAAGATCACGCTTGACAGAGGCAATATCCTTTGAAGATGTTTCTCTGCTATTAATCTCCAAAGACATTCAGGAAACTCTGAATTGTTCAGCTACGATGAGGACTTGAAGTTGCTGCTGCTGCCTAAACCAAGTACTAAGTAAAGGTCTGATTACTTATACTGTATAGCCCCTAAAATAGGATAATTTGCCTTGCCATTGCGGACTGGGGAGAAACCAACTAAATGTGGAAGACTTGACCTGAAAACGTTCAATGGGCACTAGTATACTCAAGGGAGAAAAAAAAAACACCAAGAAGATGCAGTTACACAGTGGAGCATTGACAAGGACACAATGGAAGCTGCTGTGTTTATATAGTTTGACCTCTGACCTAGCTGTATTAGAGTCAGGTGAAAACCATCAAAATTCTGTTTTCCTTTCCCATTACAAAGCATGGAGAGGACTATTCTCACCTACAGTGGATAAATGGCTCCCCTGGGAAGATCTGCATGCACCAGTCAGTTGACCAGTTTGCAGAATGTGGAGGAGGTAGAGGGCAGAGGAGGGAGTTTCCTGGGAGAGACTTGTGAATCCTCATGGCTGATCAGTGGTGGTGTTGAAGCACACAGCTGACAACAGATAACGAAAAACACACTTAGAACATGATCTCACACAACACCACAGAGGAAGAGGACATATAGCCTAAACTGGAGCCTTAACAAGAAAGAAAGAAAGAAAGAAAGAAAGAAAGAAAGAAAGAAAGAAAGAAAGAAAGAAAGAAAACAACCGTCTCAATTTTCTAGAATTATCTTTTAAAAAATATTTTCATTGCAGGTTTTTTTGTCTTCATAGACCGTAAATAAAGTTTATAAGTCAGACGTCAGCTCGATTTTTATTGGCCCAAGTTTTTCCAAGCACCGCCCACACAGGTCCAGACGCCCCGCCCTCTTCCTCGCGGTGTGAAAATAACCCCTGCCGAGGCAGACCTGATGCTCAAAACTGTTGCTCAGACCGTCTGCTGTCAGTTCGCTGCTGGAGCTTTGTGGGGAAGGAGGATACTCATAACTGCGGCTGGGAGGCAGAATGAAGCGAAGCCACAACTACAGCTCATCGGACAGCGAGCTGGACGATAATGTTGAAGTGGAGAAGGACAGTAGTGACGAAAATGGGTATGTCATCTTGATATTTTTTTCTCATTTATGCATGATACATTTTGGGTTAGATTTTTTTTAAAATGTAGCCTATTCTTTAATGTCAGTTGTATTTTTGTTAACTTAGATTTTTGTTTATTTATTTATTGCATTACATTTCAGTCATCTTGACTCACATGGATCCTTGTCACCCTCCACCACCACACAAGTTCAAGCCAGAAAAAGACGCAGGGGGGTATGTAAACTTCTGAGACTTTGAGCCAAACTGCACACTACTGTGATAGATGTGATAGATGCTAATTACGGAGTTTATTATTAGGATTAAAAAAAATAAATGTTCTCCACCAGATTATTGAGAAAAGAAGACGTGACCGGATCAATAACAGCCTGTCAGAACTGAGACGTTTGGTGCCAAGTGCTTTTGAGAAGCAGGTGAGTTTCTGTTTGTTTTCATTTGCTTTCTGAGTATGAATACATGCTGCTTTTTTCCTGTTTGCTGGCTAGATGCATGCAGAATGAGGATATCATCTAAAGTGACATTTTCTATTTTCACAGGGATCAGCTAAATTGGAAAAAGCAGAAATTTTGCAAATGACAGTCGACCACTTGAAGATGCTTCATGCATCTGGAGGGAAAGGTCATTAAGTTTTTTTGTTTTAAAGTGGAAATTCACAATTGCAAAAGTTGTTATAAATGACGTGTTTGGTTAAAGTTCCTGCTTTCTCTCCTGACAGGTTACTTTGAAGCTCATGCTCTTGCGAAGGATTACCGCAGCCTGGGCTTCAGGGAGTGCCTGGCAGAGACAGCTCGCTACCTGAGCATTGTAGAGGGTCGGGACAGCACGGACTCTCTTCGTGTGCGATTAGTATCCCATCTCAGCAACTACGCCTCTCAGAGGGAGGTGCATGCTGGACTGGAACACTTGGCCTGGGGCTCTGCCTACGGGACTACCCCTGCCCATCTCCCCCACCACCTCCTACTACAGCACCCTCAGGGCAGGACACCTGCACCCAGAAACAACAGCAGCCCACCCTCCTCTTCCTCCACCTCTTCTTCATCTTCCTCTTCATCCACTGAGACATCTGGGTCATCCAGACTTAGCGTCTTGCCCCCCACAGAGTCCCTCAGGGTGCCTCCCAATGGCTCTATACCTCTAAGTCTGCCTGTGCCAACATCCAAGCTTTCGCCGCCACTGGTCTCATCTCTGTCCTCACTCTCTGCCTTCCCCCTCTCCTTCAGCGCCTTTCCTCTCGTCTCCCCGACAGCCGTCAGCACAGCGAGTCCCTCCTCCACCATGTCCAAACCTTACAGGCCTTGGGGCTTGGAGATTGGAGCCTTCTGACGCTAACTAGTGAACTGAAGGCAACAGCTGAGCTGGGCCCAACATCACAGACACTACAGGCAGGAAACCTTCCTCAGTTGTTGCTATTGCAAGAAACCACTGAGAACAAAGCCAGGTGATTTCATTCTATTTGGAAATCAGTGTGAGAATTTACTGAAGATAAAGTTTCCTCTCAGTTCGTCAACTACTTTTAACATGGAAGCAATTTTTAAATGATTTTGTTGCATTATTCGTTGAATGGAAACTAATTTAGGTAGCCTGCACTGCCTCCAGGTTGAGGGCTCATGATAATGATTCGGTGAATGGTCATAAATAGATTTACTGTAAGCACAAGTTTAGAGAAAAGACTTTGTAGGTCCTATACTGTAACATTTGTCTAGCACAGGTGACTGCATTTAACATCATGTAGAGTTGCAAAATTTGATCTGTTTTTCTTGAGTGATCTTAGAACTGTGTGGAAATGCGTATATACACAGCACAGATGGAGATTGAACTACTTGACGATTGGAAATTTGCATTTGTGTATCTATTTGTAATATTTTTGTACCAATAAATTGAATCTAAATGCCTAAAACATAAAGAGTGTTTGTTTTTTTTTGTTTTTTTAGCTGCATTCAATCTTCAGAACATTACATTTTTAAAATGTTAAACAAGTAATCATTGTTCAACATCAATGCTACAGACACAGATAATCACAGGGACTATCTTCTCCTTGACTTGTATATTAACATATTTTACCAAATGCCAACTGCAGGTGCATTTCTGTTGAGGTCTGCAGAAGTTCATTACGAGCTAATAAGGTCCTGGTTATTGACTGAAAGGCACTTCCTTCACCGTGTGCCAGGTTAGGTAACCAAATCCAAAAGCATTGTTGCCCTTATGAATACCCAGGAAATCATTAAGAGCCAGAGGAAATCCTTTACAATGTTGCCCTGACCTCACCAGCCTGGGCTGGTCTGAAACGGAGACAATAGTGTGAACAGGATGAGGACATTGAAGGAAAGCAGTTATTAAGTAACAACAACACACAGACAGCTGGAGCCATAAATCACAGCTCAGCTCCAAGGTGCTGTTTCTGGTCCATTCTTTAACATGCAGGTTTTTAGGGCTTCATTGTTTTATCCACTCATGCAGCACATAAGACATCCAGGTGGGACAGTGATCGTGTCTGTAACTTGCTGCCTGAGGGCTGAAACCATATCTTATCAATTATTAAGCGTATTGCCATCTTTTTAGAACTATTTTGTCTGAAAGTTGAACAAACATGATAATTTAGATCCACAGTCTTTTGTTTTTCTTACATTAAATTTCTGATGTATTTGTATTTGACTAATTATGAATTGTTGATTTTTTCTATACCAAACCAATCAGACACTGCCACCTGCTGGTTAAACGGCCTGATTGCATGAATTTAACCGCAGAAGTGAAAGCCCATGACTGAAGTAAATTCACGCCAGGCTACAAACAAAAAAATGAGCTGAGAAAACTATGAGTCGCAGGTTGTGTAGATAACTGGTTCTTTTATTTGGCAGTTTACAATTCCCCTTGTGTTGTTGCACAGAAAAGTATTAGATGGTGCATGCCATGTTCACAGAACCCCCAAACCTTTATTCAGCAAAGCTTTCACAGAGAATTATATGAAGGGAGAAACACAAGCAGCAGAGGATGCAGGCAAATATCAGTGGTATACTGAATTTTAAAAAGAGACTAGTTCAGTGTGCTGAATGTAAAGCATCCTGCATCCATTCTCTACCCAATCTTCTAAAGAGAGGAGATGCTAATGATGCCTCAAGATAAATCTGCATTCACACACACCCACACAGACATACATTATGTTCACACCATCAATATCAAGATGGGAGCAACTGCACATTCCACTGTCCAAGACACTATGCATGAGACCAGGAAGGTGTCAAAACATTCATAAATTTGTGGGATTTGTCCCCAAATACTGTTTGTAGCAGAGATGTTTGACTGAGGATGGATATACTGATGAAAATGTTCTTGTCAGGATAAGTGGGAATATGCAAGTGTATAAACAGTTGCTCCCGTTGGGCAAAGACATTCTTAATTACAATAAAGCACCTATCAAGTTCATTATCAAGCTCGTTTCAGAGGAGGTGGACACTTTATGAATCTGTGGGTTTGCCCTATTAAGTTCCAAGCGTGCGTACTGAGAATGATTAGGTGTGCGTGAAGGAGGAGAAAAGATGCGACACGCCCATATCTTATGCAGTTTGTAGTGTAGGTACACCAGCTATTGTTCTTTCACAAAACACACAGAAACATCATCATCATGACATCATCAGGAAATGCTGCAAACTGTCCATCTACCTGCCAACTCACAACGCCAAGGCCTTTGACAAGAAAATGGTTGTGGAGTAATTTCAAGAAATGAAATGATAATCAATGACAAACAAAAAGTTTGAAATTATAAGATAGATAGATAGATAGATAGATAGATAGATAGATAGATAGATAGATAGATAGATAGATAGATAGATAGATAGATAGATAGATAGATAGATAGATAGATAGATAGATAGATAGATAGATAGATAGATAGATAGATAGATAGATAGATAGATAGATAGATAGATAGATATAATAATAATAATAATAATAATAATAATAATAATAATAATAATAATTGCCATATTCTTGCATTCTCTCTAAACTCAACAAGTCTGTTCAATCCTCAAAAGAAGTGTTATTGATGTTTGTATCACTGATAATACTGAGAGCCGTGAGTACTGGTGAGAAGATGTGCGGTGATATGGTGGTGAGGCCCTCGGGCCTCTCGGCCTTCAGGGAGTGTGTCTGTATCAGAGAAGTTGAGGGCAGGGCGAGCATGGATGGAGGGGCATGGATGGACCACGGAAGTCAGGACTTGTGTGAGGTTCATGCTACCAGCTCTTCCCTCATTTCTTTGTTCCTGCGCACCACAGCGGCATGCTTCTCCTGAACACAACAACACAGTAAGAATGATTAGTTGTGGGGATAGTCCCAGGTCCCTGACCGCAGCACGCTAGCACCGGCATTCCTGCAGCTCTCACCTTCTCCTGTAGGCGCTCCATCATGGCTGCCAGGTAGGCTTCACGGTTCTCCTTGATCTGGTCCATCTTCAGCTGGAGCTTCTCCTCAGCCATCTTGCTGAAGTTGCTGTTCTCCTCCATGGCCTTTAGCAACACGTCCCTCTCATGCTCTCGCTTTTCTGCCAAAGCCCTCAGCACCTGGGCTTCTTGGTACTAAAAATGTAAGCAAAAATTAATTTTATTCAGTTGTTCGGTTTTTATCGCCCAAATCCATTTGACACAAAGAAAATACTCACCTTCCTCCGCTCCTCAGCAGCCTCCAGTTTCTTCTCGATGTCCTCCAGGGAAATATCCCTCTTTGGGGGTGAGGGGAGGTTGTGGGCGACATCTGACACTGGAGACTGAGGCTTGAGAATCACCTCGAAGGCCTGTCCTGAGGCCCGCTTGTTTATAGGTTTCACCTCCATGTCTGTGAATCAAGCAATTACAATGATGACGACACAAAAAAAAATCAATGTCCAATAACACATCAGCCTATTAATTACTAATCCCTTTATTTACAAGGCAGAAAAAACATCCATAGGGGGCAGCTTGCGTGATTCCAAAGAAAATCAATGTTTTAGCTCATCCATACCTTCAAACTCACAGACAAGCTTGTTGCGAGATTCTGGATAGAAGCAGGAGCAGATGAGGGAGAGGACGGACAACTCCTTCATCTTCTCTTTGTATGCTGTGGAGACAAAGACACGTGGCACCTAGATGAGTCTGAAGCAAGCAAAATAACACCCCCAACCAAATAGTACTGCCTTAAATTACATATTAACTTAATGCTTATAACTGAGGCATTCACTCAGACAGGAAAAGAGACATACAAGTCACCTCATAATTCACTGACACTGTATCATAATGAAGGTGTTCTGTAAGAGTGATCAGATATGTTTTTTTTCTATTTTCTTAATGAGAGAAATAAAAGAAGCTTTTAATTTGTTGAATGTAGAAATAAGCAAAAAAAACAAAACATTTATATCTAAGAACAAAAACAGCTCAGCTCATTAGCACTTGCAGTCTGAGGATTTTGGCCTGTGTGTCAACTAATTCAACTTCCCTTTGCTTCTTTGTGCTGCAGAAGCACAGTACGAAGAACTCCACTTGCATATCTATGTTATGCCTAGCTTGTTGTGCAGATTAATGACCTGGACTTCGTTTGCCGTCAGCTGTTTCTGGTCTATCTTTAATCTTGCCTACAAATATTATTTCCTGTCCATATTTGACTAAGTGCCCACCTGGCTCCTCAGAGTGGACTACAGATTGTTAGCGCTGCTAAGCCTTCTGCTGCAAAGGCCAGCATGTGAAGCAGCCTCTTGCTGCAGGGCTGGCCTGCCTCCCACCTTGCCATACTCTTGTCTGCTTCAGTACACCTCTCTACTCCTTTATGAGGCCAGTCAGAACACCATATATTTTTTTCTTAAAATAACCAAACAGGCTGCTTAGAAAAAGGCAATGTTTTATTTAAGTAAACAAACCCATAAAAATCACATATTCTTGAGTGTCTGGCCTACAATAATAGACTAAAAACGTATGATGAATTTGAGTAACTGGTCAATTTACAACTGAACTAAGTATTTTATCAACATATATTTTACTTGAATACACAACTATCTTGATATAGTTCTTTTTATGCATATATGCAAATGATGCATTTTTGCCAAATGAACTGCAACACATGCCACAGCAGGAGATGCATCTTGAGCTAAGGAAATATGGAGAGCTAGATGAATGAAAGGAGCAATGCTACAATTGAACCGATTAAACAAACCTTATCAGAAAAGAGAAAATCATTATAATGGTGGTTTTAAAAAAACGTTTTAAAATGACCAGCTGCATCTGTGCAGGTGTAATTACAATAAACTAATGCAGAAGTATGGGATATAAAGCCCTGTCAGCTTTGCTGTCGGCTACATGATCGGCAGCCCAGCATCTTGGGTGGGGTCCGTCTGCATTATGCTGCATGTTGGGGCCGCGGTAGCATGAACAGTAGGTGCAGCGTTATAAATAAAGCTCTCTATAGTGGCGATCCAGCCTGACTGAATATCAACTATGACTCAATATAAGGTTAACCACAAGATGAGGATTATAAAGGAGACATTTTAGTAATGTAACAACAGAGGATGCTGAGGGTTGTGAGGCTGTGATTTACAGACTGGTGCTGAGACAATCTGACTCACAGTTAACAGAAACATAAAATCGCAAGATGAATTATTTCATGAATTATTTCTGTTTCAATGATAAAGATAGAAAGATATTTCAGCTTGGTATCATTACAGCAGTGTGCCCACCAGCCGGCATAGGTTACTACACCGGGCCGACACAGGGAGGTTACACCTGCACACAAGTCCACCCAACCATCCAGCCTCTCATCCATCCATCCAGAAAGAAACGGTCTCAGCGCGCTTACCGGTTGCTGTTTTGGCCATGGTTGATGTATTTCTCCGCAGAGGATGCTGTGGCTCTGTTCTGGTCAACGGTGATGCTGCTTAAGGCACTGAGTCAGCGAATAGACCGAGTTTGGATCGGAGAGCAGACAGGAAGGGAGCGCGCACGGGAGCGCGCAAGCAGACCCTCCTCTGTCCTCTGACGCGCACAGCGGCGTTCATCATCCACCACTGTAGCACCTCAAAACACAGACACCTCTGTCCAAACTCCGTAGTTACTTCAGGCAAAATTAAGCTAATGGAAACGACCCTTTCCTGAACTGTATACCTGCTGTTACACGTTAAAGAGCCCAGTAGGATAAAGGATGGACTTGTAAAAGATCGCATGGTGGACATTTGGATCAAATAGCCCATCATTTATTGCCTAGCTGTGAACCAATAATACTCATACGTCACAAATAACTTATTAAACAAGTGTTAGAAGTAAGGCTGTTAAATTTGATCTTAAAACAGCTTTTAATCGCAATAAACCTTATTAAATTTGGTTACATTCTAAATCTATAGTTGTAATAGTGGTTATCCTCATGAAAGCAGCAAAGTCTATGTAAACTGTCTGATCTCTAATTAGTATATTAATGGTGAGTGCTGTAAAGGGAAAATATCTTAAAAGATGTTTCACTAATGATATGCAATATGCTTAGAAATGAATCCAGCATCTTCGGGTGTGTGCAAATACAAACAGATCACATTAGCTATTATCCTCCTGTATCCCATATACACTACTCACAGAAAGTTAGGGTTATTCAACTTTCAGGTACAATTTAAGGAAAATGTAAAAAAAAAAAAAAAAAAAGAAAAAAAAAAAAGATCTACTTTACTGATATTATATTGTGAATGTTGGCCATTTAAGCAGAATCATGCTGTGATAACTCCTTCATATATCAAACCATTTATGGAAAGAAAAGCTAATAACAGTGGTGGGTATAACACAACATAATGTCTCAATAACATGACATGTTAGATGTCATCCTGGTCTAAAAGATGTCTAAATGTGAACAGTAAGATGAAAAGGACTGTTTACATACAGTACAAGTTGTCATTGAACCAGGACATTTAGAGGTCCATTCATGGTTCACACTTTTTGTTCCATATTTTTTGTGGTTAAGCATCTTGTTAGAGAACAGCATGTTGTGTAATAAAAAGGCTACTTAAACGTTGAACAGTTGTGCATTCAGAAGTTTAGAGAATATCAAATTAAGTTAGGAAAGGCTATAGTGCATTCTAGGCTCGTTCCAACATCATAAAAAAGACAAATATCCCCAACATAAATGGATGTTGTGAGAATGTGCTACGTTGAAGAAGCAAGAATACCAACACGTTGATAGTTTCAGTTAGGATCTCTTTATTTCTTTTACATAGTGTGTACTGGAGTATTATTTCCTGCAGTATGTAAGCTCTCGATGTATCGTTAAAACAAAATTTACATTGCAATAATGTTGAAAAACAGCAAAACTTACATTCTAAATAAAAATATAGACTGCACATTTGTTGATTTGTGCAAAAATCAGTGTCATTGACATAAGACAAATGGATCAATATCAGTGTTGGTCTGTCAGCAATAACAGAGAAAGGAGTCTCTCAACAAATACCTGATTAAGAAGATTCTGTTAAAGCACACGTGAAGTTCAAGTTTTAAGGATCAGGAACTTGAGATTTCAAATAAAATACAAAACCTTAAATCAGACATATTCAGTAAGATTTTACATAACACATAATGCTCAATCAAATCAAATTAAAGTTAAATAAATACCAAAGGAAAAAAGTGGGCAAGTGCAAACCTGTTTTTTTTTTTATAATGGTGAAATATGGACTAAAACCAGCATCAGTGCATACATGTAAGGTGTAATAAAGAAATGAACAAATGTAAAAACATTCAAATGTGTTTAAGAATACCAACAAAAACAGTTTAATGTGACTGCAGTACACTATATTTTCAGTATTTAGTTTTTATTTGCACTTAGTGGCGCCCTGCTTTGGCCTTCAGTTGCTTCTTAATGTAGGAACCAACCAGTATCTGAGGACGTTGCTGGTAATTGCGAAGAACCTCATGAGAGCCGGTCAGCTGATCTCCCTTCAGTCGGTCCAACAATGTTACACAAACAACAGCAGCTTCAAATGAAAGCAAAGTGTTAGAAATTCAAAGAGACATCAGGATAAAATTGTGTTGAGATACAGAAACTTTCATCAGATTTAATCCATGTTTATTTGAGGTTTTCTCACCTCGCAGACCGCTCAGTTTGCACATGGCAGCAAAAACAGAAGATTCCATTTCAATATTACAGACTTCTGCCTCTTTGGCCTTCATGAGGTAGTCCTGTTTATCCTTCTCAGTGTAAGAGCAGAAGGCCCCATCCAAACGGGCCTGCCCTGAGAGTTTGATTTGTTAGAAAGAAAGTGAAAAGCTGTAAAAAGCTGGCAGGCAATATCTTAACCCATCTGTGCATCACAACGTATACCTTCATAGAAATCCAGTGTACACATGGTGTTGCCTATCACTGTCTCAAACTGGTTCAGCTCTTTACTGCATTGCAGCAGCTCTTCTGCCAGGCTTTCATCCAGATCAGTGTTTCGCACTACTGTCTTTCCCAGGATCACCTGCTCAAACTTGGGCAGAAAGGTGGCATCCACAGACTGCTTGGTAACAACAACAGTGCCAGGCTCAAGTCCTACAAAATGCAAAGTACCAAAAATAAACAAATAAATAAAGTCAAGTGAGAATAAGTCAGTTATAGACTAAAAATAGAGCTTTAAAGAAAACATGCATGACTTTGACATCCAAAGAAATACTTAAATCTGTAATTCTGGTGCATATCTGTAGGAATATCTTAATGCCGTTCAGATATAGTATCAAAATATTCATTATGCACTATATCACTCTGGTTGTACTAGATATGTGTTAAAATCCAATTAACAGAAAATAGAAGTAAATTGTATCTCACAAAACTGAGCAAACTGTCAGAGAAATATCATGCATGCAAACTCTGAAAAGATTCAGGGAATCTGGAAATATCAGTGAGCAAAGGCCAAGTCTGAAAACCACTATTGCACATGACCTTTGAACCCTGAGGCACTCCACAAGAAACTGTCATGTGACTCTCTCACTGTAACCATTTACTGTAGGTTACATGTGTTACAGGAGATGTCTCTCCTGAAAGATCTTAGATTATTTCAACGGGACTATAGCTGATCCAATTCTGCAAAAATTTAATTCCTCAAACTTTAACAGGAAAACTGACAACTCTGAAGTATTCATGATAATACTAATAAACATAGATTAAGCAAGGCAAAAAGTTTACATTATGCATTTGGAATGATTTTTTTTTCATCAGCCAAAATTATCAAGGGTTCATTCATTTATAATTACTTATCATGGCACCATGAGAGCTGGAGAAGATTCCAGTCATTTAACTTTAATAATGATGAATCAACAGTCAACTTTTCCACAGAGACAGTTAAGTAGTGTGAATGACACTCAGTTAAGCTAGCTCTGCTTTAAAGAAAAACAAGGACAAACAGCTGAGGGGTTAAAGAAATAACTGGAGACAGTTGTATCACTGACGCAAGTTTGTCAAAAACACCATTTTATCCCTGATCTGTTTGGGAGGATCATGCTGCACTGTGGTAATTTCATTTTAATTGTACCTGCTACTTACAGCACATCTCATCTTTTCAACCAATGCTAAATCTAAAATTATGTCAAAGGTGTCATGCCTTATTTTTTACAAGAATGCCTGAATGAATCAAAATAAAAGCAAATTAAATACATACATATATACATACCTATTCCTCCTGATGTCCCAATGCGTATAATTGTAACATCTGTGCAATGTGCATGATGGAGGAGCTTTATTAGCTCATGCAGCATTATAGCAATAGATGGGATTCCCATCCCATGCTGCAGAAATCAAACACAGACATGTCACAAACAATTCAGAGTCATATATCAAGAGATCAAAAAATCCATTTGCACATGAAAGACATCACAGGACTTTAAAAACTTGACAGGAACTTTCATTCTTACGTACACTGACAGAGAGAACAGGTCCAATTTTGTACATGGCGTAGCGATCTGTTCCAGCACAGATATTAGGATACTCTGCTTTGGGGTCTTCCATAGCAAGCTCAGCAGCGATGTACTCAATGAACGACTTCATTCTCCAGGGGCTGCCACCAACACACACAAACTAAGATAAAACAGACAAACATTTTTTTGCTTAGTAAATACAAGATTACAGTTGTCGTAGTTTCATAGAATGAGACCGATTTAACTCCATGTTCACTCACATATTCAGAATATTGAGAAAAATTGTTGCATTTCATTAGTTTGTTGAACAATAATAATAATAAAAAAAGTTTCATTCTTTTAAAGAACACAACTCAACCCTAATAACTGTGTAATACGGCCCTGAAACCATAACTATCTGTAAAATGAAATATATAATTTTTGTATAATTCATTACTTTAACATCACCAAACATAGCAGGTAGGTTGTGGGTTCCAGTTCCTAAACTGAAGTGGTAGAGGATGTCATCTTTTAGAGCATCCAGGTGTGGGTTGTGGATAGAAACAGGACTACAAGAAAGAGAAAAGGTTAGATATTAGTTATACAAATAAAAAATGATCTTGTTTGCTTGCTTGTTTGTTTTTTCTTGGAAATTCTTATGTTCCAGAATTTGCAGAATGAATGAATGGATACATAAATATTTAAAAACAATGCAATAGCTGAATTCTTAATGTGCAATTATCATTTACATTAATTTATACAGTTGCATACAGCTACCAGATTAGTGCTGTTATGGCTGCTGCCGTTATAACAAGATCATATTGACAATTTCTATTATTTGGTCTATTAATTACATAAATAGACAGCATACCAGATGATTATCTGTATGAGTGTTTTATTTCTTGATAGTGTTTTAAGTATTTATTTTTGTAAAAATGCTGATCTTGATAGGAGCGTCCAGGTCTCCCCATTTTTTTTTTTTTTTTTAAGACTAACGATATATTCTGTCACACCCAGTAGCTTCCTCGTTAACCTTGTGATAATGTGTCACAAGCCTCTGCAATAACCAACACCCCAACGGAATACATTGTATTAATGGGAACTTCTCACCTGCTCCACTGCGCGCTTAGCTTGTCGTCTTTCGGGTCCATCTTCAAACCAAAGGGGGAAAAAAAAACCTGCGTCCGAACAACAGTGTTCAATAACGAATAAAAAAGCCTTTGAGAACACCTGCTACTGGCAACTGATATAGCGATACTTATCCGTACATATGACCAGGAACCAGCCCCTGATAAAATTCCCTTGATAAAGACGCATTCATTTTTAAATTGACCCCCCAGCCTAGCATAGGTTACACATCGCGCACACACAGCACTTTATCGGAAACAGAGAGAGGCGGAAAAACAAACAAAACAAAACAAAAACAACTAACTCTATTTACCTGCTTGATAAGCCGGTGGGCCAATGTGGGGGCTTCAAACGCTGTCAAATAAACTGCATTTAGACTACGTATATCCTTGCGGTTTCCTCCAATTTTGACAAATTAATTTCACTTTGAACATCTGACGTCGACGCAGTAACGCCAAATGCCGGTCCGGCCCACAACAACGCACGAGTACGTCACGTGGGTAGTAGGCCACTCATTGGATGAAGCTGAACTGCTCGGTCTCTGTCACGTACAGAGGTGACAAACGGCAGATGTACGTCAGTGGCATCCGCAGAATAAATTGCAGCATATTGTAACAAATCAATACAGGAACGGTTTAACCGGATTTCACAGAAGAGATCTACTCTCGCCTGTAATTTGATGGCACTGGTGTAAACGTTTGTAAAACAGTACATCTTCAAACTCATTACTAATACTTCTAGACGGAGCATTAAATAAAACAATGGTAGTGCCAGAACTTCAGATAAGTTCAAAAATCGCTCATTTACAAATTAATACAATTAATTCACCACAAGATATATTTCCACGATCATATTGGTATCTTTGGTTACCTTCTGTGTACGCTTGTCGCAGTTAATCAATTTATTCGTCCCTAATTACTTTATAAATGTAGCTATGTGTGCTCCTTTAACTGTATTGAAACACCAAATTCCTTTTAAGTGAAAATGAAGACTAGTAACACCTAATGATTCTCTAACATATTAAACTGTGTTTTAATGGATTAACTCATAAATAACTGCAAAGCTAAGTACATCAATGCTCTTTTTACAAAATAATACAAGGGTAATTATAAAATGGAAAAACTTCAAGTCGTGGAAATGAGTAATTGCAAATCATTATTTAGCAAAGTGAGACAATATTCTTTCTAACAGTGACCAACATACAGTAAAACATACGGAAATAAGAATACAACATTAAAAGTTGCACCACTTTCATCTTTTTATTGGGGAATGTTTGCAAACAGCTTATTCTATGCATGCATCACACACACACACACACATGCACACACACAGCAACAATGTAAGTCATCTGTGTTCCCATTACTATCAGCTTGGAAAACGTCAAGTCTAATAGTCAACATTATTTAAGTCATCTCCATCAGCTCCTGAGGAAATATAGGCACTTTGTTCTTTTTTTTTAGCTTATTTCTTTACAAAAAACACAGCCAAAATTTGAGCAAAACCAAAACCAAAACATGCAAATTTAAATTATATAAGTTAGTTAAAATAAATATCAGTGCAGATCCCTCCAGGTGCCTTAAGTTCTTCTGCCGCCCTAAGAGAAGTAAAGTTGACAAACATGTCTGTTAGTGACTTGCCTTTATTTACTTACTTTTAGTTGTATGACTTACTGCAGTTTGTTTTAAGCTACAACATAAAACCTAATTATTTCAGAAAACATCCTTTCTTTGGTTCTGAAGCTAGAAAATTGAGATTAGCTTCAAGCTCATTTCTCAGACTGCACTGAATACCTACTGTAAGCACTTCCAAGCTTTGTGGAGATTTATATCTGAACGCTCAAAGATTTTTCCGGACAGGAATGCTGCAGGAGATAGAGAAGTTGCCCCAATAATAACATTGACACCTACAATTACAATTCATCACCTTTTGTATTTTGTTTGAATAACATTTGCTAGCCTGTGCAAGACATGCACTGCTTAACATTAAACTGACAAGTGCAGGAGTCTGAATGTTTGAATGAGTATCCAAGTGCTTTTATTTAAGATTTATGTTCTGATTTCAACACTGCATGATTTTGAACAGTATTCAGTCACACATACAGACAGCAGGCTTGGATTTAATTCAAACTACTTTCCTACTTTATACTTTGTTGTCTTCTTTATCATTATTTGGTGTGATACCAAGCTTTTTTTTCAGTGAGTGGAAAATAAACAAGCATGTAAATAGATTAAAAATAATCTATTGAATATTTGCCACATTGTTTTAGGTCATGGCCTTTTGCAATGGCAACTTCCTTTCTTACAACGGTCCGCACAGTCGACGGTGGAGACATATAACCCAGGCGAAGTAAAATATGCCTTTCTCAAGTTGATAAGGACTAAACCTCACTAGAAGCAATTAAAATGTTTGCAATTAGGAAGCTTGTATTTTAACTGTTTGATTAGCATTGTACTTAAAATGACAAAAATAACTGGGAAATATGGAAAATTATCTTTAGATTCTGGGCTGCATGGTGGTTAGCACCGCAGCCTCAGAGTAAAAAGGTCGCTAGTTTGAGTCCTGGGTGGGGAGGGGGTTCAAACAATTCCAACAGCAGCCTTCCTGTGTGGGGTTTGCATGTTCTCCCCGTGTATGCGTGGGTTCTGTCCGGGTACTCCGGCTTCCTCCCACCATCCAAAGACATGCAGGTTAGGTTAATTGGTTACTCTAAAGTGTCCCTAAGTATGAATGTGAGCGTGAGTGGTTTTCTGTCTCTCTGTGTTGGCCCTGCGATGAACTGGCGACCTGTCCAGGGTGTACCCTGCCTTTCCCCTGATTATAGCTGGGATAGGCTCCAGCAACCCCCCTGACCCTGAATTGGATAAACGGTACAGATAATGACTGACTGACTGACTGATGATCTTTAGATTCTGACACCAAAGTCTATGACATTATAATTTTACCTCATTGGATTAATATGTATGCATCAGAGGTGTTGCAGTCACTATCTCTGGTTTGTGTGAATGAAGCAGTAAAGGGCATCCATGCAAAAGTATCCACGTTTGAATGACTAAATGCCATTCCAATGCTTTAATAGACTGTTAAAATCAGAAAATGATAGAAGTGTTCACATTTAAAGTCAATTTGCCAAATAAGTTTCAGATTTCTGACATGACATTAAAATGCATGGAATTTTGTTTTCCATGGTGTTCCAGACTGCAGACTGCATGCATAACTCTTGTTAGCTGTAACCTGTAAAGCTGCGAGATGGTTCTGTGTCATTATGTTAGTTCAGGTCAAATATTCAATTCTAGTCGGCCTACTTATATGAAAAAGGAACAACTTAAATTCTTCCAAAAGCAAATCAAACTTCATTTAAATCATATTTTTGGTTAGATAAAGTCACTGACTGACATTTATGTCATAACATTAAACTCACATGTTTTCTTTTCCATTCCACCTTCTTTCTCCAAGCTCAAGTTGCCCAGGATCTCTCTATGAGGAAAAAAACAACAATTTTTTAGGTTCAAACATTACATATTTTGATCAATCAAAGGGATAGGTGTATATAAGCTTTTGGTGCAATTTACATATTGTATAGGCAAATAATATGTGAATCAATATATTTCAAGCTTTTATTTGCTTGGATGTTGCTGATTAAAAGTTGCAGCTTAAGAAAACTCAAAAAATTAGAATACTATGAAAAGCTCCAGTATTGTAGGCTCAGAGTGTCTCAGTCTAAACAGATAAGTAATCCAAAACATCTGCAAAAGTGCCATGAGCCTTAAAGTCTCTGTCTTGGTTTAGAAGAATTCACAATCATGGGACTGCTGATCTGACAGTTGAGCAGAAAACCATCACTGACTCCCTGCACAAGGTGGGAAAGACACAAAAAGTGGTAGCAAAAGAAGCTGGATGTTCTCAGAGTGCTGTCTCAAAACACATTAATGGACAGTTAAGCAGAAGGAAGAAGTGTAGAAGAAAACTGTGTACGAGCTGGAGAGCCGATCGCAGCCTGGAGAAGATGGTCAGGAAAGGGCCTTTCAAAAGTGTGGGGGAACTTTTATAAGGAATGGACTGAGGCTGGAGTTACTGCTTCAAGAGACACAGCACGCAGGCGGATGCTGGACATGGGCTTCAAATGTCGAATTCCTGTTGCCAAGCCACTCCTCAACAGCAAGCAACGCCAGAAGCACCTTAGCTGGGCTAGAGAAAAGATGGACTGGTCTGTTGCGCAGTGGTCAAAAGTCCTCTTTTCTGAAGAGAGTAAGTTTTGCATCTCATTTGGAAACAAAGGTCCCAGAGTCTGGATGTAGACAGGAGAGGCGCCTGATAGAAGATGCATGAAGTCCAGTGTTAAGTTTCCCCAGTCTGTGATGACCTGGGGATCCATGTCAGCTGCTGATGTTGGTCCTCTGTGCTTCATCAAGTCCAGCATAAATGCAGCCGTCTACCAGGACATTTTGGAGCACTTCATGCTTGCTTCAGTGGACCAGCTGTATGGGGATGCAGACTTCATCTTCCAGCAGGACTTGGCACCTGCCCACACTGCCAAAACTACAAAATCCTGGTTCAACAACCATGGGATTACCTTGCTCGATTGGCCCAAACTCACCTGACCTGAACCCCATTGAAAATCTGTGGGGCATTGTCATGAAAAAGCTGAACAGGAAGAGACCAAACAATAATGAAAAGCTCAGGGCTGTGATTGAAGCATGCTGGTCTTCCATAACAACACCTGAGATATGCCACAAGCTGGTAGCATCCATGCCATGCTGCGTTAAGGCAGTCATTAAAGGGGCCCCCACCAAGTACTAAGTACAGATGCAGGAGGCCTATTTTTTTTTTTCTTTTGTTTAAAACCCTTCTTTGATTGATTTTAAGCAGTATTTAAATTTTTTGAGTTTTTGAATTTGAGGTTTTCTTAAGCTGCAACTTCTAATCAGCAACATCCAAACAAATAAAAGCTTGAAATATATTGATTCACATATTTTTTGCCTATACAATATGCAAATTGCACCTTTTAAGTTGAATTATGGAAATACATGAACTTTTTCAAGATATTCTAATTTTTTGGGTAGTACCTGTATATAGGTCAGCTGAAAAATTGTTTTTTCTCTTAAACGTTTTCTTTCATTTATTCATTCATTCATTCAGCAACTATACTACCACAAAAAAGTAGCAAACTGAACTTACTGCCTCACACAACACAATTGGATGCTCTGGCAAGTATTCTGGTTTCTTCTTGGCCTCTGGGCAGCTGGCCAGACGGATCAAAAAATCCCTTGTGTAAGATATTCTGGCTATAAATAAAATCAACACATAAAATTTCAACACTGTAATAACCTTTACTTAAAAAAAATTCCAACATTTATTTCAAGTTGTTGTGGTGCGTTGTGTACCATTGTTTCATACCTTTGACTGGTTGGCGGAGGTTGTCAATTTTGTAGAACTGTTCTATACCAGCATTTATCTGTCAAGTGCAGTTTTAAACGCTATTAAAAAAAATTCATATTGCCCAACCAAGTTAACTGTTTCATTCAAAATTATTTTAATAAAAGGAATTAAATTTTGTCACTTTAATGAGGGAAAAAAAAGAGAAGAGAAAGTAAACACAAAAACAATACTTATAAAAAAGGGTTATGAGCTTAAATGAACAATCTGTTCATCTGAAAGAAATGCAACAGTTTGCTGCCATATTGTCTATCAAACAAACTGAGCAATATTGTTAGGATACAAATAATCTGATGACTTCTCTAATCAGATTTTTTTTTTTAAATTATAAGCATTACAGCATTGCTCGACCCAACAACTGTTATTGTCTTGATTGGCATGTCTTACCTCCTCCTCCTCAAGTATCTGTGCACATGCAGCAGTATTTCTTATTGGCTCTAGGTAAAGTGACAATTCTCGTATGAACACTCCAGTGAAAGTCAACAGGATGCATTATAAACTGTTACCGCATGACTTGACCAGCTACTGCTGAGCTCTTACCAACATCGTGAAGGAAGCGGCGCAGGGGTCTCGCTGGCTCCAGGTGTTTTATTAGGACTCTTCTCCTCGATACCTCCATTCTGGTCAGTCATTGAGATGCAGATACACATTTAGCTTTTAATGTTCAACTTCTATATCTTATATAGTAGTGTTATGATGGTAAAGCTGATGGATATATATACAAAATATAAATTATACACACACACACACACATATACATATATATATACATATACATATACATATATATATATATATATATATATATATATATATATATATATACACACACACACACACACACACTACTCACAAAAAGTTGAGGATATTTGGCTTTTTGTATGATCTCAGAATGAATCTAAAATCCTCTACAACCTTTCCAGGTGAACTGAATTCGACTTGTTCAATGGTTAAATATTTATTCTGCATCATTCTGTTCTCCAAAAACCTAAAGTTGAATATCCCTAACTTTTTGTGAGTACTGTGTACATATATATATATATATATATATATATATATATATATATAAATAAATTTTTTTCCCAGTGTTTTCCATACATTTCTGTGTAGAGACTCAAAGCCAATAATTATACTTATCAGAATTAATCAAAACTCTATAAATGATAGCAAATACATAGGGACTGGTAATTTGATGGCTTAAACTTTTACTTTAAACGTCTATGGAAACATTTATTGAACAGTAAAAGTATATCACTAATCAGCAGGTTCATAAGAGTTCAGCCTAGGTATAAGTAATCACATGAATGGAGTTATGTATCGATAGAATAGACTGATACTACAGTAAATATAGAAATCAGGCAGTCTCTGTTGACCGTAACACCATAGCTAGCTAACAGTGAATTTTGTAGGATGCAGGAGCAGCATCACTTGGCCTATTAGCTTAACTTAGTAGGTTCACAGTAAAAGCATGTTAATGTTTTCATCTAAATACTTGCAGCAGAAAAATCCTCGGAAAAAATAGGTATATTGCATCAATGCAATCGTAAAACAACTTTAACAGGTGCTTATATTCCCTTTTTTTCACATTATATCGCGTTTCCTGGCAGGAATCCGTGGAAATCATGGACTGGGGGAAAAAAACACGACACGCAGCTAACGTTGACATTAGCAGTTAACTTTAACATTTACGAATCGTTTGTTTAACGGTTGGTTTCAGGATTTTATTAAAATTAGTTATTGCTCCTTTAAAAACCTAAATATGTTAATAAAAAATGATACAAAACTGACACGTTAAGAGTTCAAGCGAAGTGATGCACAAGTTTAAACACTGTCAAACTACTTTTGTGGACACCTTTAAATATGATTAAGGCAAATGTCTGCCTCTCTAGACCGTAATTTTTTACCTCCCGTTTTTTTTTTGTTTACACTATGAAGAAAACACGCTATTTAATTACCTCTTGCCCGTCAAACTCCGTCGGCGTAAGTTTTCTGCTTGCTCACTTCACCGGCGTTTAAAGCTCAAAGCAAAATCACGCTTCCGGTCTTCAACGTTCAAAATAAGAACCGTGAATTTAATATTCAGCAGTCATCTAAGGGAACTACTTTTTCAAAGTTAATAGGCAGACACATTGTCACTTTAAGAGTGTTGTCATCAGGGCATTTCTCACTAAACTTACTACATAAAAGTAAGGACATCCGAATTTTTTTAAAAAGATAATTTCTTTCTTTTCACAAAACCATCCAGTGTTATAAATTGCTGAAAAACTTATTAGTCACTCCATTACATGGAGGAATTACTTGTAAGGATTGTGATCAGTGAATTGAGCAACACAAATGGGCAAATTTGACAGGGAGCTTGTGGAAGCTTGTGTAACTTTTTGAAGATTCATACAGCCACAACAGCTTCTTCATACTGGTCACCAGCCTGACCACATCCTGCTGTGATATTTGACAGTTGTTCAAGGTCAATCAGTGTGGTTAGTCACTAGCATGCACAGCGCGACCAAGTTGATCTACAAGTGTTCAATTAGGTTGATGCTGCAGGCCATTTAATTCTCTCCGCTCACAAATTCTGGAGGTATTCTGTGAAGATCCTATCTCTGCAGGGGAGTTGTCATCCTGGAGGATCAAGTCCCACATTCTGGAGATATGGGACTGCCACTGGCTCCAGAATCTCATTCCAACATCCATGTCAGGCATCAGTGACACTTTTGACTGGCGCACATCTGGCAGCTCATGAAAGCTCTCGAGTTGAAACCAACAGAACATTGCAGGTCAATGTAAGCACATTTGGCTGTGTTCTTTCCACAGAAGCACAATTCTTGAGTTATACCTTATTATGAAGGTGACTGATCAGGCTTTTTGACAATATGAAATACATGAAAAGGAGAAATAAACAAATTTCCTCACTTTTTATGCCAAGTTTCTCTTTTTTTTTTTAGCAGTTAGAAAAATTGTTTCAAATTTACCACACCCCTATGAGAGCTTAATGTTAAGCATATTAATGTTAATGCTTAACCCATAGTTTTTGACAGGTTGGCAAAACCTATATTATAAAGTGAATTTTAAACCTGCTCAATTTAATTATCTGAGTTTCAGGATCCATTGGTCCTGTGACACCCCTAATGATCTTTCATGGGCCAGAAAGAACTATGTTGGTTTTATCCCCCTCCCTCAGCTACAGATGCAAGTCTTCTGGGATGTATCGTTTCAGCAGCTGGAGTTCAACAGACAAGCTCCATGAAGATGGTGCACTCCGAATGCAGGTTCTGAACCACTGACACATCAGAAGGAACAGATGAGCTAAAGATCTGAAATACACAAAGTCTCAGTTATTGACTTAATCAAAACAACCATAAAATTATGTCAACCTTTATCAAAAGCAATGAACTCTAGTTGTCAAAATTAATACTTGTATTTTGGCATCACTTTAGACCATTAATAGTTGGGATTAATCAATTATGCTTTTATATAAACCCTTCTTTTCATTTTAGAAAAGACACACTAAAGCAGAACGTCATATTTACAATTTGTTCTATTTTGATCCACTAAAATCACAGCAGGTGTTCTACGCGAGTCAGTAGTCTCAGCAGGTACCTCAAAGACCTTTAAGATTTCTAATGCTTCAGTCCCCCACTGGGGGAGTAACTTTTGCACCTTACCAAACCCCAAATCTATCTGCACTGGGCCATTGAAAAAATCAGTTTTGGCCCTTGGTGGAAAATGTGTGAAGAAAAGAGACAACTGTAATTCTTTTCCATTTTTTCCATTTTTCAAAAACATAATATACAGAAAGTAAAATCCAGATTTCCAATAGTCATCTCACATGTCAATGTGATTATCAAAATCAAACTTAAGCAATTGAAATGACTTCAAGCAAGAATTACAAGAGCTGTGGCATATAGAACCCACCCACCCCCCAACAAAAAGGCAGTTGCTTTTGATACATCATTTTTGCATGAATCAGAACATCTTATATATATAATAAAAGGAATGAAATACCCATCAACGACAATGTAAGTTTTACACAAGCAGCAGCTGTATTTTTCTTGGACCTATCGGTCTTCCACTTAGCTCCCGAATTGCAGTCAGGGCCTCCTGACGGGACTCAAATACCAAAGTGGCAGAACCTTTGGGCCTTCCGTTCTGCTCATACTGAAGAGAAACCGATCCAGGTATGATGCGATATCCGTAACAGAAATCATAGATTTCTTCACTTCTGATTTGGAACGGTAGGTTGCCCAACTGTACGCAGGTGGGACCATCAAAATGCTGTTTGGGAGGGCCATAGCTTCCACGTACTCCATTACCCCTGTTTCGTGGAGAACGAGGTCGTGCTGCCTGAGGTTCGTAATCATCACCTCCACGGAAGTGGCCCTGTGCATAACTTGACGGGACATTACCATCTCTAGGATTCCTTACATCGGGGTAAAAAGTGTCATCAGGGCGACTGGATGACCTGCTGCTCCTGCTGCGCCTGCCAGAGTACCGCTCCTCTCTTGGCAATGAGTCTTGCATCACTGGTGTTTCAGAAGCCAACTGCTTCATTTGAGAACGCGAAATGCACTTCATTGTAACTTCCGACCCAAGAAACCGCTGTTCATTGAGAGAGATTGCCCCCATAGCCTCTGCCTCAGACCCAAAGAGAACCAAAGCCTGTCCAACTCCATCCCCTTTATGGTCATGCAGCACCCATACCTTGTCCTCTGTGATATCAAAGCCTTGGAAGAAGTCAATGATCTCAACTTTTCGTACATCAAATGGCAGGTTCCTCACAAACACACAGAGTTTCTCAGAGTCAAGTTTGTCCCCTAAGTAAGATGGAGACCTCTCCTGAGATCTTTTAGGGTTTCCAAGAAGCTCAGCAGCTGAACTCTGAGATTCCAGAAGGCTGATCATATTCTCTCTGGAGATTGGGCGGGTATAAACCAATCGATCAAAAAACAGTCTTTCTTCTTGACTAAGTGCCTCACAATAGTCACGGTGACTCTTGAACAGTACAAATGCAGATCTCGTTTTTTTCCCATCACTGTCAGTTAAATGCAGGATCTGGTCATTCTCAAGCTTTGCACTATGGAAAAGCTGTTTTATATCTTTTTTGTCCACAGCAAAGGACAGATTATCCAACATCACACAGTACTCTTCGTCAGGAGCAATACGCCTTTTGCTCACAGGTGATCTGGATCTTGTGTAATGTGGATTTCTTTGGCTGTGAACAGGTGATCTCCCCCGTTCAAAGTTGCTCCTTGTGTTTACCATCATTGGCCTGCTTCCAGTGGCTCGATACCATTCTTTGGCTGTTGTATCAAGAACCTCAATGTACCTTGAACCAATGTATTCTCTATCCCTTTTTAAGGCTTCCAATGAATCCTCCCTTGTTGAAAAATTGACAAAACCCTTGCCATTGTTCTGTCCTTTGTGATTTTTCACAAGGATAATTTCAGTGACCTGTAAACCGCCAAAAAAGTCACGAATTTCCTCCTCAGTTACAGAGAAAGGCAGCCCATTTAGAAACAACCCACAGAAGCACTCAGTGTTTGACGCCCTTTGATGTTGGGGAGAAGGGATATATCCCGATCGGTTACTTGATGTCCTGCCCACATCAGGGTCCATCGATCTTCGAGCAAGTCTTGCATCACCCTCAGATTGCCTCTTCTGCTCCAGCTCCACATTTTGTGTTGTTATCTCAAGCACATTCTGCATTTCCGCCTTACTACTAAGTAGCAACCTAACAGGCGAACCTCTAATGAGGCCCCCTGACCGTGTCATGGCCCTTCTCGCATCTTCATCTGATGCAAAGATAATGAACGCCTCCTCAAGCTCCCCACCAATTATATGCACTCCTCCATCCGGAATTTTGAGGCCAGTGAAGAACTTCCGAATATCCTCAGAACCCGCAGTGACTTCCAGTCCCTGTAAACGGATGACGACTGCCATACTGAAGCAAAACAACAGCACCTGTAAACAAAAGATGGCAAAAAACAACATTATTGCCCAGAGTGTCACTAGTGCTGCATCAGTTCCATCCCCACCCCCCATTCCTATGAATCCACCAGAAAACCTGAAACGCTAATCCACAAAAGCCACCTTCAAAACACACAACTATAAATTTCAACTGTAAAACGTAACAAGATATCAAAGACCACAGCTCATGCTCCATGGAGGAAATCTCTGAAAATAATAAGTTGATGCATTAATATTCTGTATATCACTTTGGTGGGCACCAAAAAGGGGGGGGAAAAAGAAGCATTTCCACTTATCTGGCCCAAAGAAAAAAGAAAGGGCTCAATTGGAGGGGGCGTTCATAGTTGAACAGTCTTAATTATCCATCATACATCCAGTCCTTAAAAACTTAATCTTGGAAAAGAGATTTCTTCGGTTTGTATCGTTTATCCATGTCAGCCGTTGTTGTTGGCAGCAAATAGGTTCCAACCAAGGCAGTTCCACACCTGTCACAGAAACCTCAAACTGAAAAACACCTAGACCTGCACTCACAACTAAACAAGAATTAATATCTTTTCAAATTCCAGGACAGTCAGTACCAGGCATATCTGCAATCCACAGCAGGTCTTTCATAACATGCAACAACTAAAAAGTATCCAAATGCACACAAGATACCATGTTAGTGATTTTGCATGTCCAATCCCTTTTTTAAAATTTAGAAACAAGCTTCTTTGGTGGAAAAGAATGTGGAACCAGAACAGCAACCAGAAAACCAATGAATCAAAATATATGCAAACAAAATATAGTTTTCTGCATTTTGAACAATGGAGCAAAAACCCAATGCACTACTCAAAATGTCAAGATGTTAACTTCAGTCAGTAACCAAACAACTGCATTTTTAAACAGCACACACAGTGTGCTATTTCCTTTTGTGATAAGAATACAATCACTTCACTAAAGCTTAATACAACAAATATACTCCCATGCTAAACATTCAATTTTCGATATTAAGTTAATTCGGCCAAAAGAAATCCATTGCTTCAGCCACCACAAACAGCAGTTCACTCATAAGTTAACCAAAGATAACAATTTTCCATTTCTCTGGGCTTTCAATAATTCCATGAAATAAGTCCACATTCCCTCAGTCCAGCGCTGAACTGCTCCTAGGACAGATATCTTCCTCGTAGGTCATTTTGACAGGACAGATTGTTATATGAAGCATGCCACATATTTTAAGTTAGTTAAAAATTAAGGGGGGGGGGGGGGGGGGTCCATGAAAAGAAAGATGATGATGTTCCACTTAAAGGTTTTTCCCACTCCGTTGCTGCATTGCCTTCAATGCTCCATCAGTGTTTCCAAAATTTCCCATCCTCTGGCCACCGCTGGGAACAGCAAACCTGGGGTTTCCGGGTGCTCCTCTTATATTTCTTCCATATCAGCGAGTGTAATAGCCAAAGGGAATTCAACCAAACAATCACAAAACAAACACCTCGGATCATCCCAATTTCACTCAAAAAACAAATACCCTCTGAAAAAGACCTCAATCAACGTAATAAAAAGCTACATATTCAGAGAAAATGTATCGCCAATGTTATGCTAATCAAAATAGCCGCAGACCACCAGACACGCAGAAGCCGTGCCTTTATGGATAAAAGTAACAATCACCTACCGCAACGATATTTACTGGCGAGACCAACACAACGCCTGAAAGACCCTTCACGCTGTGCTCGACGCTGTGCTTTTACTCTGGTTAGTTCAAGATGCACAGAAGACTTTTCGTTTCTAAAAAAAAAAAAAAAAAAGCACAGCAAAATGTCGCCCTTAGCTAACATTAGCTTGACAACTAGCAAAGCCTGATATCTATGGCAAAGCCTGGTGTAGCCTTAGCATTAGCTCAATAAACGGTCTATAATGGCAAGCAGAAACGTCAACATTCTCCGAAAATATCATGCCACAAATTACCCTCTTAACCTGGACAAACTTACACAATTGACAAGTACAGACTCTTGTAATATATCGAAAGTACAGAGAAATATAGCCGTTTTTAATTTCAGGACGGTGTTCTTCCAGGTCTAGCAGCGGAAGCTGGCCCACGTTCTTCCTCGCTGTCATGAGTTGGGGTGCAAGCCATATCAAACTCTAGACTGCCATCTATCGTACCACCGCCATGAAAAATACCATGACCTCAAAAAAAGGGTCATTCTGTGTATATATATATATATATATATATATATATATATATATATATATATATATATATATATATATAGTGTGTGTGTGTGTGTATATATATATATATATATATATATATATATATTATATATATATATATATATATATATATATATATATATATATATATATATATATATATATATACATATACATATATATATATACATGTAGGCTATGTATATATTATTTGCAATATAGCCTCAGCTCTCTTCCCATGCTGTATGCATCAGATTTTGTCCATGTCATTGATACCTATTAACCATATCTCAGAGGTTTTTGACATAATATTTAATTTTCCTCAATTTAATACCCTACACAATTTTTTCCCCCATGTAGATAGGTTTATGGATTTTATGAAGAAATATTCTGGGGGCACAGAACTGCCCAGTAACCATGTGTGCTTGGGTCGCAAGAACATTTACCGGTAACTTATAATAGTCAGACTAACACGCCTGCTAAGGCAAGCTCCATCAGATCCTTTTTTAGGCTCCAAAAATGACTGCACGTGAAAATATCTCACCATCAGTAAAGCAAGATTATCTTTGGAGACACCTCAAGTACTTTTCATAACTATCCCGCTTCTGGGTTGACAGAGTAGTGTTTATTCTTTCAGTGAAACAGCACTCTTAAAATAATGTTTTACAGGGGAAAAAATGTGACCAGAAACCAAAATTTTTATGTGTACCATGCAACAGAACTAAAAATAAACTGAGCTGAGTCTGCTCCAAAGTGAAGAAGCTAACCCAATCTCATTTCTCTCTCTCTTTTTTTTTTTTTTTATCCCTACCCCTTACCCCCAAGTATAATGGGGCTTAGAGTACTGCAGACCAGCAAGGTAGATAAGGCACATGTGACTACCGCTGGTCAACAAACCAGATTTCAATCAACATCACAAATGTCTGCCACTATCTCCAGAAGGCACATTAAAACTGGATTAGATAACCAAAATTAATACAAGGCATAGAATGGGCTGGAAATAGGAAGACAAAGATTAAAAATAGACACATTACCCCACTGTAGCACAAAAGACATCCAAAATCACTAGAAGTGAGACCAAAAAATCACCCCAGAGAACAGGTGCAGGGAGAAAACGTAAATATGTAAATAATGCCAGCAATTTGTAATAAAATGGTCACAAAGAAACACGGTAAACAAGATATGTAAAACAAAAACTAGTAGTAAATCTGTCATAAAACAAAATAAATACAACTATGACCTGAATATCCCTAGAAATTAATTGCAACTACAAAGTGGGGGAAAATATATATATATAAAACAGACATAACTGCAAAACACATCACGGTTGTATAATTTCTCAGAATAGATCTCTTGTTCCTTTTTGTGACCTATCACTCTAAAATGGCATGATGGGTCTATTATTTAATTCTCTCTTTTCTGTGCTTTTCCATCAGTGTGAATTGTTGTGGTTTTATTTAAGTTGTTGGGTGTTAGCTCTGGGTATACGCTCGCGTTCGCGCCAGCTGTGCCCCCATCATGTGATTTTAAACACAGTAGCCGCCACAGCCAGGGGCACACTGGAAATCAGTCTGTTGAAAGATACGTTTAAAATATTATCAAGTTATCTTTAAAACCTACCATATGCACAGGCCTATGACTGACTGGTGGACTAAATGATCATTCATTCTGCTTGTTTGTGGGGATGTTTTGGGTCCTTCACCTCGCCATAAACTCTTGATCAACTATGTGAACACATGCTAACTCGGTTGCACGAACATTCACCCATGCTGAAGCTGGGGCGCAGCAGCAGAGCTGGAGTCACTGAGCCGACGATCATTTCCGACAGCTCCGTATGGATTTGACGTCGGTATACGTTGCTGCTTGATGTTTTACAAGGGGCCGATAAGCGAATATTTCGAGGATGGGGGAACCTTGTGACCTTAAACACTTCGTAAAGTGAGTATCTCGTGAATTTGTTATGTTTTTTTAAGGGTTTGGTTTGTTCTTATCCAAGTCACAAAACAAAACATCAGTTAGCATGCTAGCCAAGCCGGGTTTATGGATTTGGTAAACGGGTACATTGTAACCCTAAACTCAAGTATTTATCAACCCCTCGAAACATTAGAAAGAAAGAAATGCAGAAAACTAAGAAACTGCTCCATTTGATTAAACCATATTGTGACCTTTCATATTTGGTGAACATCAAAAATAGAAAAAACTACAGTAGTCACGTTAGCTGCTAATCACAGTGGAAGAATTGGCTAATGCTGCTAGCGTAACCCTCGTTGTTCAGGGAGTTCGTCGTCTAGCCTTTTTCGCAAATGCGATTGTGTACACGCGTTACGTAGCTGAATAAAACTGTAATAAATGCACAACCTGTAATGTATTATATTATAAAACTATTGGCCAGTTGTTATATGAATATGCTGCATTATGTAGGCCACGAGCTATCTGATAATATGGCCTCCGAGAGCTCCTTGCTAGCTTACCCAAGTTAGCTCAGCTGGTTCTGGTGTATTTAATTAACTAGTGTCTGCCAAATTGTGCAAACGATTTCGTTATGTACCAGCTAACAACGTTTATGTTGTCTTATGAATATGTATTGTGGAATTCTGACATAACATGACTTCTGCAAGCATATTATCTGCTCGTTTTATCAGTGGGTCCATTCATGCTTTTAAAGGCCATGTTTTGGCTGCATCCACTCCCCCGCACAGGCCATGCTGCCATTAGATTTTCATTTGTGCGTTTCAAAAGGCACTGCTGCGGTGGTGACTCACATTAAAAAGTCATTTGACCAAAAATATTTTTTCTGCAGGTTTTTTTTACTCGACGTTGACGTGTTAAATAATGAGATGCATGTTATATGCTCGTCCTGCATCCATTTGTTTTTCCACGCTCTTTGACCACCATTGCATTATTTATAAATTGTCGGTCTATGTAACTGTCTTCTTATGGTTCTCAAGTCAAGCAGCGGCCGTGAAAACAGCCAAACAAGATGAAAAAAGGAAATTATTGTCGAAAAGCTGAAAAACGTAAGACAGACTACCATATTGCAACGGTAGATAGCAGAAATCTTAGGAAGCGATGCCAGCATCAGTCTGTTACTATGGATCACCGCGAGCCTACGTCACAACCCGGAACTCATGTGACCGCGAAGCTGGTCCCGGTGAAAATATGCTTCGTATTTGAACGGCGTCTGATGGACTATGAGCCTCAAAAACTGCTTTTGCACTCTTTTTAATTTTTTTCCTCCGCCGGTCTGTCTTTGAAATATTATAGAAATGACGTCCAGTTATACTGAAAGTTTCACCGCCGACGCTAGAAGAAGATACGAAGCTAAACTAGTATCTGTTGGACTAAGTGATGCCCATCTTCTGCTGCTAGAACCTGGTTAGACGAACCTACCTGTACATAACATCAGTTTCCCGATCTCATGATGTATTTGGTTTCATCAGGTAAGCCCCGTGTTCAAGCCATTTATTTTTTATAGAATATAAATTTTCCCCGGATTTTTAAGAAATGGTGGTATTTCTTTGATGTATTTCTCAGGAGTTTACTCTCATTGATAAAGCTATAAATTACCGGCAGTCTTATCTGTATGTAACTGGTTATGACTGTGCATGTTTATAATGCTGCAAATGCCTTTCTGCCGCTTTTTATGCTTTTATTCTTATGTGGGAACATTGATGGCAGTAATCTGGATGAACGTGATCTTTAACAGTCCTGAGGAGACGGAAACAGCGGGCGGCGCTGTGATTCTGTACATCCACTGATTTAATGCTGTTTTCTATCATCTGTACAAAAACAACTACAGGGTTTAAAAAGTGAGACCACATTATATGCTTTTTTTATCAGTCACAAAGTGTTTGGAACATATTGTTAGATGTTTCCATGGTTTCCAGCGTAAACTTTCAGCATTTATGGGCTTGATAGCAGCTAGCCACTTAGCATGTTGTTCGGGACTTTTTCTGTTGTTTTGGGAACTGGAACAAACATCTTCTCTTATCCGTGTGATAGATATGTTTATGGCAGCCATACACAGCGGGACTTCTCGGTATTTCCAAAGTAGAATAAACGAAGATTGACAAGTAATGAAGCAGGTAATTCAGTGGCTCCCCTATGCAACGAAGCGATGTTTTCACCTGTTACCTAACCGGATGTGACGAATTTGGCGAAAATTCCCGGATGTTCGCGGTGATCCATTCAGCGCCAGTATGACATACTTTGTTGGCTTAGTGTGCAAACGTAATATACACTACCTCCAGATTTATTAAACAATTGAGCATTATGAATTGCATTTTTATATCGATGAACCTTTTAAAACCCCGACCAGTATATTTCGGACATGATATCTATTGAATTCAATGGGATTTCATCAGGCGATTTTTTTTTTCTCAGGTGAGTACTATTTGTGTACTAAGAAAAGATGGGATCTAAGGGATAAATTTTCTCATTCAAAGTTTGCCTCTGATAAATTTGACTAAAATGCACACTTTGCTGGCTATTTTAATAGATTCATCTTGTTAGTACTAGATTAGACCTTGCCTTCAGAACTGAGTTCATTTTTCATATCACAGATTCATCAGGTGTTAAAAAATTCCGCAGGCACTGGTCCATATTCTAGTTTATTGATGGCATCATGCAGTTGCTGCAGATTTGTGAATCTTCTGTTCTGCCACATCCAAATTGTGACCTGTTGGATTGAGATCTGGTGACTGGAGGCTATCAAAGTCGTTGTCATGTTCAAGAAACCAGTTTGGTATTATTTGAACTTTGTGCCCAGTGCTTTTTCTATGGAATTTATTTTGTGTTTTTATTAAACTCAAGGGGGGGGGACAATCTGAAAGGGGAAAAATTTTTTGAAACCAAAATATAAATATTTGAGAGAACAAATTTTCACACTGATAGCAAACACTGATGTTATTTGACACTCAAAAGGTTTTGAGAGAAAATATTTTGTCATAGAATAAATAGACGGATAGAAGATAAATTGACATTTGGAAAATGATTTCCAAGGGAAAAAAGTTCTCTCAAAAATATATTTTTACTCTCAAATATTGTTTGTTGTTGTTGTTATTGTTGTTTGTTTTTTCAATCAGAGTGAAAACATTTTCTCAAAAGATTTCTCTCAAAACTTTTTTTTTTCTTCTGTCTATAGACAAGTTTCACAGCTGAAACCATGGAAGCCGCCATGTCTGCTCGTTTCTGCCAAGGGCTTCCGGTTAGCACGGTTACAGGATATTTTACACTGAGGCCATACACGAATCAACAACACACATAGGAAAAGCTCCCAAACTCGATGACTGAAAAGTGGATATTGTTAAACCCAAAAAGCGGTCTTGAACATTTTGTGCCGTACATTGCTGCAGCAGTTTGTGAAAACAATTAAATATGAACCTTGTAAACTGAGCGAACTCACCATAGGACGGCAGCCACGCAGCTACATGACCGACCACCGGATGCAGCCCGCTAACTCAAACTCTCCATTCTCCTTAACTCAAAAAAAAAAAATCCACTGTAACCACCACTCAAGCCTTCTGACAGGAGTCATCCAGACACTGGCTCGGTGTTGAACATTTGTCTTCGTGGACACTAAACTGCCGTGTGTGTGTCACTATCAACACACAGCCGACTGCGTGTAAGTCTTTGGCGTTCCTGTTTATCACCATAGGACTCAACAAAGTACAAAAATATATTGCTAGTTGTAACATCAGGTCATTTCATCATATTATCCTCCCAGGTCGTCGTAGTAGGTGAGGAAGTATGTTCTTTTATAATAAATAAATGAGAATGTTACCATTTTAGAGACATCACTATTCAGGGTAAATGAATGCAGATATTATCGACTGGAAGCTCATGGCAGAAATTGATTGACTGCGGAAGTAAAACGGAAATGTCCGTGAAACTTGTCTATAGCTTGTTACATACACCATGAGAAGCAAGAACTTTGTTCTTGCCTATGAGGCTGCAAGAACAAGGGAAAAAGTTTGTTTTCGTCCAGTCATTTTATACTCCTCAAGAAGCTCTGCAACTGGTCACACATGGATGGGGGTGGGCGACTGTGTTCAGCTAGTGATTTACAATAAACTTCGCCGTGGCAAGACGGAGTTGAGCACGCGGTGGTGTCCGTGTATTTAAAGCGACTTGAGGCAAGATTAAGAAACGAAACTCGCGACTGGCGCTTCAGGTAACTGCAGCCACCAGCCAAGCCGTCACCGGAGAGTGCACAAACTGAAGCTATAATCTTGTTTACTTACCTTTTTATCCGTAGTTACAGTTTTTAGTGGTCTTTCAGTTGATCTGGATTGTTTGCTGACGGCAGAAGAATCCATAATTATCGCTTACAGTGTTTGAATTTACCGCGACCGTCTTTTTCCTGTATCAAAACTGCAGATGTAGCGTCATTTGACGTCACGTCCGCAGGGCAGCGAGGGAAATTGCAGCACATTTTGCAGCACACAGCCTGTTCAAGGCAACGGAGAGAAATGTGGGTGGAAACGTTATTTTTGGTATTTAGCGCTTCATCACCCATTAGTATTTTTTAAAAAATGGACATGCATGTTTGTTTGTTTTTTAAATTCCTGCCTCTGATCCCTTTAAATGCCACGTGTGTTGTTTACATTTTTGTACTTTCTCACCATCTTGATCAGCTGTTTATTGAAACTATCCGTTCAACGTCGCATCTGTAGAGATGCGGAGGTGACAGCTCTCTGCTTTAAGCATCTGTGTCAACCCCGCCCGCCTTAAATGTTAGACCAAACACACTACTTCTCGGAGCTCCCCAAGAAGAAAAATCTGCTCAGCCGAGGGGTTGAGAACAAGCTGCAAGCCGTCCTTAAACACGTCCGCGAGAACAAAATGACGTCATTTTGTTCTTGTGGCCCTGAGAACAAGAAGAAAGTTCTCAGTTCTCGCAGAGTATGTAACAGCCTTAATTTTTTTTTCTTTTTTTTTTTTTTTTTCTCTTTTCTTTTTTTTTTCTCGCAGTGATTTTTTTCTCCCAGACCACCGGGAGGGATTTTTAATCCTCAAATTTTTTACCCCAGGGGATCCAAAATTTTTAGAAAAATTTCCCAAGTTCCCCTAGTCTTTGCTCTCGATTCAGGATTTTTCTATCAATATGAAAAACGTGTCATGGGGCCTGTGTTCTTATTGGCTAGTCTCAACAGAATGGGCTCTATGCACAGCTCCACTACTTCCTGAACTTAAGGGAGCTCCTTTGTTTCCTGTCTTTCATTACTGGTCGAACTGATTAGTCCAGGTGTGTCTGATCTCAGTAACTGGCCAGACACACCTGGAGTAATCAGTTCATCCAGTAATGACAAACAGGAAACAAAGGCGCTACCTTAAGTTCAGGAAGTAGTGGAGTCATGCAAAGAGCCCATTGACAGCTTGAGTGGTGGTATTTTGGGCAAAGGTGGTAACGCCTTCGCCGTTTATATTCATGAGGAAACTCCCGCTGGCCCAGACTTCCTGATCCACCGGCAACACTGTTTAGAAGGACTCAGACTGACTGTACTGCTTTCAGAACGGTTAATAAATGCTGCTGCTTTAGGAAGGATGGATACACATTGCTGTGTCTTTCATAATAGTTTATAAAATAAGCAACCTGGTTATAATTATCCGTGTACACTAGACACCGACTTGGGTCCGGTGGCGGCAACCAGTCTGACCAGCCGAGCCAGAGTGTCTGTGAGCGCAATCAGCGCGTCTGCAACCAGTCAGTGACCACATCCCAGTTTTGTTTTCGTTAACGATGACGTCATTTCATTGACACCCTTTTTTTTAATTACAATAATGACACGATGACGAGCTAAACATGTCATGATGACTAAAACATGCAGAGACGTGTGAATTTTCATTGACGAGACAAAACTTTTTGCCTTTCTGTCCTCCCTAACCAGTGTGTCCATTCTACTCTGACATCAGCAACAGCAAGTGTCACCCCCCCCCCCCCCCCCGTAGACCAAGGTTGCTCATGTCAGTCCTACAAAAGCCACAGTCATGCTGTAACAGTTTTCCACTGTTTTCCTGGTCCAACACACCTCAAATATGTTTACATTGGATCTGCATGGCATTTCACACACCCACTTACTATTACCATCTCTGTCACAGCCAGTGAGGTGGAGAAAGGTGTGCAAAACTGTGAAGAAAGGTGTGGTATTTAAACTTTTCCCAGTCAATTCAAAACCAAGATGAGGTAGGCTTTGTTTAAGTTGGCTGACGAACCATGTTTCTAAAAGCATCAATTCACTCTCCTCCAACTGATTCTGCGGTGTAAAAAGTCCACACTGCAAACGTCAACGTCTCCAAGACTTGATCCTTATCTGCTTTATTTTTTTGTCCTCTTTTTTTGGCGCAGCAGCAGTAAGCAGTCGGCTAGCCATGTTTGTTTATACTGAGCGGCGCATAGAGTAGTGACGAATCACGTGCAGAGAGGGGAGGGACAGAGATGAGACATAAAGGTATCGATTGGTTCTTTCTATATGGCGCGAATGACCAACTCCTGCAATGCGATGCGGATGGCAGTGACTGGTCAGAATTTTTACAGAACTGCAGTTCTCACAGAAGTCTGACTTTTTTCCTTCTTTTTATGAATACATGATGTATTGACCACTGTTCGGATGGAAGGACCATTTCACCCAGTATAACAAAAAGTGTTTCTGAACAGGATTACCCACTCGGGCTTGAACACAGTGGATGTGATAAACAGCAGTGATGGCGGCAATGTTGCACATTGCGCTCTCGGATCACTTCTTTCAAAGCAGTCTGTGACAGACAGGCATCAAGGACGAAGGGTCATAAGATTTTACTCGAATTGACTGAAATCTCGCTGATTACTGAACAAAACCAAAAAGACAACCCGGTTCATTGTTAAAACTTAGCGGATAAATCCACCCTTGCACCAACAATTTCTCATTCGGCTGCCTTTTTTTGTCCATCTCTAATCACTACATGAAATATAATTGTGCAGCCTAGGGGAAAGTCAGAGATGGCTACAATGATTTGTAACTTCATATTGAAAGTGGTTGCAAATTGCAGTGTGTAGCTGCTCTCAGCTCATTAAAAACCTTTGCTGATTGGTTCAGTGCCACGACAGCGACAAAGTGGTACCGGTGAGAGTCACCCGCCCACCTGAACCGAACATAAATGACTGCACCAGGCTGCAATGCTTTGGCCATAGACTATTAAGCATTAGGTGATCTTTGTAAATTCACAACATAAACAATAATTAACTGCATTGTATTTGTGTCACTACAACAATTATAGTACTACTACTATTACTACTACAAATGACAACTATTATTACAATTATTAGTTGATCAATGTTGATAACATTTTGGGGGGAAAAAATCTTGCCAACAAATCGTGAACTCAATTTGAAGCAAAAAAAATTGTGATTCACATTTTTTCTATAATCGTGCAACCCTACTCTGAATATTCTTAAAGTTCTAGATCTCAGAGGAAATGTTGACATCAACTAAACCTATAGAGAATACTGGATCCATTTTAAGCTTGCATATGATGGATTAGGGAAAATGAGTATAGCCTCTTATGTCGACTCCCAAATCATTTGTTGTTTTCTCTTGATCTTTTTTTTTCCAAACATGAGCAACAGAGAATTCAAAAGGCAGAGAATGTACAAAGAATTTGATTCAGACTTCCTCTGCTATGGCTTTTCATGTTTGAATGTGGCTGGTCGCTGCTGGAAATGTTCTCACAATAAGAGAAACCCCAGATGTGGATCTTTACATTGTCACAATTGGCACTTCATGAACATGTCAAGAAAATTTCAGGACTGCTGCCTCTCTTTCAAACATGATAACAGTGTTGCATTACATGCATCCAAGCACTCAACTATCCTAGCCAGCATAAACCTCAGAGATGATGTCCTGATGCTTCACTTAAATTCTTTTTAGGGATGCACGATATAATCTGCCCCCTATCGGTATCGGCCTATATTGGCCTTAAAACTGAGTATCGGATGTCCGACACTCTACCGATATTTAACTTTGATCAGGCCGCTGTTTCTAAAGTCTAAAAAAAAGAAAAAAATTCTTCGTCTTCAAAACCTTCTTTTTTAGTGACTTTAAAACTTCCAAAGACTGTTTCTTTCAGGATGTTCTTTATGAACAGTTTATACACAGTCATTTGTGTAAAAAAAAAAAACAAAAACAAATATCCCCTGTTTTTGGGTATTGCTTTTTTTTTTTTTTGTTTTGTTTTTTTCCTAGGGAGAAGAAAATCCAGGTCATTCTAGGATATAATACTCATATCCTATTAGTTTTGTTTGAACAACTGTCATTAAGTTTGACTTGTTACACATAACACAAGTTGAGGTATTTTTCTAATTTTGCATAAGGAATGAATATAACATAATTTATTTTTCAGTTTTAATATCGGTATTGATATCGGTTATCGGCCACATGAGTTTTGAAATATCGGCATATCGGATGTCGGCCAAAATTCCAATATTGTGCATCCCTAATTCTTTTGAGAAGTTTTGGATCTTAAAGCATTTTCAGTGGGGACTTGGACTCAGTGGACGGCAGGCTCACAGCAGTTGCAGAAAAGAGGTATATTGGTCATTGAATATCAAGATGCTTCAGTTTTCTTTCATTTTAAATGAACAAGGGCCAAGGCCAAAGAGGCAACTGGTGCTGTGGTGCTGTGGGTAACTGCAGCCACCAGCCAAGCCAGCACGGGAGCGGGCACAAACTGATGCTGTAACGCTGTTTACTACGCTGATAAAGTCTTTTTCTTTGTAGTGCTACTTTTTAGTGGTCTTTCAGTAGATTTTGGTTGTTTGCAGACGGCAGAAGAATCCATAACTATCCTTTAAAGTGGAAATGCAACGGTCAACCAACCTAACTTTATTTACTAGAGTGAGTCCTGGTCTTATCAATAATTATATACCCAACGTGAAAAATCAAAGCTTATAAAAGAAAAACGTTGCAAAGTTTGATGTTTTTAGGACAAGAGCGCCGCCATCTTGCAGTACTCTAAGCTCTGACGTCACCGGGTTGGTTTCCCCCTGACTCCGCGTTAAATCAACAGGAATAACCAGCCACGCTGCACTATAATTAACAAGCCGGAACACGTTTTAGAATATTAATATGATGGAAAGCAAAGCTGGGGGGCCAGTCCAGCGTCCAGATCCTGTACCGATGCTTTCCAGCCATTACACCGTGTGACTGAGGAGAGAGGAGAAGACGCCAGTCCTGGTGTCGGGAGGGGTGGGTTGGCAGCACCTATAGGAGTGGCTGCGGTTCTGCTATGCAGGAGGCTCTCTGCTGTCAGGAGGTCCACATGGACCAGGTCATGCGTAGAGGATTTTGTATAACAATTTGGATTACACGTATTGATTACTGTACCGGGAGGTGGACGTTTTGGAGCCGGTGCTGTCCCTGAAGGAGATCCGGGTGGAGACACGGGAGCATCCGGGAAAACAGCAGATAGGCTAACTAAGCTAACAGTAGTAACCAGCAGGTACACTAACTAAGCTAACGGTAGTAACCGGTGGTATAATGTAAAATAAAATAAATGCTATAGCGAGACAGGGATACGATGGGAAAGATGCAAAGCATTCAGGCTGCAGGATGAAGAAGGAGAGCACGTGTTCAGTAGAACCGGACCCCGCCGTGGAAACTGGGCAGTCCCGGTTAGAAAGTTTCTATGACGGTCATTTCACATCAACCTGCTCCAGAGCTGTTCTGCTCATCATCAGGCTGCGGGGAGGATTTATGAGTGTTTCCGTTTGACGTGTGTTTAATAAGCGGCTCAAAGAGGAATAGAGGCAGAGAGCTAAGTACTAGTGTTGGTACAGACTGATGCTGCGGACCGGTCCGGCCGGTGAGTGGATCTCAGCTTGTAGACGGTGATATTAAAACACTCAGAGAAGCTGCAGACTTTCGTCTGCGGACCTCTAGCTTACCAGACTCCAAGTCTCCTGATCATTTTCCTAATTTTCTCTATGAAAATTCTCACCTCATGATCTGGAGTCGGGGAGGTTCCCTTTTCAGAGCTGCCAGCAGCAGCAGGACCGGTTTCTGGTTCAGCTGGAGGTTGGCTGGAGGTCTTCAGCTTAATCTTTGGGAAACTTGCTTTTAGAACCAGGAGGATACAGTAGTGGTTCCTCTTTTGTATTTTCTGCCCGTTTGGCTCACTGGTCTCTGTCATTCAGCTGTTATCTTTATAATTGTTGACCGGACCAGAGGACTCTCATTCAGGACCGCAGGACTAACCAACCCGGTGACGTCAGAGCTTAGAGTACTGCAAGATGGTGGCACCCTTGTCCTAAAAACATCTAACTTCGTAACGTTTTTCTTTTATATGCTTCTATTTTTCACTTTGGTATATAATTATTGATAAGACTAGGACTCAGTCTATTAAATAAAGTTAGGTTGGCTGAGCATTGCATTTCCACTTTAAAGTGTTTGGATAGTGTCCACCGCAACCATCTTCTTCCTGTATCAATGCTGTCGGGGACGTGCACACAAGGTCAATTGATGTCCCATCCGAAAGACTGTGCGGGAAATTCGGCCACCAAATTTCCACACATTATGCAGCACACAGCTTGTTCACGGCAATGGAGATATACGTGGGTGGGCTTGTTCTTTTTGATGTTTAACGCTTCATCACCCATTAGCATTAAAAAACTAGACGTGTATTCTTTCACAATTCCTGCCCCTAGCTCCATTAATTTTGATACATATTTGTTGCACTCACTCTAAAGAAGATAAACAAGGGAATTTTGAATATTCTTAAAATAAGTTAACGTGTAATTCTGCACCTTATGACTTTGTAAAGCTGAATACTAAGGGAAAATGCAACTTTTGATATTCAGGTTTAAGATTCAAAACATTTTGGATTGATTTGAAATGTATTTAATCAACAGTTTAAAAAAAGAAGAATTCAGACGAATTACACTTTTTTGCTTATTTATTGTTCAGGCAAATACAGTGTATCTCGCATAATAATAGAACACTAACTTTTAGTTATAATTGGTTAAAATGAATTCATTTGTAGTACCTATCCTAAGACATTATTCACTCTAAAAGTGTAACTTTCCTGATGGAAAAGCTTTGAGCTGTTATGGATTAAAAGACTCAGTTCATTGCAAATCTATTTTTCTTTTGTCAGGTGTGGCGTCACTATGGATGGGTCATTTCTCTGATTGGGATTATTCTTGGCCAGCAGCCTCTTCAGGCCTACTAATCCTAGACGAGTTTCTCAATGGACACACTGCTCAAGTCAGAGATCAGGTATTAGACAGCATCAAGACATAGTATGCTTGTCAAATTGTATGATGTTTAATGAAGCCCTGTGGACTCTTTGCCGATAAAGCTTTTTGACACAATTTTAAAATTATGTCACTATTTGTGTCTCTTTTTCATTACATGGTATGGCTCAGTTCGGCTCAACTTGGCTTCTCTTTGTTTTAGAAGTACCTGGTATTGGTTACTTTCTTCATAACACCTCTGCCGAGGTGCTTAATGAGCTGAGCCAATGTTAATCAGTGATGTAAAAACATTGCAGATCACTGATTGGTCATAGAAAACCCTCACTTGATGCACAACAGGAACATTTTTACAGCAATGCTGAAGTCCTGCATACATAATCACACATCTTTGTTCTTTGAAAAACCTGTGCACTCACTCCATGTGCTTTATGAAGCATCAAACACAGATATTCCTTTAAGAATTGATGGGCTTTTTTTTGTTTGTCTGTTTGTGTGAATGAAAATATGGATGTACACAACCTTTTTTTTTTTTTCATTATTTGTTTTAAGAGGACAGTTAATGCAGTATTTTGTCACGCTTGTGCATAATGATGAATACTGCTTGATGTTGCCAATTATATAATTTGCATAGATTATCCTCATTTATTTGCTTAAAGCAAAACAGTTAATTGTTGTTGGAGTAACACCTTGTGAAAGTTTTTTAAAGGAAAAACTGTGAAGCTAAGATGATGAGGTTACTATAGTAAGTCTAGTATGGTAATAATGTGAATGAAAGCTTCTTGTTATAGGTCTTTATCTATAACAATGTCTCTGCAGAAGTGTCTAATTTTAAAGGTTGGAGAGGAAAAAAAAAACCCTGAGGGATTAAATGACCCAATTATTGCCTAACACTCACATTAACCCTACCCTAAGGAAACACAATTATTAATAGAACAAAAAGTGGAGCATAAACCAACTTATCCATATTTTTATATACTAGTTTTTGTGATTTTTGCCTCTGCTGTTAGTTTCAGCTACGTAGATCAGGGCTACTCAGTTTGGTCTGACGATGGCTGCAGCTATGCAGGTTTTCAGCATCTCCCTGCTCCAGTTCATCAGACTAAAATTCAGTGGATCAAAGAGCCTATGATGTCCTGCACAGCGACTCATTAGGTTGAGTCAGGTGTGCTGGACAGGGAGACATTGAAAACCTGCAGGGCTGAAGCCCTCGTGGAACCTAATAAGTATCCCTGATGTAGATGGCATGTTCACACCATGTGATGAATGAATAAATCAAAGGCATGCTAACATGCTAGTCCAAAAGAAGTATAATTAAATGACCAATGCAAGCTATAACTGTAAGTCAGCTTTCTTCAGACAGGTGTTTTGTTTGTCATTTTCTCAACTACAGAACTTATATCTTGTAACATGAGCCACAGTCCATTGCTAAATGGTCCAGATTGCAAACCATTGCAAGTCTAAACCATATGATAATGTGGACCATGTTATGCAAACCCATTTTAGGACAAACCTAAAATGACAAGAAGTTGTAGAATTACACTTCTGCACATGGACTAAAGTTTCTGATATCAATGACTTTAAATGAGATATTAGTTAAATATTTTTAACGAGTCAAAGATATCAAAGAAGCACCAGCTGCTTTGTAGAAAAATTTAATTTGAACAGTATTTTTTTTTTCTTTGGCTTGCAAGTTTATGCTATCGGTTTCTGTCAGCATTTGAGATGCTACATTTGGTGTTTATCAGTGTGTTTCTATAAAAAAAAAAAGAAAGAAAAAGAAATGAACTGTATCCAGTATTTTTTAGCTTAAACCAGCATCCACAGTGAAAATTAGTATTCACCTAGCTATTGTTTTCACATCAATGTCTTGCCCATCTAGAACCATTTAAATACCATGAATCCTGCAGAGTCATTTGATGTGGGACTCGGTAGCAACTTAACACTTTGAAATTGCTGTTGAAAAGCTTGATGTTAGTGGGTACATTTTTTTTTTTTTTTTTTTGTAAATAAGAGCTTTAGAGGAAAGGTTTAGATATACATGTAACTGGCTCCCATGCTGCTGAGGTCTCAAAAATAGTGAAGTAATTGACTCAAAGGCTTTCTCATAGTCCTTTAGGCTTCTCCTTTATCAAATTGAATTCTTTAATCAAGCAGGATAAATGACTGGAAAATCATTCAGTGTTTAAGCCACAGGCTGTTTCCATTAACATGGAATCAAAGAACTTTCCAGTACAAATGGATCAGGCCATAATTAGGCTGTTTAAAAGTAAAAAAATGTGATTAACTTTTGAGCTTGACAAAATAAAAAGGCCTTGCTATGCTGGATGAACAACAGCGATGGGTGATATTCAGAATCTTTTCAGTGGTTAATGAGAAATCTTCCCAATTAACAGCTAAGTGAGGAAAAGACTTGAATGTATGTGCACTCAGGTAAACTTTAAATGAAGTCCTATTTAGAGCAAGTACAATGGCTTTACTACAAAATGTAAATGATTTATTAGCATTTTAAAATAGAAAAGCCAAATATAAATCATATTTTTTTATTGCTTTAGCTAAGCAATTTCTGGAACAAAATTCTTGAATCTGATTGACTCGAGATCAGCTTGTGTCAAGATTGTGTAAGGAAGAAAATAGATCAATAAGATTTAGAGAGAAGGCCTGGCATCGCTCATGATCCAAAACATATAACATCATCTGTAAAACATATGGAGGCAGTGGAATGGCAAGGCCCCCATCTGCACTGGATCACAAGTGTTTACTGATGATCTGACCAGAAGGTGAGGCAGCTGAAGGATTTCTAAAGTGTATCAGGATAAACATTCATATGGGGCCAAACTGATTAGTGTGCGCCCCGCAGTACAGATTCCAAAGTCACAGAAGTGTTATATTCTGAGATGGCAGTCATTTTCCTGATCTCAAGCTGATCAAGCAGTGTTTCACTCACTGAAAACAAAACTAAATACAGGGATTCGCTAATTAATAATTGAGCACAGCTGCAGTGAAGGCCTGGCAAAGCTTCACAACGGAGGAAACCTGAACTTTTCGGATGTTCATGGATTTCAGACATGAGGCCAGGACGACTCTCCGTCAGTGAATTCTTGACAAGATATTAGAAAATTAAGAATGTACTTGCTTTTTTTTTTTTTTTTTTTTTTTTTTTGCCAAATTCCTACTTAGTTTAACAATGTTAAGCCTTTTTAGTTAAAACCCAAAAGCAGTATTTGAGTTGCACATTGATTGTTTAATTTAAAATCCACTGGGTCGATGTACAGGCCCAAAATACTAAGTCAGTCTTCAAATACAGCGGTGTGAAAAAGTGTTTGCCCCCTTCCTGATTTCTTACTTTTTGCATCTTTGTCACACTTAAATGTTTCAGATCATCAAACAAATTTTAATGTGAGTCAAAGATAACACAAGTAAACAGAAAATGCAGTTTTTGAATGAAGATTTTTATTAGTGGGGAAGGGGATCCAAACCTCCATGGCCCTGTGTGAAAAAGTGATTGCCCCGTCTGTTAAAACATAAATAAACTGTGCTTTATCACATCTTTGGAGAGCTGAGTTCAATTTCTCTAGCCACACTAAGGTCGGATTACTGCCACACCTGTTCTCAATCAAGAAATCACTTAAGTAGAACCTGCCTGACGAATTTAAGTAGACCAAAAGATCCCCAAAAGCTAGACATCATGCTGCGATCCAAAGAAACTCAGGAAAAAATGAGAAACAAAGTAATTGAGATCTATCAATCTGGAAAAGGTTACAAAGCCATTTCTAAAGCTTTGGGACTCCAGCGAACCACAGTGAGAGCCATTATTCACAAATGGAGAAAACATTGAACCGTGGTGAACCTTCCCAGGAGTGGCCGGCCAACCAAAATTACCCCAAGAGCACAGCAACGACTCATCCAAGAGGTCACAAAAGACCCCAGAACAACAACCAAAGAACTGCAGGCCTCACTTACCTCAATTAAGGTCAGTGTTCATGACTCCACCATAAGAAAGAGACTGGGCAAAAATGGCCTGCATGACAGAGTTCCAAGACCAAAACCACTGCTGAGCAAAAAGAACATAAAGGCTCATCTCAGTTTAGCCAGAAAGCATCTTGATGATCCCCAAGACTTTTGGGAAAATACTCTGTGGACTGACGAGACAAAAGTTGAACTTTTTGGAAGGTGTAGGTCCTATTACATCTGGCGTAAAAGTAACACGGCATTTAAGAAAAGGAGCATCATACCAACAGTAAAATATGGAGGTGGTAGTGTGATGGTCTGGGGCTGTTTTGCTGCTTCAGGACCTGGAAGACTTGCTGTGGTAAATGGAACCATGAATTCTGCTGTCTACCAAAAAATCCTGAAGGAGAATGTCCGGCCATCTGTTGGTGACCTCAAGCTAAAGCGCACTTGGGTTCTGCAGCCGGACAATAATCCAAAACACACCAGCAAGTCCACCTCTGAATGGCTTAAGAAAAACAAAATGAAGACTTTGGAGTGGCCTAGTCAAAGTCCCAACCTGAATCCCATTGAGATGCTGTGGCATGACCTTACAAAGGCGGTTCATGCTGGAAAACCCTCCAATGTGGCTGAATTACAACAATTCTGCAAAGATGAGTGGGCCAGAATTCCTCCACAGCGCTGTAGAAGACTCATTGCCAGTTATCGCAAACGCTTGATTGCAGTTGTTGCTGCTAAGGATGGCCTAACCAGTTATTACGTTTAGGGGGTAATAACTTTTTCACACAGGGCCATGTAGGTTTTGATTTTTTTTTCTCTCAAGGATCTCTTTTTGTATAATGAGCTGATGTTTGCCTGCTCTTAGGTCTTGACTACATAATTCAGACTGACGAAAAGGGGAAAAAAAAATATTTTCTTGCAGGTTGTTTGCTCTTGGCTGCTGCTGTTGAAGTGATCTCACTGAACACCTAAACTGTTCACATCTTGTCTGCTGCTTTTTTCTGCACAGTAGCTTACATGAGCAGGGTGTGGGTTTGCATGTAAATAATTTCCATCATGTAGGTAGTTTGCATCTTGTTTTCATATTTTCACAAGAAATCTTTCAAGTACTTTACATTTCATCTAAACTAAAGCTATTCATAACATTTGGAATATTTTATCTGTTTTGTTAAGCTAAGAGTTTTCCATGTGGACAGGACAATTAGAACATAACTTCCTACCAGAACAGTACATAACTTCCTACCACTATCTTCCTGCCTATCGTTGTCTATGCACCCATCTGAAATAATCCCTAAACATATACTATCATTTCTCTGGTCTAAGTTAGAATTGACTCAAGGAATTTTGATGCTGGTCAATACTGTTATACATGTCCATTTTGTTGCCTTTAACACTGAGGTGTTTAAGTCTATGCACCCAACTGACACAATCTCTAAACACATACTATCATTTCTCTGGTCAGTGATGTTGATAGGTACGCGTCCTGTGTCTCCGATGCATTAAAATCTGAAAGAACGCAGTAAACTCGTCATCCGTGCATCCCAGGGACTCACCGCATTTTCCCTTGAAAAACGACACATTGTGAACAACTCCGTTTAAAATCACAGGAACTCCCAAAAGAAACCTTTTTTCACACCAATGGACATTGTTATTTTAAAATGTCGTCATAGCATATCATATCATTTGTAACGAAGCCCACATGCACTCAGTAGTTTTTCTTTAATTATGCTGATGGCGAATATCCAAGATGTCCTTGAAGGCAGCGCAGCTGCATGTGTCTCACCCAGTCTCACCTTAAGTTTCGTTTTAATGTACTGAGTAACAAGGCCGTTTTAAATCTCCTTCTGCCGGTTTAGTGTTCATGGATGTCATTGAGCCTGTTGGTTTGTTTGCTTGGAGCACCAGTACTACTGCAAAACCCAGCAGCTGGTTAAGTTTTTCATCACAATCTGATCTACTCGACTACAGGTACACATGCGCACATTGCGGGGCTGCTCGTGGTTAAAATGGATGTAAGGAGTTTTTAGTTTTTTTTTTTCCTCCTCAGAAGAAAGTAAGCCATCTTTCCTGTTAGTTGTACAATTCAGATAAAGACAGCTAATTAACAAATGAAAACAAAGGAGGACTATTGATAAAACTGGGTCCTTGTGATACATAAATCCTCCCTTTTACTGTTAAATTGTTATCATTTTCTTTCAAATCATATTCTCACTGACCCAATACAAAGTGCAGCAACTGGTGTGATTAATATTCTTAAGGCCTCCATTAGGCTGAATGATGGTGTTGTGTTTTTATTTTTATTCATTCTTGGGTCAGTGTGACTTTCTTCCACAAAACCAAATAAACAAAATTTTTTTAAGTTAATTTGGGAATTTTAAATTGACCCAATTAGTTACTGTGAGAGAAAATTCTTGGCTGGATATTTCTGCATCTTATCTGATGGAATAACATGTGGCCTCCAGCATTTCTGATAAAAGTTTAACATTTACATTATTGCATAGAAATGATTTCAGCAAGAGCACAGTGGTCATGGTAGTTCATGCTAAACGGGCTTGATGTGTATAAAAGAACTTTAAAATAACGCTTTTTCAATAGAAAAGAGTTGAAGGAGAAAGTCTGGCTTTTAACTGGCTTTATGACTCCCCCTCTACCTGATGGACAAAATATTGAATGTTATTTCATGAGAGTTAAGCTCCTCCTGTAATTTAATCCTAGAGGCAATTGAATTCTATGCCATGCTATTGACAGTTGTTTTGTAATAAACTTTTCATATTAAAATTTTAGCTTCATTTCACATACATGAATATGTCTGTTAATTATAACCATGCCATACCATACCACCATCAGCGGAGTTAAACGCTACAATTTAAAAAATAGAAGAATGTAAGAAATAATTGAAAATGTTTTGTTATTATTATTATTATTAAATTGGGGACCCATTGAATTTCCCAGGGACCCACTCAAATCGTCATCTGTGGGTCCCGGGGACTCGCTACATTGAAAACCTATCAACATCACTGCTGGTCTAGGTTAGAATTGACTCAAGGAATTTTGATGTTGGTCAAAATTGTGTTATACATGTCCATTTTGTTGCTTTTAACACTGAGGTAAATCAAAAGTAAATCTGTTATAACAAAACTGTTATTAAGTGTTTGCGAAAGCAGAGTAAAAAGGCTTTGAAAAGGTTTGGATGATTATTTTCTTTAGGCTGGACAGTAGGTGGGGTTCTTCAAAGTAATTTCCACATCCTGCAAGGTTATTTTGATCATATGGTTTTGGAGCTACAGGGTGCTACATGGAGTCTGTAAACTGATTTCTGCCTTTCCTCTCTTTTATTTTCTCATATCCTCACAGAGAGGAAGGGAGTGGTGCTTCGGTAAGTTAACTTGATGAAGTTAATGTTAAGTTTCTTTTCTCTTAATTTTGCTTTTTAGTAGCATTTGCTAAGAAAGTGTGACTTTTAAAAATACTGAAATGGCATGTTTTTGTGATTCTCTTTTTTTACAGGTAAAGGTTGAGGGCCTGTCAAAGTCAGCTCTAATAAAAAGCTTGTCTCCCAGAGTCATTCTGTCCAACCATCTCTTGCCAAAAGGGACTAAGATGAGGGTCAACCTAGAAGATCAGGGTCGTCAGAAAGTGTCCTTCAGCTTCTCGCAGACAAAGAAATCTCTGCAAAGTCCGTTCTTCATCCCTTCCAGTCCTGATGCATCTGTCACAGAGCCTCATGCAGTCTTGTCTCAGTCAACCTTGGACAAACCAGGGAAAAATGCAGAAGGCAAAACTGAGCAAAAGCAGACACCCTTGGTGCCAACATCCAGAGCAGAGACACTCTCTCAAACATCTGTCTCCTCCTCCACAAGATTAAAAACAAACTTATCAAAGATGCATTTCAAGAAGCAAATTTTAAGTGTATCTGTGACTGAAAAGAAGCCAACGTCTGTTACATCAGAAGACCTGCACCCCTCTGAACTTAATGTTTTGTCAAAGTCTGCAAATAACAGTGAAGCTGAATTCCCAGAGCCTCAGCCTCAGAATGCTATCAGCACGTGTTCCTCTGAACATGATCTCACTGAAGCCTCAGAGACGAGGGGAGATCCCAGCCTCAAAAAGCCAGACGCTTCCTCAGGAAAAGACGGTGATAGTTCCAGCAGTACTGATCGGGATAATGGATACAAAAGGAAAACCAGGTCACAATCAGATAGTGCTCCTCCATGCTCAGAATCTGACGGAGATTTAGCCCACACGTCTTCCAGCCACAAATCGGTTGATTCAAGGAGTAAAACAAGCTATGACAGCAGAAGCAGAGAGGTAAAAAAAATCTTCCTCTGGTTCACATGTATCAGAGAGGGAAAGAAGCTCCTCTAAGCGGTCAGAGAACCATGAAAGGTCGTCCAGTTATTCCAAATCAGACCGCGATTCTAGAAATACGTCCTCACGCTCATCTAGATCTGACAAGGATCGCAGACGGTCCAGGTCTAGATCGCGATCCAGATCCAGAGGGTCTCGAACAAGTTCATCACACTCCAGATCAGAGAGATCCCGAGGTGACAGAGGATCTCGCTCTGATAGATCATACTATCATGAATCGGATCGACGATCGCACAGGACTTCTCCACGCAGGGAGAGAAGACGGTCTCGTTCTCGCACAGACAGAACTCGGGACAGTTCTGACTCCGAGGAAGATCATAGGAAAATGAGGACGAGGGCAAGTGACTCCAGCAGGTCATCCAACTACTCGAGCTCGTATAGAGAGTCAAAATCCTCTTCGTACTCAAAATCTGATAAAGCCTCTAAATCTGTAGATTCTTCTCACTCCTCAGAGTTTGAGAAGAGAACGCAATCATCAAAGTCTGAAAGGACTTCAAAGCGATTATCAGACTCTGATTCCCAGCACAAGTGCTCCCCTGATGTGGACTCTAGTTACCATAAATCTAGCAGTCATCACAAGTCGGAGAGCAGCAGTAAATCCTCCTCTTCCAGTATTCACACACAATCTCAAACACATGATAAACACCAAAAAATTAGCTCCAGTGACTCAGAAGCTGATCATAAAGGTAAATCACAGCCCTCTGATAGAAGCGGTGGCCCTCTGGAGAACTTGAAAGATTCTCAAAACAAAACCGATAGGATAGAGTCAAAACAGATGACACCCTCTAGATCTTCTGTTAAATCACCTGGACATGATAGACAATCAAGTGAAATATTTCACAGTCCTGGCACAGCACCATCATGTGCAACCACTGAAGAATCTTGTCCTCAGAGTGAAAAAGAAAAATCTGATTCACAACAAGATGGACATGAACATGGTAATCAGGATGTTAAAGAGGAAGCCTCTTCAACTGATAAGAGTGTGCAAGAATCTTTATCCAAGACTGAGCAAGAAGGAACGTCAGGATTCGACATGGAAAATGATGGTAATGCCTCAGCTATAACTACATGTGAAAGCTTGAAAGATTCTTGTGTCACTGTGGAAAACATGCACAATGTGAAGGATAGCCTGTCCTCTAATAATCAGCCACATGTGAACTTGAATACAGCTGCCACAATTTCATGCAAAACTGATGATAGCATAATGTGCAAACAGGAAGAGAAAGTCTTTGACTGTTCACTTTCACCAAAGTCCTCTCTTGATGTAGAAGATTCAGCAATTGCACATGATGTACAGCCAAACACTAAACCAGACATTGTTGAGCCTGATAAAGTTTTCAGTGTTGAAAAGCAGCCTGACTCAAGTGTGCCACTCGGTACTGATCCGACCTGTCTTGAATCTGAAAATCAGCTTGTGCAAGGACAGCAAACCCTAGACACTGTTAAAAAGAGTGGCTGCACTACTCGAAAGTCTCGGTGGGATATTGTCGGGCAAGACACCTCAGACAGTGAAAACTCACTAAGAGCGGTTTGTGCAGAGAATAAGCCCACTGTGAAAAAAGTGATATCTGTCAAAAAAAAATTGAGTTCGCTAAAGACAGCAGCCAACAAGAAACTGATGGTAAAGATCATATTTGGCATGAAGCTGCTACACATTCCATACCAGTTCAGCAGACTGAAACCGCCAAGCAGGACGCCTTCTCAGACAACTTATCCATGACCTGCAAGTACAAAGACCAAAGTGAACCTTCACAAGCAAGCACCAGCATTGACCATTGTGACTTAAAACTTTCGGCTTTGCAAAAACCAAACGCAGATGAGCCTGGGTACATAGATGAAACGCCACAAATCAAGTCAGCTGCAGAGACACAAAGCCAGGGTGGGGATGATAGCAAACATAAATCCACGGAGAGCAAATTGACTAAAAGAGTCGCAGTCAGTCAGGATGGAATAGGAGGACAAAGTGAAGCCAGCGACAGTGACAACTCTGAGTATGACTCTGATTGCGATAAGGCTATAAAGCAGTTGCATTCTGTTGTAGTGGTGCCAAAAAATTCTTCTGTGACAAAAGCTCCAGATGACAGAGGCATTTTTCCATGCAGGCCTGCTAATATTTCAGACCTGCCCAACGCTTATACAACAGCTGGAGTGAATATCCATGAAGTCCCAAATCAGGTCAGCTTACAGCTAATGGAACCCACAACAAAGCCCGGCGTAGATGATTCCCTCAATATCCTTGTAATGTGTCAGTCCCAGAGTAATATGATTGATAGCACCAGTCACTCAGAGGGTTCCAGCTCCATCAGTGTCCAGCCTGTGGCTGGGCATTTCAACGCCCATGGAAGTGCAACACATTCTATCCACATGCTTGATAACTCCAGACAGTGTGAGCAAGGGCTCAAACAACATGAGATAAGTAGCCAAGGTGGACAGATTTACGCACATTACCGACATCATGATTTATCAAGTGCAGATGATATCAACAAGAATGGATTCAACCTGGGCTGGGATTTTTCTCAGATAGAACAGCCTACGAGTACATGCCAGCAGCCTGATAGCAGCCACGGGCCACAGTTAAACACTAAACTAACTGGAGCCATTTTGAAGGGCCAAGAACACAGACAGAATCTTGCCTTCTGTACAGACCAGCCCCCAAACATGCAGACTAGCAAAACACCCTACCTCCATGAACATTATCAGGAACCTCCCTGTCAAATCCACCCTGACTCTCTTACTAATGACCACGATGACTACAGTGGAGATAAATCCTCTATTCTTAGTAAAACAGCTCATGATTGCAGTCTGCTTAACACTCTGGGTTCATCAAGCTTTGTGCAAGGTCATGAAATAAGCAGTAACAGCAGGGGCTCTGTGGTACCTGACCCTCCTAGAGAGGAAAACTTTAGACCCCACAGAGGAAGAGGCCCTCCCAAGAAAAGACGCCCAGAAATCGAGTCAGACTCTGACAATGAGGCCGAAGCTGGACCTTCAAGCAAAAAGGACCGCCAACAAGATGCTGATGTCTCTAAGGAAGCTCTTGTAAAAGCTGAGGTGCGCCGACCTTCACTCACTCTACGGGACTTTCAAGATGCCTCCAGATGGAGAGACCAAGCCAAGTCTAAAAAGATGCCCCCTTACTTTGACTTGATTGAGGAAAACCTGTACTTAACTGAGAGGTAAGCTGCTGTCCAGCCAAATTTACAGATATACACAGTCCTGTTTATGCACAACATTAACTCCATTAGAAACATTGAGGTACATTTGAGGTCTTTGTTATAAAAGTTTTTGTTGAAATGTGATTTGCAGAAAGAAAAGCAAATCTCATCGAGATATCAAAAGGATGCAGTGTGAATGCCCAGTGCTGCCCAGGGAGGACCGTGCAAGGGGGGTTGTTAGCCTGTGGAGAAGACTGTTTGAATCGGCTGCTAATGATTGAATGGTAAGTTAATTTTTAATTATGAAACTGAGGTTTTCCTATAATGTGGAAAATAATGAAGGTTTTATTTGTGGAGAAAGCTGTAGATAAAGGCTTCTTATGAGCTATCTTATTTCTCACCACCTCCTTTATCATTTGCTGTTGGCAGTTGAATACCTGGAAGAGGCTTGTTATAAACTCCTGGTATTTGCATGTAGTCATATCACTTATGTCTTGAACTTTTCCAAAGCTCATCACGGTGCTTGAATGGAGCGTACTGCTCTAACCGTCGCTTTCAAATGAAACAACATGCAGACTTTGAGGTTATCCTTACAGAAGATAAAGGGTGGGGACTACGAGCAGCTAAAGATTTGCCTTCGTAAGTATTTACAGTCAAACACTTTTTTTTTTTTTTTTGGAATGAACCAAATAACACTCAATGTTTCATAATTGTAGTTCTGCTTGACTCAAAGATCCTTTTTGTAGTAAGAAAATTTTATCTCAGAGGTTTTTGGGATCAGTGAGATAAAATACTTCAGCTGTATTTTCTTGTTTATTGTAACCCTAGAAACACATTTGTCCTGGAATACTGTGGAGAGGTGTTGGACCACAAAGAGTTCAAAACAAGAGTTAAAGAATACGCTCGTAATAAAAACATTCACTACTATTTTATGTCTCTAAGGAATAACGAGGTAAGTAAAAATATAACACATTTAAATGAATGAGCAGTGTTTAAAACCAGTCTGACAGAGTACTTCCAGAGAAGTGACCGACTGAAATACTTGCCATCATGTTGTGTCTCTGCAGATCATTGATGCAACGCTGAAGGGTAATTGCTCTCGGTTCATGAACCACAGCTGTGAACCCAACTGTGAAACCCAAAAGGTAGAGAAACGGAAAACCCTCCACTACACTCGTATTGCTGTTTGTAAAGAAAGCTGGCTTACTAGATATAATTTTTCTTTCATGTCTTTTTTTTTTTTTTTTTCATTTTTTCCCTTTATTCCTGCTTCAGTGGACTGTTAATGGCCAGCTTCGAGTTGGGTTTTTCACCACCAAGGCTGTCACTGCAGGAACTGAACTGACATTTGACTACCAGTTTCAGAGATACGGGTACTGTTTCTCCCCTGTCGCTTTACATTGTTTTGTTGCATTTATATAAATGAGACATCGTTTACAGAAACAGTCATTGTCAGTGTTAATACATAGATTATTTTGCTCTTTTGAATTAACTTAAGTTTTTTCTTATCCTTCAGGAAAGAAGCACAGAAATGCTTCTGTGGTGCACCCAGCTGCAGAGGCTTCCTCGGTGGAGAGAACAGAGTTAGTGTTCGAGCAGCTGGTGGGAAGATGAAGAAAGACCGCAGCCGAAAGAGTGCTCTCACCACGGTCAGTTTGATCGTTGATGTTTGAGTGTCTTTCTGCTATCTATTTGAAATGTCTGATGAGTTTCTTAAGGAAGCTTTTTTTGAAAAGGGGTCTCTTGCTCCTCTGTCACATACAGCAGCAAAGAGGTTTTCGTGCATCTTTGTTCATAAACATCTTATTAACGCTTTAATGGCTGGTCACAATATAAAATTATATTTAGACATTTTTTTTGTTAATTTTCAATTTTAGCTGATAGTAAAATTTTGGTTGATGTATTTTATGCATACATTTCAAAATGTGTCTTCTATTAGCTTTACAGTTTATATATTCATGTTGTTCATGTTCTTTCACAGGTGGATGAGGAGCTTGAAGCAATACTGGAAAATGGGGAAGGCCTGTATGATGAGAAGCAGGTGGTGTCTCTCTGCAGGCTAATGGTCCGGGTGGAAACCATGGAGCAAAAACTCATCTGTCTCAAGCTCATACAAGTATGACCCGAGCAGTTGATGCTTTGTTTTTGTTGTTGGTATCTGCTATTCTTATCACAGTGCAATTTTTTTTTTCTTTTCATTGCTCAGGATACTCAGAATCCATCATGTCTGAAGCAGTTTCTAGACCATCATGGATTATCCTTGTTATGGATCTTTATGGTGGAGCTTTCTGAAGCTAAAGGCAACAGTGCCAATAACATCAAATTGCAGTTAGAGGTGAGACTCATCACAAATAATTCATAAAAAACAAAAACAAAACAAACACATTGTAATATTCCTCTGCAACACTCGCTTATCAAATCATACAGTAAAGCCTGTGTTTATGGCACATATATGCAGCCACTCCTTGATGATTGATGATCTGCTTCCAGATCATGAAGACCCTGGCTGTGCTTCCCATCTCAACAAAGAACATGCTGGAGGAAAGCAGAGTCCTGACCTTCATTCAACGGTGGGCTCAAACAAAAACCCTCCCCCAGCAGGCTGAGATGGACGGGTACTCCAGTGAGAACACCTCCCGTGCCCAAACTCCACTTAACACTCCCGATGGTTCTTCCAACAAACTGGTACCAGAACTGGATGGCGACACTGCCAAGCCTGCTGTGTACAGACGTCTTAAAATCATCAGTGAAAACAGCCTGGATAGCGCGCTCTCTGATGCTAGCAAGGTATCTGACGGGAAGGAGGAAGAGGAGGAGGAGGAGGAGGAAGATGATGAAAATTCGCATGCAGAGCCTACTGATGGAAAGCAGCTAAAACCAGAACCTTTGGGTGAAGTTGCTCATTCAGTTAAAGAATCTGTAAATGAGTCTTTGAAGGAAGTCGTAGAAGAGAAACAGGAAGAGGAGGGGGTGAGTTCAGACGCTCAGCAACAACCTGAACATGTAGCTGTGACAAACAAAAATGAGTGTGATGATGAAAAAAAGGATTCGGACATGAAAGAGGACACAGGTGAAGGTCAGATAAATAAACTATCCGACCTTCAGATGGAGTCAGAAGTTCTTGTTAATGAACAGGAGAGTGCAGAGAACCAGACCAGCCAGACAGTGCCAGAAATGGCTGAACTGGAAGGAGACCAGCCCACTGATAAAGTTAATGAGCCAGAAAGCCAATCCAGCCAAACAGATGTTGCTGATCTTCCAACTGAGCAGCCTTCACAAAACATAGAGACACAAGAAGTGGCACCAGAGGCAGAGAAACCTCCTACAAGTAATGAGCCCCACTCAGGTGATTCTACCACTGACACCCCCCTGAGCTCTGAGACCCCAGAAGCCGCTGCATCCTCTGAGATCCCAACAGTGCCCGTTGAGCCATCAGTGATGGGGACTCCTTCTCAGGATGAAGAGGAAGGTGTCTCAGATGTGGAGAGTGAAAGGAGTCAGGAGCCCCAAATGAATGTTTTGGACATAAGTGGCATGGCTGCCAGACTTCTGGAAAGCTGGAAGGATCTGAAGGTGCGTTCAAACAGGGCCACTTTTAAAGGCAAACTTTCACTAATACAGTAGATAATAAATTGTTTAGTATGACTCTGTGTAGAAAGGTGAATTTTACTTCATTGTGAAGTTAAAGCTGACATTGTCCTTGTAGGAGGTGTACAGGATACCAAAGAAGAGTCAGGTGGAAAAGGAAACAAGAGGTAAGGTTATTCCAAACTTTATTTGATTGGAGGTCTTGGCAGTTTTTGTAATTTCTTATGTTTGTAATCAATGTTTTTGGCAGATCGCAGCCGAGATCGAGACACAGCTCTGACACCACGCACCACTTCTGGTAGCCGAGAACGTGAAAGGGAACGAGAGAAGGAGAGGGAACGTGACAGGGACCGAGATTATGACCGAGACAGGGATCGTGACTGGGACAGGGACAGGGAAAGGGATCGGGATCGGGATCGGGACCGAGATCGAGATCGAGATCGAGACCGGGATCGAGATCGGGACCGGGATCGAGATCGGGACCGGGACAGGGACAGGGACAGAGTCTCAGACAAAAGCTCTCGTAGCTCTGAGCGTCGGAGAAGACGCACCCCGTCTCCACCATCCTCATCTTACGAAAGGAGTAGCCGACGGACTGAGGAACGGTAGGAACTCCCGGCATTTGTGTCGTCAGTTGTTGAGTGTGATTTGTGGAGTTATCTCTCATAATAAAGTTTAGTTCTTAGCTGTGTTCTTGTTCTTTCAATTTTAAGGTTTGACTCCTCAAACAGCAAAACTCCGAGAGGAGTTGGTGGAAAGGAACGCAACAAGCTGACGACGGAGGAGCGTAGAAAGCTGTTTGAGCAGGAAGTTGCTCAGCGGGAAGCCCAGAAGCAACAGCAGCTTCAGCAGCAGCAGCAGCAGCAGCAGCAGCTCCAGACAATGGCTTATGACCCTACTCTGGCCTACGCCTCCAGCCCCAGCTTCATCACCTATCCTCCTGGATATCCCATCCAGACTTTTGTGGATCCTTCCAACCCCAATGCTGGCAAAGTCCTTCTTCCTACCCCTGCTGTTGAGCCCACCCTCAGCTATGAAGAAACTCCTCCTCAGCACCTTATCTCAGACTTGGGCCTGCCCTCTCCACCCTCCACATCCCAAACCACTCCAGTATCTAATCTTTCTCAGCACATCACCACCACTAACCTCACCACTGGCAATCCCCAGCAGTATGCCCAGCCAACTGTAGCAACCCAGGATGCAGGAGTAGCTGTCCTCTCTGTACCAGCCCAATCAGCCCCCCAGGTTCAGGGCCAGCAGAGCTACGCCACTCTCTGGGATCCAGCAACCCAGCAGGCTGTGACGGTGCAGACGCAGCCTGCACAACAGTATGCCACAGCTCCAGGACAGACTCAGACACAGACGGCCATCTATTACCAAGGTCAGCCTTGTCAGACCATCTACAGCATCCCCACTGCCTACCCTCAGGCCAACACTCCGGTCATACAGGTATGTTATTCTGCCTCTGGTCTGACATTCAATGTAAATTTGATGAAGATTTTGTCATTGTCAACATCTGAATTTTCTCTTGTCATGACTAAAAACCTCTTTTGATCCTGAAAGGAGTATTTACAGTATGTGTTAAAAAAAAATCCAGAGGTTTATCCTTTCTAAAGACAAAGCATCTTAATGAATCTAGACTGAACTGATTATACTGGAAATATGTTTTGTCTTACTAATGTGTATTTTTAACAAGAATTTTTCTAAATAAATGGGCAACAATAGTGTGGTGGGGAGATTAAAAGAGTTTGATTATCCTGTACTTGACAGTCATGGCATCCGGTAACTGCTGCACATTTGACCCTGCTTTTGAAATGCTGTTGAATGCTAAAAGCCAGTTCTGCACATACTAAGCTACTTGAATAAAGCTCTAAATGTTAATAGGATTAATCAGTCAAACTGCACTCTGTCTGCAGGCATACACCGAGCCCGCAGCCAGCTACCTGCATGGCCAGCCTGTGTATCCTGGTCATCAACAGGGAGTGGTAGTGCAGCAGGGAGGCACAGTCACAACCATCGTCACTTCCCAAACTGTCCAGCAAGTAAGCACAATTCATGTAGAGTACAAAAGGCCAAGGTTACTAGTTATTTTTATCAGGAACTCTGAACCTCTGCTTTTGAAGGGTCATTATTGTGAGGTTGTCTTAGTTTGGCCACAAGGGGGTGGTATAGCTCAGAATTTCCCAACTTTTAACAGCTGGGTCAGGCCAAGTCCTGCTGCCCACAGACACAGTGTGACTTTTCAGATGTGACTAAGGAGGACTGAATGACTTGCAGGTGTCTTCACTCTTCATTGTCCATTCACTTATTTAAATGAAGAAAGTACTTATTCAGTATTTGCTCATGTTGTGTGTACACCACTGAACGTAGATAATGAAATGATTGTACGATAAGACGGGAAGAAAATAATTGCCAGAGGTTGTCTAAAGCTGCAGGATCACTCAAGACAGTCATGTTCCTGTTCATTCTGGGAGGTTTAAAGACTTACTATGAAAATTAATTGATTAATTCAGCCAGCATGTCCTCTTGGTCTGAAAAACATTTTAGAGAGCCTTTGTTTTATGAATGGCAAATCTAAGAAATATAGCCTGTCAATCATGTTCTTTTTTCATATTTAAAATAATATTTTAAATAAAAATGTGTTTTTATTTTTAATGTGTGGGTGCCAGTATGTCCCATAAATGTATTTGAATCTGCATTTTCTGCTGATACTCATTCTATAGTTTTTCTGTCTTCACCAGGAAATGATTGTACCCAACAATGTGATAGACCTGCCTCCTCCCTCCCCCCCTAAACCCAAAACTATTGTCCTACCTCCTAACTGGAAAGTGGCCCGGGATCCTGAAGGAAAAATCTACTACTACCATGTAGTCACAAGGTTGGTATAGCAGAGGGTGTGCACTGTATGTTTTTGCCATGTTTGAAAATGTTACAGTCCTGAGAATGTTTTATTTTTTACTCAGGCAAACGCAGTGGGACCCACCCACCTGGGAAGGAAGCAGTGACAATACTAGTGTAGACCATGAATCTGAGATGGACCTGGGAACACCTACCTATGATGAGAATCCTTCCAAGGTAATTTTAAAGCAGTGATTGTTCCTTGTTGGCTTTAAAAAGGCGTCCACTTGGCTTGTGCGTGTTTGTTTTTATTAGAAACAGCCAGAGTGAAAAGGAAACCTGCTTTCCCTTATGTGACAATAATGAGGAATCTGCTCCACTTTTCCGTTGGACTTGGATGCAGAACATGATTATAGTGTTTGTTCCGTAAGGTAATTGAAGATGCGGCACCAGTGATTACTTTCAGCTGGTTTTTACAAAGAGCAGGAAAAAAAACAGCCCTCTGCACAGCATCGTGTCCAGATGCACATTACAAACTCAATGATGAAAACACTTCACAAAATGGCTTCATTGGATCCTGTATGGAAGCAGAAATGTGAAGTGAGCCCACGCACCCCACCCTCTGCTTAGCTGTCTGTCCCTCAGCCTCAAGGCTGTGAAGGGAGGGGACTGCTAAGCTCAGCTCCTCTTCCTCTGCCTCATTTTGATCCCGATTCTGAGGATAGTGGAAACCATCTGGAAGGTATAGCATTCATTTGTTTGCAGTCTTTCACTTCAAGTCTTTTTTATAAACTATACATTTTTATTTCATGTTCTGTTTATCTCTTTTGAGAAGATGTAGCAGAGTTTAGAAAGAAAATGAAGACAAGAGATGTTTCATTAAAATTTCCTGCCAAGCACAGCTGCAAAGCTGTTGAACTCCTTATATCATGACTTTGTGCAGCTCTGCACTTCCAGGACCTGAAGATGTGAAACATGCTCTTTAGTTGCCATAACATTTAGTTTTTATGATTTCTGCATTCCTGGCTGTAGCTCAGTTTGTGTTTGAATCCTTTTTGTTTGCATTTTAATCCAGTTTGTTGAGGGTCTAGTCAGGGCAACTGGCTGTTGCCTGCTTGCCTTTGTTGTGGAACGCTGGAGTCACAAGGGCAGCATCCTGACAGGATATCCCTGCTTTGTTTCAAGTAGCTGGTGAGCAGGTGTCATAGTTGACTGAGCTGATGCACCACAGAAAATAACAGCTGAATGACGTAGTACCATGACAAAGTGATAAAAAAACTGAAGGGGAGTTCATTTGTGGCAAGTGCAAAACAAATGGCTGAATATATTTGCTATTTTCCAAGTATCTTAGTTGGATTTTCTTCATTTTGTTTCAGTTCTCTACAAAGACGGCCGAAGCAGACACTTCCAGCGAACTGGCTAAAAAGAGTAAAGAGACGTTTCGGAAAGAGGTGAGCCTGATTTTTTGTCAACATACACAAAAAACACACCATTGCTACATATTTTTCACCTTTCTTCCCCTTTAAGCTGAACTGAAGCTTTATTTTGGCCTCAACATATTTCCTGTTTGTGTGAACCAGATGTCCCAGTTCATAGTGCAATGTCTAAATCCTTATCGGAAGCCGGACTGCAAATCAGGACGCATTAGCAACACTGAAGATTTCAAACACCTGGCTAGAAAGGTAAGCTAGAATAAACATACAAATAGTATTTCCACAAACTAGTGAGACTTAACTTTTATTGCCCTCTACATGGCCACAACAGATGAAAGGATTTTTTTTTTCTTTATTTATGATTTCCTTCCATCTCTGTCTTAGTTGTTTTTGTTTATGTGTTCCCTCTAAATTTTAGCCTTTCTTTTCATATTTGTAGATTTGCTTGTTCCTTTGAGGAAAAAAAACCAAAATAACAAACCCTTTCTCAACCAGCATTTCCTCAAAGGGCAGCATTCTTTCCTCCATGGTTCCCGCTGGGTCCCATTGGTTCTGTATATCTGAAGTGGTTTGCCACTCGGACATACCAGGACTCTGAGGATATGGGTGCAATAGATGGAAAGACAAGTTTGGCTTTACTCGTTTAAAGACGGCATTTTATCATCTAAAATTATAAAGGGCAAAGTCACTACGAGAGATTAACGATTCAACCGCTTTACCACAACTTGGATATACGTTATAATTGTGTAATTTACTGTAGTCTGGTGACCAGAAACATTCCTAACTTGCTCGTCATCCCCGCTCTGTGTTACAGCTAACTCATGGTGTTATGAATAAGGAGTTGAAAGCTTGCAAAAACCCTGAGGACCTCGAGTGCAACGAGAATGTGAAGCACAAGACCAAGGAGTACATCAAAAAGTACATGCAGAGATTTGGTTCTGTGTACAGACCCAAGGAGGACACCGAGGTGTACTGACCTATTGCCTCCATGCTCACACAGGAGAAGCACAGATTTGCCTTTCCACTCACTCCTTCGTGTTTGATCTGGCCAGCCTGAACAGTGAAGTAGTTTCTTTTTTTGTATTTATGTCTAAGAATTGCACTGCTGCCTAAAGAAGCTCTCCAGGCCTCGTGGATTGCATGGGAGGCCCAGCAGCCCGAGTGTTGCTGAACAACCCAAGACTCCAAGTGCAGTGTTTGCGAAGGACGAGACTGAGGGGTGCTATGTAGACTAAATGTTTTCACAGACTGTTTCATTCTTAAATTTTTGTTTTTCGTTCCTGAGATGATCACTTGTATTCCACTGTCCAAACTTGTGTAGCCCAGAATGAGGATTATTTTTTAAAAAGAATTAGCTCAGTGTTTCTTTCCACTGTTAAAAATGGATCAATGATGGGACAGGCCAGCCCCACCTCCTCCTCGACAGCCTCCTTTTTCCTGTGCACGCGTCAGTCCCCTTCCACTGACTCAATTTCTGGTGCTGCTTTTAACTGGGCTGTGAGGTCCAAGCTTCCACTCCTCAAACCCAGCCTTCTTCATTACAAGACTCTGGCGTGTCTTTTGTTTTATGAATGCATGTTGCTGGTTGAAGCGTGTGTGTATGTGTGTGTGTGTGTGAGAGTGTAGTTTCCTTAGGGAAATTCCTACATTTTTCATGTCTTCTGCTTAAAGTAATGTGCCCTCGCTGGCAAGAGCTTTTACTTACAATACAATGAGGGATCAGAAAATGATGCAGGTTGGTTAGTGATCAATGATTTCTTGTCTTTTATCAATTTATTAACCAGAGCAGGGTTTAAATCCATTGTGTGATGTGCTGTTTAGCTATATGTCTGTTTTTTCCCCTCCATTTCTTATCCGGTTCATCTCTAACATCTTGTTTTCACAGGGATGATGCTGAAAATGAAGGTTGTAGCATTGCAGTTTTAACAGTTGCTAAAAAAAAAAAGTATGTTTTTACCACAGTTACTTCTACTTAGACATTAGAGACACTTGGGATGGTCAGCCTTGCTTCACAAACTGTCCCTCATTCAATTCCAGGATTTTTAAAGTTGACAGTAAAGGTTGTCCGTTAAGCATTAGGTCGTCATTTTCTCTCAGCCCATTAAATTGCATTAAATAAAGTTCCAACACATGTATATTGCTTTATATGTGAATATATTGAATAATAGTTTTGGGAATGTTTAAATAAGAAGACACTTTGTAAAAGGACTATCATTTCATGGTTGAAAGTGTAAATATTGTGTAAAATTACCAAAGCTGTATGCAGGAGAGAAGGGTCACACCCATCCTCACCAGCTCTGTTCTCCTGGTGCAGTTCCACATCAGTCTGTCAAACTCACAGCCCTCTTATTTTATTTCAGTGGCCCGGGGAGATAGTCATGTTTTTTTGTTTGTTTGTTATTATTGGTGGTGTTTTTTTTTTTATTATTATTTTTCTATGTACAAAGTAAGTTCCACCCTACTTTACTGTAAGTAATATGTAAGCACATTGTCATACCGAGTGTACAAACATTTTAAAAGATAATAAACTTTTTTTTGTAAAATCATATCCATTTCCCTGCTTTGCTGCTGACTTTGGTCTAAACATACTTTTACCTAAATTAGTGAAACTTAACGTCTGCTGCATGATTAACAGCATAGTGCACACCCAGCCCTGTTTTAGATTGGCTCCCGCCTCTCATAAGTGGTGCAGATGGCATGAATTCCACTGTGGTGCATTCTGACTGTCCCGAGCCAGATGTTTGGCCCTAGCGTAGGGAAACGAAGTGATCAACTGCCTTCATTAGAGACCCTTAACGCACTCTAAATAAGGAGGAGACCCATGATGAGTGGATGAAGGCAGCGCTGCGTTTTCCTCTCTGTCCTCAGTCCCAACCCCCTTTCCAGAGTCTGCACATTCCTCCAGCCCCATGCCTGTGTGCTCCAGACCGCAGTTAAGCAGTCCCTTCTGGAGTGTGTGACGGCATGTTACGCTGCTCCAGGCCATATGAGATGCCTGCTCCCACTTAGAACTGAAGGCAAAAGAGATCATTAACAGATCTGAGTTCAGAGCAGGAGCCAGTCTGCGCCTCAGCGAGAAACAGGAAACTTTCCTCAAGAGTTTGGATCAAACTGTTATTTTGATTTTACCCTCAAATTATTAAATGCCTCTAAAATTATTTCCCTCAGGGTTTTGGACAGGAAACTTTCCTGAGGACTAAATCCCTTGATAAGAAGGCGCATATTCCAAGTATGTCCAAAGTTCCTCACTTAAATCCAGAAAGTGGATTTTATACTTAAATGATAGACATTACAGGAGGTCTGCAGGACTGTGGATGGGTTACCTGTCATTTGGTGCTGAAACAACTGAAGTTTGACTTATTCAAATTAATTCAGTTTAGCTTTGTAATAAGAGTAGCTGAGTAAAAACTACTCAAGGCCTGTTAAACTTTTAATTTTCAGCTGGTTTGCCAACTTGTTTTTGGACCTTGTGAAATGAAGTGGGATGCCACGTTTGACTGAAAAGGTTGCATCTACTGCCAAAACTAATAATTCTTATGCTGTATTTTCTCCAATGATTTTTAAAGGTAAGTATTTAAAAAACAGCAGCCAGTGTAGCTCTTAATGTATCCATTTTCTGCTCCTGTTAGATCCCGGTCAAAACAGACAACCACATGCATGTCACTTTATAATCCCAAATTTCCTCCCATATATGTTCTCACAGAGTGGGAGGAAACTGGAGTATTTGTTGGGTGCTTAAACTGATTACATCAGATTCTATTTGTCTGCCAATGCTTTGAGTGCAATTAAATCTTCACTTTTAACAAAATGAATCATCAAAAAAAAACTTCAAAGTGGAAGAAAAGAAATAAAAATAGAGGTAAATATACATTTTTACATTGGTGATTTTGTTCAGTGGATGTACTTTGTTACATGTCACCACTGGTACAGTACTAAACACTAAAAACTAAATAATTTCCATTTTATTTTACTTTCAGACTTGGCAATGGTGATGAAATAATACTAAAAAAAAAGGTCAAGTTAGACACAAGTATTAGTATGAACAGTGTTTTGGGATTTTAATATTCAGCCATGACTTATCAAAACTCATACAAGATATGTACAGTCAAATGACAATTATTAGGAATAGCTAGGAGGGATTTTTTTTGTGTGTGTGTGTGTTTTATCATCTGTCACACATATCTAGTTTATATTCAGTGTGAATAAGGCCACGGCTAGTGGCTGCAGCAGGAAAAAAAAGACCAAATAACACAACAAAGCTAGACATTTAAAAACCAATCTAAGAGGCGGTTCCTATCTACACACTGGAAAACAGTAGCTGTGAAAGAACGATTGGGGCAGCTAAGAAGGTTAAACCTCCGATTCCTACTGAAGCTATTTTAACATGTGACATGATTTCATGTTTTCTTTGTTTTAACTAAGTGCACATGCACAGAAATGATCCTCAAAAAGTCACACTGTGATGAAGCAGCGTTGCTGGATGAAACTTTTCTGATTTCTGTCCAAACAGATGTAAACAGCTGTTTGTGAATAATACTCAAGCAACATTCGCAACATCATTAGTAAGCTTCCAGCAATGGACTAAATATTTACAGTATTTGTATGCATATAAACAACAGTATAAATGTAGTTATCGTGGTATTTGTGAGGGTCATTCCTCCTCATTCCAGATGACAGGGTTGTTCCCCACGCTGTATATTTTTTCCCCCCCAATTCATTTCCTGCAGTGACAGATGATTTGATCTGTTGCAATGCACTGAAGGAAATTCTTTCATACAATGGAGTCATGTCAACAAAGTTACAAAAAAAACCCAGCTTCCAACAGTGGCAGAGTTGTAATCAGTGCCTCCCTTCTCGTGTCAAGGTTCCTCACTTTAGTCTGTGAGTTTGGGGGCCGACAGATGCTCAGACCACAGAAACACCCTGAGAAGGGCAGTTAAGAGCTGTTACCACATCAGGCCTCTCGATGTGAGCCAGTGCTGAGAACAGCAGTCCCAGAGTGGAGCCTTCTTTCTGGGCCCAGTTAGAGAGAAGCGTGCGCGCCGGGGCTTCTCCTCGCCCAAACAGGTCCAGCTGTTCGGACTCGTAGCTCAGCGCCACACCCAGGTGCCTCCATCCTCGGCTGCTTCCGTCTTGCAGGAGGCGCTCCACCTCTTCCTGTCGGTGGGGGGGTAAGTTGATGTACAGACGGCTATCCTGCTTGCTATCTCTCTTCATACCTGTGAAAAGCAAACATAATACACTCACTGTTAGGAAATGACAGATTAATTTCCTGTATGATTTATTTTCTGTTTACCCTGTCACTCTCCTGGTTTTTTGTTTGGTTTCTAGAACAGTTGGATCTGTTTGATAGCCTGCCAAGTGTTTTCACAGCACCCTCTGTTACTTTTCATTTGAGCTATTTTGTTTCTACACCATTACATTTGGATCCTGGCCTTGCCTGCCTGCCTTAACACTTAGTAATTTAATATTCCACAAACAAAAACATAGCATTCTCATCTGTGAGAAATCACAAATTTCAAAAGGATTTTTTTTCCTTCTAAACAAATTCCTTAAATCATTTTTTTACCCTCAAAAGCTAATGAAGAAGTTGGTGCATTTTACTATCAGGATTCTTCTTCTCTGCCTTTTGTTTTGCTGCATTTCTTCATTCAACATTGTCACTCAGTTTTAGCTAGTAGCCTACACTGGCTACAGGAAAGTAGACCTTTGCATTGTGTTATCTTCTTGTTGATATGTAGAAAAAAAAAATCATACAAATTTTCAATGTCCATTTGATATTACAGTTTTTATTTACCCGAATTATTATAAAATGGAATTAAGCTATCATCTTCCTCTAGGTTTTTTTAAAGTTTCATGGTGTGTGGCTGAAAGCGTGCATCATTTTAAAACTGACACCTCAGCAAACCTTCCTGACTTTGAAGGACAGAGCTGCATTTCCTCAGCAGGGAGCCAACAGCTGAGAAAATGCTATAAGTTAGTCCCTGAGATACAAAGTCAGAATGTGTTGCCCTCAATGTGCAAACAGAAATTGTGTAATCAGTGGACTTTCCTAGAAAATAACTTTTTAATGGGGCACATGCACTAAAAGGATGGATGTCTTTCTGAAATATCTCCTGAGGCCTGAGAAGTTTGTAGTTTTAAGGGGCCTGTGTCTACCTCACCTTTGCTGGGCTGGTTGTCCTGAATGCTGTAGGAGTCCAGAAAAACCCCGCTGTCGCTCTGGAGCTTTTCTCCCTCTGGAGATGTTCCCAACTCAGCAGCACGTGCCTTAGAAAGAGCCTTCTTCTGTTTGCATGATCTCCAGCTGAGAGGAGCAAAACAGTGTTAGCATCCATGGCGGGGTTACGTGGTCCAATCAAACACATCAATACCACCAGACCAGGACCAGGTGGAAACTCACCATTTATAAGCCACATAAATAAGTAAGCCTAGCACCACAGCTGCCAGGACAGACACATAAGCCAGAATGTTGTTGCTGCCATCCTCATCCTGCGGGGTAAACTTTGGAGCTCCTGGAGCAGGACTGGCCTGCTCCTCCTCCTCTTCCTCCTTGACATCCTCTAGACCTGGCAAGCGAGGAGCATCACGAGTACCGTCAGTCTCAGCAGGGCGAGACACAATGTGCAGCTTCCTATCTGTTGGGATTAAGAAAAGAAGACGTGTCAGGGAGGAGCATCATTGCATCTGCACATGTGCACATCAGAACACATTTGGACACCATGAATTAGGGCCAGATGTAATGATAGCCTCAGTCATCCTGCTCCCTGGGGTTTTCAAACCTTTCATTGCCCCTGTTTCCAGCCTCGTCTTCCCTCCTGTGGCCTGCCTATTTTGGGATCAAACACCACAAGGTACTGTGCTGACCTGTGTGGGGTCAAAGGGCCATGACATGTGGACCCACTGTGTGTACAGATGGCCTCACTCCTGCAGAGCAAGTGTAGCCACTTGGGGGCAAGCACGCTAGTTGTCAGGGTCAGCAGGCTCCCTTGGTTTTTAGGAGCAGTTAACCTAAAGACCTGTCAAGCACTTATCAACTGGACTACAGCATTTAAGTGGACTGGTTTTGTTTTTTGTTCACTACTCATGTTTCTCGGTTCATAGCATTCAGGGGGTGAGGTGTGGATGCAGGTGTTGACCACATGTCCAGACCCTCCTGCTCCTCATCTTCCCCCCATTAAGCTCATTCTTTTATCTTTTAATGCGTATTTTACTGCCTCCTCTTGTATCCAGTTTCAGCAAAGCTTACAGGACAAAGGCAAAAATCCTGTCTTTCAATACTTTCCAGCATCCTTCACTTTTCTCTGGCGTTTGGTGCAAGATGCATGCATGAAGACATGCAGCAGATCTTTATAATTACTCATTCATTATTCATTCGATTAGGCATACTCAAATTTAGTAAATTAGTAGATTATAGATTAATACAAATGAACAGAGCTAAGAACAATTACCTCCTAATATCCAGAAGCTGTTCAGAATGAGAGAAAACAAACATAATCTAAGGTGTGATTTAAAAAAAAATCCAAGGAAATAAGAAACACTAAATCTTTAAATTAAACAAACAACATATTTGTTCTTCCCAATTTTTTGCCCAGGGACTTTAAATATTATTTGTAAGAACTGCAGGTAATCACTTGAAGCAGTTTATTATTTCTAATAGATTTGTTCATGATAAGAGCAAATAAAGAATGTCACAACACTCTCACTCACCCATGCAGAGCGTGTCAGAGTTGGGCATACAGGAACGGATCTCCACCTCACTGTCGGAGCACTGAGTGCAGGTCTGGCAGGGTTTGGTGCTGACAAGCTCCTCAGAAAAGGTTCCCGGGCCACAAATCTGGCACACTGTATCGCCCCGATGTCCGCACTCTCTGATAACCCCCTCGCCAGCAACACACTTGGAGCAGGGTGCGCAAAGGTTGAAGGTCCCCAAAAAGAAGTAGCCAGTGTCACACTCACACTGAGTGTTGTGAGCAGCCGAGCAGGAAGCCACTGTGGGGACACTGGGTGGGCACTTGCTGCATGGTAGGCAGGGATCAAGGCCTTCGGATGAGGAAAATGTTCCTAGGAAACAGGTTACAAAAATCAGCAACTGGGATTGTCTCAAAAGAATGAGGGTGGATTCTGCGATGCGCTGCTATGTGTGAGAGATAGAAACATTAAGTTCTAAGTTCTTACCCTGTGGGCATGGTGCACATTTGGTATCCTCTTTCCCACACTCTACTTCCACTTCATAGCCAGCAGGACATAGACTGCAACACTGCCCTGATTCAGTGAACTGACCACTGGCACAGGCATTTCCAAGGGTAACCTAAAGTAAACACATGACATAGTAAGACAAATACCACCACTATGCTTTTTAGGACAGAAATGTGACAACCCTCTCATGTTTTAGGCTATTTTTCTTCGACTCTGTATTTTGACAGCACAACTGGAGGACTTACATTTGAAGGCAGTTCCTAAAAAGGAATAAAGATGAGAGGAAGTTTCTCTTTGGGCAGTTTTCTGCCATACGCAGCTTATGGGAAAGAAATCACACACATTCTATGCCTGTGCAGTCACAGTCGCAGGGAAAAGGTGGACCTTTTCTGCTATCTTTCCATCTGCCTCAGTTTTCACTCCTCTTAAGTGCTCTTAGTCCTTATCTGCAAGTGGGTACTGGAGAGCCCTGCTGGAGTTATGACATGAGGAATAGATCAGACATTCCTAGCAGTTTGTGCAACAGGGTTGGTGCCTGACAGGGGTGGCTGGCTTTGATCAGATGGCTTCAGATCATCGGGAAGAACAAAAAACACAAAGCAGGAAAAAAAAAAGAAAATGAACCAAAATGATGGAAAGAAGACACTGAGATCTGCTTCTGTGTTTCCACGCGTTCTAGAACGGCTGTGAGTGACAGTGTGTAACTGTCTGTGCTAATGTATGTGAATGGAGGAGGGGGTACACAGGAGACGGTTCCGGCCCCAGGCGTGGGTGTCAGTTAACCATGGCTGCCCAGCATGAGAGTGCCCGTTTGGAGGAGGAGGGGGGACGGGGGGGACTTTGAAGTCATCAGGCCCTGCAGGTGTGTCTGTGAAGGTCAGTATTTCACTAACACCCCTTCTCCAGGCTCAATGTGGCGGCATCTTAAATATGCATGCATTTCAGGGAGACTGGCTCTCGCTGCCTGGGGCCTGACGAGAGCAAACAGATGTCTAACAACTAACCTCCTGCTGAGGAGAAAAGTAACAGCTAAACAGCCCAATGATGTCTCTCTTTGTCTCTGAAGTCTGCCAAGAAACACAGGGAACGTGTGTGAACCTGTACAGCCTCCAACAAAAGCCCATCAGGGACATACAATGTGCACACACACACACACACGCACACACACACTGCACCATGCCTCCAGTCACAAAACACTAAAATGTTCCATGCTGATATTAGAGGAGAAATGGCTTTGAAACAGAGCTTGCTTCTTTCCAAAAACAACAGCCAGTTTGACTGCGCTGCTTTAAAGGAGCCTGATGATATCTGAACACCCGCCACAGAACCCAGATCAGAGGTATTATGGCATCAGAGTGGTTGGACCCAGCAGGCACCAACCAGTATGGAGTTAGACTGTGACCAAGTCTGGACCATAATAACTTGAAGCAGAAAAATATCCTGTGGTCCTCTTTATGTGACAGATGGGAGTTCTTTTCCTAACATTTGCTAACCTTTTGCCCTTTAGCTATACTTTCATAAACATTTGGAGACAGCAGCTCTGTTTTATTTTCACCTACAGTTTGGGTCTCTGTTATTTTACAGAGCCTGGTGTGAGTTCAGGCTGGTATAACTCTGGAAGCTTGGCATCTCACCCACTGGGGCCCAGTGTCCGATGAAAGATTTAATCTATGCCCCGCTGGAAACGATCACAAACAGTGATCTACTCAACAGAGGAATGACTGAATCTACTGCATTTGCCAGATAAAATAGCTCTATATAAGGATGCAATTTGATTTTGCTTCTCAGTTTTTCTTGAACAGTGTGTCCCTGATTGAATGGAAACCCCAGCCTCTTACAGTTAAACTGGAAGTAGCTTTGCAACTCCAGCATACTTTGTCCCATCTGCCCCAAACTTGTTTTACTTACACCAGCATTCTCGAATGCCGTAAAGCCCTATCAGCAAGTGTCACTCCTCTGAAGACATTTACACAACTGCTATCCTCTAGAGTGTGTGAGGGTGCAAGAACTGATCATCAGTGATAAGAATATGCATACTAAATCATTTGAAATAGAATTAAAGTAAAAATTTATCAATTAAATTTCAAACAACTGAAGAGAGAGAGAACAGAATGTTATTAGTTTTATGCCAAAAGCATGAAGAAATAATCTACTTACTTAGCAGCAGCTACTGTCCACAGTATTGTAATTAGTACCCTCTAATAATATGGGTGTTAATAATATACCTTAATGATGCTTATTACACGGCTTCTGATTATTTATGGCTGAATTAACCAACTTACTAGCACTGTGTAATTTGTTCATACTTAATAGGTGTCACAGTGTGAGGTTTCTGAAGTCAGATTCTGTTAAGTTCTCATGTTAGTGTTAGACTTAGTTGTGGTTTCCATGTGCCTCACTTTTATTTTTTCATTAAGTTCCTGTTTTATGTTCCGTTAGTGAGTCAGATGAGGTGGCAGCTGATTAGGATGCCCTCTGAGCACCTCGGTGGTGACATGTTTCAGGTAGGGAAGAGGCCCAGAGGAAGACCCAGGTCACCCTGGAGGGAGTGGGACTGACCCGGGAAGAGCCTTGGGATGCTTCCAGATGAGCTGGAAGAAGTGTCCAAAGCAAAGGAAGTCTGGGCTTTTCTGCTCATGTTGCTGACCCCACAATCCAACCTCAGATATATATATATATATATATATATATATATATATATATATATATATATGTATATATGTATGTATTTATGTATGTATATATGTATGTATGTGTATATGTATGTATGTATATATGTATGTATATATGTATATATGTATGTATATATGTATATATATTTATGTATATATGGATGGATGGATGGATGGATGGATGGATGGATGTATGTATGGATGGATGGATGGATGGATGGATGGATGGGGGGATGGCATTTGCTTCATTTTGGGGTTTTATTCTATATGAGCTTTATCCTTTGAGCAGTTTGTATTTACATTTACATCTGGTCATTTATAAGACACTTTTATCCCAAAAAATTTATAAGTGAGGAAACTACATCCAAAAAACCCTTGGTCTAAACAATGAGTGCTAAATCAAATCTATCAAGACAGCTATTGGTAGTTATCACTGCAAAACCATAAAAGAGAACAATCTAGACCAGGGACCCTCAATCCTGGTCCCCAAGGACTGGTGTTTTAGAATTTTCCCTGCTTCAACACTCCTGATTCAGACTCAGACTTCTGCTAATTACCCGGTGATTGGAGTCAGATTTGTTGCAGCATAGAAACTTCTCATAAACCTGCAGGACACTGGCCCTTGAGGCCCATGACTAAGGATCCCTGATTTAGACTGAGTCTGCCTTCTGTTTATGAATAACAGCATCAGAAAATGTTCCTGAAAGGGAATGGAATGGTCGAGAAGGACAATAAGCCTCTATGACCGATTGCAGATCCTGCAAACAATAATGATTTGAATTATATTTAGGCAGCAGTAGGTTGCAAGTGGAGTTCAATGACTCGTGGAGTGACATGTGTCCTTTTTGGTTAACATATCAGCAGATGTGCAGTGAGGAGATAATCACGGCTGTGTTTGACTAAAATCAGGCTCTATACAGCTTACAATCGACCAAAACTTCAGATTACAAACCAGAATCAGCGAGATTTTTCTAATGTTGTGAAGTGCAAAGTAACATATGATATGATACCCAGGTTTCTGGCATCCTTTGTTTGAGCAATAGATAAAGAAGTAATATCTATTTTATTTAATGGACTCACTGGTTGACATTATTAAATCCGTATAAGCTGGCATTCCTTCATCCAAACAGCATGAAGAGAGAGGGAGGCAAGGTGAGATCTGTTCTGAAATTGTGAAGTCATCTGGCAAGAATGATAAGTACAGTTGGGCATTATCTGCACAGCAGTGGAACAAGAAGTCATACAAAACAGATAACCAAGCTCACAGAGGTAGTGACTATTGCAAGAAAAGGAGTCCCAGCACTGAGCCTGTTGTACCTCGGTAAGTGGTGATGGGGTGTGGACTACTGCCCTTGCCATGACACTTGCAGAAAATTGGCTTAGTTTTACTTCTGTTATTAACATGTGTCTTTTAATTAGCATGAGATGTTTTCCCTTGTCAATCCAGTAGTTTTCTACCTTATCCTGCACTGTGTGTGTGTGTGTGTGAGTGGGTGTGTGTGTCCCAGATTTCCTGACACAACAGCACATTTTTTGTTCTGCAAGTTTAACAAATTTTTATTTTAGCTTTTAGTTTTCCAGCCACCTGTATTTGAATATTACACCTCTACAAACCTGAAATGAAATGATCAGTGAAGGAATGTTAATGTTCATGTATAATTAGAGCCCATTTAACTGTAATGACAATTTTTAATCTCAGTAAGTCATTAGCTAAAGAAAGGAAAAGCTCAGAGCCACTATACATGATTTACCAAGTGCAATGGCGGTTATTTAAGACTCATGTTAACTATATTGTTAGCTACATATATACAACCTCATTGAGGGCAGACTAGACTGATAATCAGATGTAAGGATTTAAAACAAGCATCAGGTTGCAAGAGTTAACTTTTATATTTTGAAATCTAGCTTACTTCACTGCATTACATTTCATATATGCACATAACATTAGTTTAAATCTTAATCTGTGGTGAATTTCTTGCTGCATCTTGCAATATATCATGTACGAGTAAAGTTTTATAATGCAGCTTTTACAACTGTAGAATATTTGCTTATGCTTCTACTATACTTTCTCATTTAGTCCAATTTTTTCAAGCACAGTTTAATTTGCTGGTCATGACCCTTGGAGTATTTGTACTTATCTTTTGTATCTAGGACCTAAAGCCTGAAGGAAAAGGAGCTGCAGTTGCTTTTTCCATTAAGGTAAGAAGCTGCAATCTGAAGGGATTCCCCAGTGAGAACAGTCGGACCACCGTGGAGCACTGCTTTCAATGGGCCTCTCAACTCCACGGCTGCCGGAGTCACTCAGTCATCACAGATCACACACACACACACATACACACACTTAGGAACACACTTCACTTTAGCCTTCTCAGAGCTTTAAACATTTTCTATGCCTCTCTGAAGTGAGAGCATGTTTGAAGACTAGAGTTTCCATAGTTAATCTAATCTGCATGAAAATAAACACACAAAAGGATTCTCTCCCCCTGTGAAGACCCTGACCCCCGAGCCTTCCCAATCTGACTGAGGTTTTTGAGCAGAGACAGCATGAGGTGCAGGAGACTTTAAAGGGAACATCCCGTCTGCACTGATTACTGTCAGTTGTTTACATGCAGCACAGGGGACAAATTAAAGAACATTGGTTTCTCTTTATTCCTCCAGAAGAAAGTTCAGCCATAACTATAACCCTAAATCACACAAGACAGCACAAAGAGATACAGCTACAATCAATCTACTGATTTAAAGCTCTCACCAAAGTGTCATGAAATGGTTAGCATTTCTAAATGATCTTGAAACCTGCCAACTATCAGGAAATTCAAATGACTGTGGTTCCACTCTAAATTTCCCCCACACGAACACACATATTAAACACCACTAGCTGGGGAGAATGACGATAATTGCTTTGCTCCGGATATCCCAGAGGTACTGTCTGCTAGACCACATTTTCTCCAAGAATTGCCATGAGCAAGAAATGTGGCACTGTGTACTGTAAACGAGGGAATATGAGTCTTAGAAACAGAGTTAACAATAGAAGATAAAATCCAATAAACCCACGCTCTAAATCATCCAGTCAGAAGTTAAGAGTCTCATTCGACAGAACAAATGCTCACTTTTCCAGATGAACAACACCACCTGTTGACATTAAACTCTTAAAAGTAATAAGAAGAGACACATATTTATAAGAAGAGAATTATCCGAATTCTTAGATCTAACAAAAGTGCTCTGGCTGTGAAGAGCGAGTCTAGACAGGAGTACAAGCCCCACGGCCTTTTTGAGGTAAATGAGTGTCAAATTATTGTCTTTGACTATGGAGGTAGTGGCTTTCTTTTCACCCTGATCCTAGCTTATAATCCTGAATCAAACACCACACAAACTATAATTTGATCATGAGATACATCATTTTTGTCTGTGTGATGCATAATCTTGGTCTGCTGTCTTCTCCTGTGTTCTGGCTCACTCTTAGCCACTGCACATGATGGGCTCTAAAAGTGTGCAATTTTGTGGAAAAAATGAAAAAGCAACTTCCCAGTTTGAGTTTTGGCTGGACATGAAAGGAAGGATCTCCACACATTTCAGGGATAAACTGTGACTATGAGGTTTTTTTACAGCCTAAAAACTGGGATGTGCCACTCGGAAAGAAAAATACCAAAAAGAGTCGTTGAGTTAACATTTAATGAGTCACTCCAAGCTTTCAGAAAGGCCAGAGGAGTTGTAATCAGATGTCTCATCTCATTGTTTCCATTGTTATTTGGCACCATCAGGAAATCAACAAACATAAATCAACAGGGTAATTGTGACATGTATGGCTCTGTGGTGTGAAACTAAGTTTCCTTTTAATTGTTTTGTTTGTTTCCTGTTTAGCACTTTGTTTCAACTGTTGAAAGTGCTTCATAAATAAAGCTTAGTTGAGCTCATGCAGTTTAGTGATATTATAAAGGCTAAACAAAAGAAATGAGGGGGAAATGCAGCACGATCATGTAAAGCAATAATTATCTTGCTTACTTTTAACAGCAGAAGGGCGCATATGATAATCGGTCTCATGTCTTCAGTCTCCACAATCCTCCTGGACTCAGAGCGGACACCGTCTAGCGTCTCCAAATCTTTGATCGCAGTCTGCAACCTTCAGCAATGGCATTAAAAGAGTCAAAACCTCCCCTCTACAAAATCTAATTAAAAGCGCCCGCTTCTCATAAAAAGTGCTGGTTCCGCATTTCGATCATAGTCCACAAATCTGGAGTTTTAACGCATGAGAAAGCAGCTTTAAAATGCGTGTAATCCGTTGATTCTCCCAGTAACAGCGCAGCAGACGCATTTGTCGCCTTCAGTGCATTCCTCGGTACAATGTAAGTTAAAACAAAGTTCCTTCTGTTTCAGCTTCCAGGATGCATGGAGCGCAGCCTCTCCAACAGCTCTGCAACAGATGAGGTAAAGAAAACTCCTGCAGGCTCTCCTGGGCCGTTTCTCCTCCCATCTACTCAGCTTTCATTGAGGCTCCGTGATTGGCTGCATCCCTACGACGCAGCAGTGGAAGGCGAAGGACTCCTGGTTGTCTTTGAATGGCAGGATATGTGTACCTGGTACCTGTAGCTGGAAAGTGACTGAGCTTTGACATCGACAATATCCATGGAAATTAATTGAAATATATCTAAGAAGTCACCGTAATAAATGAATGAATGAACAGAGCATTATTCAGCTCCTGGTAAATAGAAGCACCATTACTGGAGGAAATTCAATAAGATGATGGTTACACAAAACTATCCTTTGAGCATCTGAATGTTCTAGCTTTATCTCACATATCCAGTGTGTAATTTAATAGATATATTTTCAGAAAGTAATACAACGTGTACATGTGTCTAAAATCTGGGAAACAAAATGGAATATTGTGGAAAGGAAATATACAAATAGACAAAAGAGGACTTCAATGTGTAAGGACAGAAAATCATAACAATATAACTGAAAACAGAAACTACACAACAAAAGAAATTAAAAACAAACTGGCAGAAACTGAAATAAATGTCAACTGAAGGAGACAGGATTTACTTAAAAGTTATTTTAAAGAAAATGGCACCTAAAAAGAATTTAACCTGCTGTAAGAAGTCTAAAAACCCAGAATGGACAGATGAGAAGTGAGATTCAGCGATGAATCATAAATCTGTATTAGGCAGATATGATGCTAACATTTTTGTTTGGTGCAGGTCCAATGAAAACAAACATGTTTCCATAGTCATCCATTCATTTTCTGTACCGCTTGTCCAATTCAGGGTCACGGGGGTCGCTGGAGCCTATCCCAGCAATTATCAGGCCATCCATAGAGATTGATGTTATGAGGCTGCTTGTCAAATAAGGGACCTCTACAACAGATTAACAGGTATACACTGAAATCCTGGACCCTTTTCACTCTCTATCATTCAAGTAATTTTTCCACACTATAATGCCTCTTGCTACAGAGCACAGAGTTTACAAAGTTTTCTTCAGAAAATTTGATCAACTCAGTGGCATGAACCATAAACAGTCTGGATCAGTCTCAAACTGAGTTCAAATTTATAGTGCAAGTCAGCAATAAATAAGTAATTCATTAAAAAAAAGAAAAAAGATTGATGTCAAGAAAAGGCCCCAAATAGCAAAGCTTGTTTTCTAGTTATTATTGAAGCTTCCGTAAGGACTGAAGGAGCAGCATGAAAGTAGAAAACCTGAATTTTCTTTTCTTTTTTTTGTTCATGAGTTCATGTTTATCCTTTGCTTGAAGTAAATAAAATCACTGTAAGTAATAACAAAACAAATTGTAATATATTTTCGGGTATTTTTGCAAAGTCAGAATGTGTAGATGGGTCTTATTTGGGTTTTTTATGGAACATCCTCTAAGGATCTAAAGTCTATTTTCTTGATTTATTTAGCAAGTGTTTAAATATAATGATAATGATAAAATATGGACGTTTGCATTAAAAAATTGGTTGAAGTACAAATTTGAAGTGCTTTAGAAATAAGCAGATTAAGAGAAAATATTCAATATTCTCTTGATTCTTATTATTTTTCCAGTAAAGATGCACAGTTTCAATAAATTTCCCCTTCAGCTGCAAAATAAGCTTTAACATAACTGTCACTTTAATATATTAATCTGTCAAGCTGTGCACACATCTTGGCTGATTCACTTGGGAGGAACTGGAAAATTTCTTTGGTGATTTCTACAGTTCACAAGAAAGAACCCCAAATAATACTCGCAGCTGTAACAACTTAAGCTGTTTATTCTAACAACATGTATCATTGTGCGGTGCAAATGTCTGAATCCTGAAGAAAATCCTTATCAAAAGAGGGTTTGTGATGTGACATTATTTTACAACCCTCTAAGGGTTCTCACACACAGCTGTGATCGGCTGTTATCTGAAACAAAGGCGAGCATCTGAATCAAGCAAGATGCTCCTAAGAGGTACATGTTTGATCTTGGTGATTCAAAAGATTAGAAAACCAACACAGGATAAATTACACACCTTGTAAATTCTAGTGAGTGCATCACAGGGGGGCCGAGACACTTCAGAAGAAAACAAATGGGGGGATCTCTCAGACACAATAGTACTTGCACTTCAAAGCCCACTGAGGGATCTGAGAAGAGAAAGAGGATGTCTCTGCCCTCACAAAACTTCTGCGGCCACATTTCAGAAACAGCTCTCAATTTCTCCCACTCACATAACTCAGAAAAGCTCTCCACAAAATTCTTAGCTTTTTTTGAACATCTAGTGAATAATTTCTCCACTCCACCCCATCCTCAATTGCGCTGGATATGTGTGTATTCATGGGCCATAAAGTACTTTAATTTATAATATTTCAAATATCAAATTAACATGGCTCAATGTGCAAAACAGGGTTGAAAATTTACGCTAATTCATTTTGTATTTGTGTCTTTTCAGCATAAAAAGTCTGTGGTGGAAATCTGGTTGATTGATGAAATACTGAATGAAGAGAAGTGCTTAGTTATTTTGTTGTTGATGCTTTTTTTTTGTTTTGTTTAATTGTTGTTGTATTTTAAAGAGAAATGTCAGTTTAAAAAAATCTAACAATGAAAGAGCCTGCTGCCCAGAAATCAGCAATCCTGATTCTAAAAAAAAGTCTAAAAGTTTAACTCTATTGGCAAAAGGCTGAGATAATCTTATCTCATGAGCTATTCTAAACAAAGGTTCAGGACTTAATTCTAGGGAAACACTTGAGAGGAAGAAGGAGATAATTCTGTCAATCTGTGGCGGCAAACATTAAAGAAATAATGAAATAAACACAACTTCATCAGAGATCAGATAAATAAACAGTTTGGGTCATTTCTTCATTACTTTTGTCTCCATCCTCTTGGCTGCAGGGGCGAAGGCTCGTTATCAGAGGGTGCAGTTCCTCTCTGGTCACATATGGGTAAAGAAGATAAAGCCACTATTAAGAAGGAAAAACAAAAAACAAAAAAACAATCTTTATGTCCACAGGCTAAAGAGGAATGAACCTGAAGGGTAGAAAAGGAGGGGGGGGGGGGGGGTCTGAGGTCGTTTGACAGGGGCCTGTTTGAGGGTTGTTGGAGTTCTTGGCAGGAACAACTTGAACAGCATCAAAATTGCTGTTTTTCACGACATCCATCCTCTCAGCCAGTCCTCAGGTCTGGTGGGGTCAGAGAGAAGATAGGGCCAATAAACGAGAGCGAGGCGTTAACCCCTCCCTCCACTTTGAGAGGGAGCTCATCACGGCGGCTCCGTCACCCTCCTCCACTTCCCTTATTCACCGCTCTGTGGTCTCTATTTGACTGGAAGTCTACAGGACAGTTTTACCACTCACACCACCCCTCCCCACCCCACCCTGCAAAATTGCACCCCCACAGAGGTGTTTATGGGGAAGCTGACAGGATGTTCGGCCCATCAGGAGATCAAAGTCTCCACTTCAAGTACATGCACTGCTGCTCATCGTGACCTCTTCAACTCCAGTAAGGTTAACATCACAGACACATGCAAGGCTGGGATTACAGTGGAGGAGCTGGAGGATCTACATTGTGGCAGCAGATCAGTTTCCTTCTTGCTGTGGTTCAAACACACACATGAGCTCAGTTTTCAGTAATGGGCAATCATCCTCAGGAGACAGCCTGAAGGCTTCACATAAAAGAGGATTACTGGCTGTAACAGCGTGGTCACAATTATTGGTCATATTGGGATAATCTTAAGAACGAGGAAAGAAATCTGGGGTAAAAAAAAAACAGATGTGGGGAAGAGAGCGCAAAAACTTGGAAGTGAGAAACTCAGGCTGGATTATTTTTAAAAGTCAGCTGTATTGTCAACATATTCCCAGAACAATACAAATGCTAAATAGCATCAGTTAAGGAGAGACGGACCAAGTCCATATTCAAGGCAGTGCTGGCCTACACATAAGGCATTCCTTTAAGATCAGGACTTTTGAATAACAAATATCAAATGCATTATGCACAGCATGACTTTAAAACCTGCTTTTTGACGACTATAATGACTACAAAAACATAAAAAACAAATATATAAGCGTTCACAATGGTCAGAGCAAAACAGAGCAGAAGTCAAAGAGAGTTTGCATAACAGCAAATTTAACATCAGCATGCAAACAACTCTTTATGGTCACCGGCTGTCACAGCTGCACACAGTTAATCACTTTATCTTCATCACACAGTTGTGCAAAACAGGAGTAAAACATTCTGGATACGATGCATGTCATAATATCTCAACAACATTCAAATAGTTTCTTTTATGTTTGCATTTTCTCCCAATCGTCACTAACAAAGACCAGGTAATCTGTGTGTGTGTGTGTGTGTGTGTGCAACATGTTACGGGTGCTGTATTCACCCACATACTTCCCTTTGTCTCTCTCTCTCTCTCTATCATGACACTGCATAGCAACTACTTTGTTCCAACCGCTGTAATAAAACACAGGCAGGAAGTGAATTCCTATAAAGCCAACTCACAGGCCTTCTGTGCACGTGTTTCAGAGTCGTCATGTCTTCAGATGTTCTCACAGTAAAATACCAGTTCAGGCACGTATATTCACAGAGCCAGTAGTTTACAGAAGGTTTCATTAACAATATGTCTGAGTCACTGTGCAGCAATAAGGCTTGTTCAAATTCGATCAGCAGGGATTAAAAGTTTGACAGACTGTGATCCTACAGAGAAATCAATGATTGGAATTCAGCATTTTTTACAAGGCTCAAGAGGGGAAAAGGCACATTTTTAACCAAATAAAACAAGATACAGTTATGTGGTGAGCTGTAAAAACAACAATCACAAAAGCATTTAGAAAGGCCTATTTTGAGTAAGGCTGTTGAGGTGCATTGCATCTAAGCTAAATCATTATTCATTCATTCAAAAAAAAAAAAAAAAGTGAATATATTTCACATACTTAACCATTAAAGCAAATTTTGCTTTAATTGTAACAGATTTACATTGCTTAGAACCTAAAAGGAATGCAGACTTATAAACCATGGTTTACACATTTCTGATGAAGATTAAGCATCTGTCCACCAATAAAACCCACGACACAGAACAAGTTCACCAGCTTCCCTTATGTTTCTTTACAAAGTTGACCCTCTTGTGGTGCTCAACAGTATTGCAGTGTGGAAATCTCAAGCAATGTCTACTGCAGTTTTTTCAAGTTTCCAGGAGTTTTAAGAAGATGCCATTGACAACTGATGGCTTTAGGACATTCAGCAGTGCAGGGATTGCAGTTGGGCCTCTGATAATGAAGGAACCGGAAAAGTAGAGCCTGGGAAGTTCACAGCGTTACTTTGCTCTGCTTGAGGCTGAGTGTGCATCAGAGTGTGAGTTATTCCCCTGTAATATGACTCAGACTGCTTGCGGCCAAAAAGCAGTTCCCGACCTTAAAACACCAAGCTCGTCGCCACACACAAAACAAGGCCACTCTTTGGAATGATGCTGATCAAAAACAGCACGACTATAAATGAAATATGCAATAAAATATAAAATCATTTAAGAATTTTTAAGAAAAAGTGCTCAGTGTGTAGGTTGCTCTCTCAGAGAGATCAGTAGCCTAGGAGTTAAGTTTCCCCAGCTTGTCACAGAAGGCCTTATTGAGTCTGGTGAACGTTCAGGTGGAGCGTGTATCTGCATCCTAGAGTCCTCAAAGTTGCTCCACAATGCTCGTCTCATTTGCCGGCATTCTCAGTGGGATTGTATTCAGTTTCACCTGATGACACCTGAGAGATGCGGCGTGTGGAGCCCCACAGGCGACGGGAGAACTGTCCTGAGCGAACCTGAGAAGAGCAGGTAAAACATGTTTTTGTTCACTTTAGGGCTTCTACAGAAGTGAAATTATCATGTGAAAGAGCCTTGTTTCCTTAGAAATACTTTGTATATTATCACCACCCTCCCTCATGCTCACATTTACAAACATGCACCCAGTCTCTTGATGTCCAGCTACTCACCTCCTCTGGCTTCCCTGCCCCCACCACAATTAACTTCCCGTCTTCTAGTCCCACGAGTATGTGGCTGCACTCTTTGGTGACAGACACACTCCTAACTGGGACTCTCAAGGCCAGGGGTGCTACCAGAGCATCCAAGCTAAGAAACAGAGAAGCTTTAGATGGGAGGAGCAAACAAAATTCTCTGTAACTGAAGCCTTTGACATGTCCTTACCTGTATAAATCTCGTATGTGGAGGCTACCCTGCATGGTCCCCAGTATGATGTATTCAGAAACCAGGTGGAGTGCAGTCATCTGCTCCTCCATAGTATAAGAGGACAGCAGACGGCCGTTTACCGAGTAAACATGAATGGAGTACTTGCCCTGTAGGAATAAGCAGAAAGTGGATGTTGACGCAGCAGAGAGACTGAACGCACTTGCATGTGCACTGTGGTGAATTTATCCATGTACCTTCCTGTTGGAGGATTCCTCCAGAGACGTCTGCACCACAACGTGACCCTCCATGCCCACCTGCAACTCAGAGATTTGAGCAGGTTTGCAGCTGTCACCGGGAGGCCGCAGTGTTCGCAGGAACTGACCTCGTCGGATCGTGTGGACTATCACAGTTCCATCCTGATACATAAAAATACAGTGTGAAAATCATGCAACTTCACTTACATAATCAGCTGGTTTTTATTTTATGCACGTTTGCGGATAGTTTTAGTTATTCATGCCGCTTTATACCAATTAAAACTGTCCATCCTGTAACTGGGGCAGATTACAATCTCAGATCTAATAACTCTGCTTGAAGATTATTCAAGAGAGTCATTTAACTTTTTTTAAAAGAATGTGTGACCGATTAATCATTTATGCTTAGAAAGCTTAAAATAGACAAATAAGCTAATTTTGCATCAGTGCAACAGTTTGCATCCATCTTAAATGGCATCTTTAGGCACTTTGTAACTTGTAGCCTGTAGCTGAGCAACATGATTATTCCAGTTCCATCAACAGAAAACACCAAAGATCCAGTAACAAAACATTACTTTTGCAGCAATAAGGTGATCTCAGAGCTATAAGCTGAAAACATGGTATCGCAACGTATTTCAATGAGTTTGTGTCCTTAAAACATAAGAAACTAGATAAGTAAAGGACAAAAAAGGGACGATTAGACAGGAGGAGGAGCTGCACCAACGTTGCAAACCTTCCCACATATTAACTTGTGAAAACACATGTATTTGCAACATTTTTGAACTTCTCTAACCTTTGACCCTGAGACAGCCATATCCAGTTCAGTGCTAATGGCCACACAGGTCACCTCTTGGTCATGTCCACAAAGAATCTGCACTGGCCGTGGGGACAGGCCGCTGGAAAATCCACCCTGAGGGACAAAAATAAATGAGCACCCATACAAGAAGGCTTCCTTTTATAACATAGCAGCTTGTTACCGATGTCAAGGTTATTATAGTTAACTAAAACTAACGAAAAAACTAAAACTAAAATTGAAAAACATTTTCAAAAATGACAGTTTTTAAAAAATTATAACTAACTGAAACTGCATGACGTCTTTATAAAACTAACTAAAATTATTGCAAAAACATACTTAGTTTTAGTCTTTTTAAATTTGTTTAATACATAAGCCTTTTGAGTTGATTTGAAATCTATTTCTATTTAATCTATTTACTTTGCTCTACCGGTTTCACTTCGAGTGACTTTCTGATGATTTTGAATGTCACCAGACAAATACGTATAATTCATGAAAAAAAAAAAAAAACTAAAATTAAAACTAACACTGAAACTAATAAAAACTAAACTAAAACTAAGCATTTTCCAAAAAAATAAAAACTAATAAAAACTAGCAAACCTGCTAAAAAAAACTAACTAAAATTAACTGAATTGAAAAATAAAAATTAAAAACTAAATTAAAAACTGAAACTAATTAAGAATCCAAAACTATTATAACCTTGACCCATGTGTACAGAGAGATCAAGATGTTCACCTGTTGTAAAACCTGCCACACTATACAGGATGTGTCCCTTGAACCAGAGATGAGGTAGATGCCACAGAGATCCAGAGCCAAGCAAGTCACAACGTCTTTGTGAAACAGAAAAATACAAATGAAAACGCCTTGTTGACAAAAGAAGAGAGATCTTCAAAATTCAAAACAAAGCGCTCACCGATGTGCCGGCAGATCCTGCCCACCAGCTTTCCTTTCCCCAGCTGAGTGACGCGGAGACTGCAGTCCCAGTGTCCCCCGCTGAACAGCAGGCGACCGTCATTAGACACCACCAGCACCTGAGCGCTGATGTCCACTCCAGGAGAGAAAGGTCCACTCAAGAAACGCTGAGTCCTGCAAATACATAGCAGGATGAGGGAATTAGTGTGCTCACCGGGATTACTGCATACGGAGCTCACAGTGTAATTTTGAAAAGGCACGTACTTGGGATTGCTTATTGTGGGGTCTTTAATGAATGTAAAGTAGTTGGCGATGTTTTTATCATATGGAAGCCAGCTGTGTGTCCCAATCAAACCATTTGAACTGACAGTCACCTGTAAGAATCATGAACAAGCATATCAATGCGGTAAAAAAATCTATCTTAAATCTTTACTGTTGTGTGTTTGGTTCTAGATTTTGTCATCACCAGAATATCCGACCCCTGGATGATGAAAGAGCGATTCTGGGTCTTTGGTACCACTGCTTGGACTAGAGGAAGGCCGTCACTAACAACCTGAAGAGAAGGAACATAAGAACATAAACAATGCATACACACATGACGACGTTTTTACTCAGAGGGGTGAGAGGATATAAAAACATTTTTCACCTGTACAAATGGACGGAGTTTGGTGAGATGCTCAAAGATGTTTGGGGGCAACGTATCCAGGCGGGCCTGCCGCCTTGCTGCGTTCTCAGCTGTCATTCGAAGGGGATGAGGCTCCTGTGTGATGGACATTTTGTGTGAAAATGGCTGGTTTTTCAAAAGATTCACACAATGATGAAGTATGAAAAAGAGCTGTGAATTGTTGTTTTACAGTACCTTCAGGAGCTGACAGGGTGTCTGCCCAAAGTTGCTGATGATGCCTTCCAGAGCCTTACGTTCATTCTCATTGGCGATGGCATCCAGATCTACGGCGCCTGCAGAATGACCACATTCATATAGAAGGAAAACCTGATGCAAGGGGGCAGGAAAACATTGAAAGTTTCCCTCGTACACACCATTTTGACAAGTTCATGCAGATCCCAAAAAGTATCTTTCAAGTTTCAGCTCATAACACCAAATAATTTTCATTTGACACAATGAATAGAAAACACTTTGTGCAGCTCGAACAGCTGGACATGCACACAATTCCTTTTTCCTACCTCAAAATGTAAAACGACCATTTTTGTGCCATCAAATAGGATGTTCTGCTGCTCTCAAATCACTCAAAGTGGAAACATCAGAAATAAAAAGGATCACCATTTTACCAGCTGATCATTTTCTAAAATCTCATGGTTCAAGGTTGTAGACAGTTCACCACTGCCTCGACTTCAACCCTTCATACCAGAGCTGCCACAGTGCAATAAGAAATTTGCACATAATAATGACCAACTGATCATAAACACTGATCATAGATCAAGACACTTTTTGCCTTTAGCTGCACAGCATTTATACAAGACTGCCAACATCGAAATGATAGATATAGAAGTTTATTCTGTGAGACAATGTCTTGAAAAAGCTGTGAATGAAATAGTGACATGTCAGTGCAATGCAGACGTACTATGTGTTTAATGGTGTGATATAAAGTTTGTGAGAAAAATATGAGATAAACTAATAAGATTCCTACAGCAATTGGGAAGTTGAATTTAGTGTTACGTTTAGGTGCTCACACTGATTTATAGATGATAAATATTTCAAGTACCACTCCAAACAAACTGTCCATTATGAAATACAAATACTCTGAGTTGCTATCCTCTCTTTTCATGAGATAGTTGTTCCAATGCCAGTACTTCACCACAGTCATGTGCTGGCATTCAGATAAAAAAAAAAAAACATTTCAGGGTTTGGACATATGACCTTTTTCAGTCTCAATGCCTGAATGTGGACTTAAAAGAATACTGCTCACTAGCTGGGGGCAGCACTTATTCTCTTATAGCATCAAACTGCCTTGTTCAGAAATACACAAGCTAAGAAAACAAAAACAACAGAATGCTCATCTCACATACTCGTACCAGGTCTCAAAATTTAATTTTGGCTTTTATTTAATAAGTCCCTATTAAGATTTCGAAGTTACTATAAAACTCAAACTGTTTAACAGAATTAAACTGTAAAAGGTCATTTTTGATTAATTCATTTCCTAAAAAAAGATGTTAATGTGTAACCTTACCCTCATAAGTGCAGTAGTAGAAGACATTGAGAGCATTCACTGCCTCATCCCCTCTTTGCTTGTAACCAAAGATCAGGTCAATCCACTCATGGAGGTGACTGGACACATACTCAGATTCCTGGAGTTTCAAACACAACTTCTTTTCATCTTGATTTTAAAATGGGACCATAGAGACACAAATGCCTGACTAAGTTTTACGACTGTGGATGTTTGTGTGGGCTCACCAGAGCTTTCATGTGTTTTCTGGTAAAATCTTCCCTTGATGTCGCCCAGCGAGGCAGCACAACATCTGTCACCGGGTCCTGAGATATCTGCAAATGGCCGAGGTCGAAGCCTGCCAGCATCATGCAGCAGCAATGAATCAGGTTCTTTACTTAAACATTTCAATCTCACTTTTAAATATCAAAACGTGCACGAACAGTGCACCTTACCGTTCATGTTTTGCAGGAATTCCGGGAAGTAGAAGAACTCTGGGATGAGCTCTTTGACGTCTGCTGGACTCTCCATACGAGCTTGCCATGCTGCTGCCACCGAGTGAAACTGTCTGTCTGCGACGTCAAACCTAAAAATGGTGACACGCAGCTGTATGACAGCGAAGGATACTGAGAAAATGAGGGAGTTATCAGTGAAGTAGTCAAAGTTCCCACCTGCCGCTCTGCAGCTGGATATGCAGGGTGGTGAATGGCTCCATGCGGATCATGTAGTGCATGACTCCTGCTGCGTTAGAGTAGTGTGTGCCATAGTGGAATTTATCAATGGTGCCTGTTGGGTCTTCAAAGCTCTCATACCTGGTGATTGAAAAGAAAAATTTAAACAGAATATTGTTAACATAATCACAAAAAGCAGAATACTGGCTCTCAATGCTTCAACAAATAAAAATACGTTCTATGGTAGTGTCTGTGTGTGCAAACCTTTGATGCACTTCTTAATTACTCTGTAGCAAAACCACTCACTTCTCTCTGACGTTCTGTGCGTGCCGTGGGTTGACCACGCCAATTGGTTTGGACAAGTCTCTGAAAACTGAGGGGTCATTCAGATCAAGAGTAGCAGAAGTGTAGTCACACAGAACCCAGGGGAACTAAAGAGAAACAGAGTAGTCAGCTGCACTGTGATGCCTCCTCACACAGCAATTTCACCATCTTTGTTGAAAACAGCACCGCAGACATATTAATGATCAACTGCGGCAGCACACTTACCACAGGATACTGTGACAGGTCGTTGAAGGTGCGTCCAGCTATGGTGTTCAGCTGCATCAGATACTCAAAGTTGGAGATTTCTCTGCATATCCATTTCTGTTAACATCAAAATCAGATTGCTTTGAGTCACAAACATGACTTCCACCTCAGAAAAAAATATTTGCTTTATGTTCACATGTGATGTAAATAAACACCTGAGTGAGGCCAGATGCCTTTAGCAGTTCTTGGGGAGAGCGTGAGCCAAAGTAAAACAAGTTTGGAGGTCGCAGCCCAAGGATCCTCGAATATACTTTGTTTCGTACCTGAGGAATAAGAGACGAATCACAGACTTTGTTTCACATCATTTGAATTTGATGCCACAAAACAGTTGATGTGTGTCAGGGTTTCACGCTCCATGAAGCATGGTGTCACCATGAAGCTCAGCAATCTTTCTCAGGATAAAATGAGCAAGCAATGTGAGTTTTTATCATCTGTGTTACATAAGAATATCAAATATCTAAGCTAAGCTATCTAAGATCAACGAATGGGTCAATGAATATTTCTTTGAAATATTGTCAGTTAATGCAGATCATTGGTGCATTCACAAATTAAAGTTAAAACATGATGTAAATGATGGGAAGTTATTAAAAACAGACTGAGTCGAAGAGGAAAACTATCTGGCGGTGCAGTGAGCCAAAATATTTTCAGTGGATCATAGATATTGTGTCCTATAAGAGGAGACGGACAATCTGGCACTATGTTCAAAAGCAAATATCGATGATCAGTCGATGATAAGTATCATGCTGAATTATTCAAAACAGTTTTGGAGCAACAAGTCACCATTAACAGAGCTTTTTTCAGGGGCAAAGTTTTGCTTTTTCATCCAAGTCATTGTCAAACCGCATGCTGCATGTATTATTATTATGGATTAATATGTAGAGTAAAAAGAGTCCAGGTGTTTAACCAGTCTGCCTGCTGTCCAGATTAAGTGAAACATTTCCCAAATGATGAAAAGAAAAAAGGAGGTTGTGAAATATTGGGTAGCTGAAATCTAAAACCAAGCAAAAACGGGAAAATATTTGTCTCAGTTTTCAAAGTATGAGTGTAGTTGAAGGAAAACAGAAAGCAAAGCACTGATAAAAATTCTTGTTCCAACTTTTTGTTCAAAGTGGTTGCTTCCAAATTTAAACTGAGTATATATTGTACATTTTCAAGAAACATAAAACCTGTCAGTTTTATCCTTTTATTTTCATAGTTTAAAGCAACCCTTACCAATCTTGCTTTTCACAGCAAAATTATTTGAATATCAACAGTCCCACCTCGCTACAAAGACCCAACCCCCCCATTCCCTCCGTCTCCTAGTGCGGAAGCAAAGGTCTGACAGGCAGGTCCCTCGGCCAATCCTAGGCAGGGGTCACACTAAAAGGATTGGTTGGAGTTTTCATTGAAAATTTAGAGATTGGAATAATACTTTATTTTGATTAACGGTAGGTGAGTTCTATGACCTCATTCATAGCATTTTACCATATTAAAAAAATAGTGTAACAATGCAACATCGGTAAGGGCTGCTTTAAACGCTTTGTAAATCATTGCGATCTCTTTTAGATGATTTTATACTGTATCAAGTGTTTTGAAACAGGTTTATGATCAAACATGCAAAGGAATAAGATTTTAAAACTGCATCACCTTCTTTCTGAAGTTGATGAAGTAGTGAGCCTGGTCAATAAAGAAAAGCTCCAGCGCTGACCGCCGCAGGTTGTAGCGCCTCAAATGAACCTCTCGGAGTTGAGAAAGGGGTCTCTTGAAATCAAACCCGATTCCTGAAGGAGGAAGATTTATTACCGACCTCCGACAGAACCCTTTGATGAACAGTGACTTTTTATTTTCTGTGAAATATTTCTCACCCTCCTCCGTCTCCTCTTTCTCACTGCTGCCATCATAGAAGTACAGGTGATGTGTGGTAACCTCCAGTCGACCCGGAACAACCGCCACAATGGTGATGAGCTCACAGTCTTCAGACAGAACCAGCTTTTCTTTCTGGCTCTCGTCTTCTCCCTCCGCCCTGAAGGCATCAGAAAAAAAAAACAACTCGTCTGGCATTTTTCAAATTGTTTACAGCTCATTTGAGAGAGGAGTTGTGGACATTTGAGGCTCACTTGTTATCCAAAAAGACAAGGTCCTCTTCTCCTAGCTGATCATCCTCCATGTCGCTTACTTTTGCTTCCTTAGCAACAGCCAATGGGAGGGGTTCGCTGCTGCGAGGACTTTCAGCTCCTGATAATCACAAAAACAACACCCAGCTTTAGTGCAACATTTTGCTGAAGTAAAAACAGCAAACATGTCTGTGGCATACCCATGTTGTCTCTTAGGGCGCTGGCTTCACTGTGTGGATCATAGTTATAGTTGGGTACAAGCTTGAGACGCATCTTTGAATATGTCTCTGCATTGGACAACTTCCATTTCACCTCTGACTGAACTCTGATATCAAACATGAGACAAAGGAGAGATTACAGTTCAGCACATTCTGGGGAACAAGAGTAAAAAGGATGCTGTACTGTACCTGTTGGCCCATGCTCCTCTCTCACTGGTGAAAAGCCTGCGGAGAGCTTTCCAGTGCTGCCACACCACCCCCTGCTGGCTGGAGCTCTGCTTCTGCCAAATCAGGTACCTGTTGTTCTCACTCCGTACTCGCTTCAGGTAGGGGTCTACGATCACCTCCTGATTTTACAGTCAGACACAAAATCATCTGAGGTTAAAAGTGAGTTTTGTGGAAGACTTTGTCTGACAGAGTAAGTGATGTGATGTGAGTGGGGAACTGAGGCAGCAGCATTGTAGGTCCATTTACCTGAAATTTAGATTTGGAGTCAGATCTGTCTTTCTCCCGTCTAAATGCCGTACTCATCAGGTCATCGAAGCAGGAGTTCCAGAAATTGGACATAATGTCATGGCTCCTCCCAAATGTGTCCAGCTCATACTGTTCCATGGTGGGCTGAACCTGGAGGCACATGTCAGGATGGAGGACATTAACAAAGCTGTAAACCTGTCGCAGGCTGACTCAACATAGTAGGCTAATTCATCAATAATAAAGCAAAGACACTAACATGAATTATATCTTAGATAAGAACTTGTATTCACCCACAATTTTCCTGTCATATTTAATGTAGTAAATGATAGTTGATCAACTGTTGCAACTCAGCTGCTGTTTTCCTTTTCCTCCCACAGTTTTAACACTTTGGTGTTTAAAAATACATATGTACACATTTGAAACAAATATACAAAGTCTAAATATAAACTGAAAACACACACTTTATGTCCACTTAGAGTCTGAGAAAACTGCCTCAGCCAAGTTTCAAAATACTGATGACAGCCAGAGTTATGCCACACTGGCTAATGTACTGCAGGGTTTGTATATACAGAGATAATCTAAACAAAACAGATTTATGTGCATGCACTGTCACACAGAGCAGTGATAGATATACACTTAGCGAGTGTAGTGTGTCTGTTTGACATCATTTTATAAAACATCTCAGCTTCAGGTTCAAGCATGAACTGATCTCTGCCTAAAGTTAGCCAGAAAACACTTGGAAGTTTAGGCATGTGATCTAAATTTGTAATACCATTTTTTCTCTTAATTTAGACTGTACATCAGATTTCTTAGCCACCCGCAGGGAGGTAAAAGGTCAGGTCAAAAATAATATGACAAAAATCTTGTGTTTGACAAAGAACAGAGTGTAATCACACATCTATTTTCAGATTCTGCACAGTCTCACAGACAGAAAAAGAGGCTCTCTAGATTCCCTAAATAAAAGTTAATGAAAGCGATTCACTCCAGAGACATACCCGCTGCTGGTAAAAGCCCTGCCACTCCAGCGTGCGGCAATAAGCTTTCAGGTCCTGAGCAAAGGTGGTGCTGCCATTGGTGATGGGCAGGTTTGGCAAGAGGTTCTGGAGGGTGATGGGGTCGGCATGCTGATCGAGTAACGTGCGTACGATGGGCACAAGCTGGGAGAAAGTCTCTGACTGGCTGCAGTTGGTGCCGTCCATTACACCTTCTGGCCACAAGGGGGCACCAAGCTGCCCCAGCAGGAAGCACACCTCCTCCCAGCTCAGACACAGAACAGTCTGGAGGAGGCTGTGGAGCTTCAAATAGGCCATCACACACACCTGAAGTTGGAAAAATAGAAAATGACTTTAAAGATAAGAGCTTAGGAATAAAATTCAAAGAAGTTTTTTTTAAAGTCCTGATAAAGAATTACATAAAAGCTATCATCTTAAAATAAGTGTAACGTTCAAGGGTGAAGTGGTTTAAAAAGATTTCTTTAAAGATTAGCAATTTTAGTTTATTTTACACTACCAGAATTAATATAGATACGTTAGTGTTGCTTGTATTCTACATTTGTATTGTCTGAAAATCTATTCTAGGCTTTTCTTCCCCCCAGGAGCCCTGCAGCCTTGATGTTAGGGAGCAAATAAGCTGATCTATGTCTTAGAAACACAAAAAAAAGAAAGAAAATGGTTTTACAGGGAGTTAATTTTACTTTGGAAATGAAAAAAAAAGAAACAACAACAACAACAAAAAAACAGCAGAATATGATGAAATGCCTAATGGTCAAGGCATTTATGGCTGCTCTCTCAATCCCACAATCATCAGCAGTAGTCATAACTTAGAGAGAAGCTGCCCTTTAATACAGAACACTCCCTAACAAGAATGACTGCAATGTCTCTACAAAGAAACCCATAGAAGGCTTGGTATTTGAAAACTGTCTTTATCTGAGTGCACTTATCAAGTCAAATAGGTACTGTAAACCTCCTTAAAGCTATCTTCTGCAGAAATCTATCTTGCAGGTGTTTGAGTTGGGAAAGACAAGTACAGTGAGAAATAGTTCACGCTATTTAAAATTATATAACTTCCATAACCCAGGTCCAATTTTCTATTCCATAGGAAGCGAACCTCATTTATTATCTATCACCTCCAATCCTTTCCCTAGGGAAAATGGAAGAGAGGCACAAATTTATGAAATGGGACCACCCCCTCCCTCCCTCTTCTTTTGCCATAATATTTAATTTATAATATACACCTCCCCCCTATCCCTCAAGTATTGATGTTTTCTTATTCTGAACTTCTTTTACATCAAACAACCATGATTCACTTACTTTTTTTGGTTACTTTCTTCTTTTTTTTTTTTATTAACCTTTTCTTTCCAAATTCTAACAATTCTCCTCCCTATCCAATCCAACCCACTCACTCTTCTTTATTTTATTAAACTAAATTTAACATTCATTCAATCGCCGGAATCCTGTCTATTTTCTGCCCCCAACGCAATTATTTTTATTCTGTAAAATCAAAACCCCCCCCCCCTTATATAGATTTGGTTTAAATGATTTAATTTACCTTGAAATAAAAATATAATATTTTCTTTACAAGGCATAATTTCAAATTTTAGAAGGTGTGTCATCTTTTTACAATCTAGAGACAGAGATTATGAATAGTATATATAGAATATAATATAACACCTCTTCTCTGTGATCTTCTCTTCTCCTCTTTGTCACCTCCCCCTCCTTTTTTTTTTTTTTTTTTTTTTTTTTTTTTTTTTTTTTTTTTTTCTTTTCTTTTTTGTTTTTGTTACTTTTAAATTTATTCTTATTTTCATTCTTTTTTTTTTATTTTTTTTTTTTTTTTAAAAAATCTTCACATCACATAAATCTTGTTTTTTTTTTTCTTATTGTGAGATTCCCTCCCCATTCCTTCCTTTTTTTTTTTTTTTTTTTTTTTTTTTTATTAATTTAAAATTTATAAAAAAAAATTTTAAAAAAAAAAAAAAAAAAAAAAAAAAATAGTTCACCTGATGGGAGGTATGTATGACTGGTCCAGTTGTAGGTGCAGCTGACCTGTGAGTGCTGTTGTTGGATATACCCAGTGATGATACGCAAGCCGATCTGGGCCATCTCTTTCAGCTCTGTGTTTCCAGGGCTGCCAGGGGTGCTATGCCAAGCCTGTAACCTGTCCAGCAAGTTCACCACCCCCTCGAAGATCTGCAATACAACAATGACTGTCAACAAGAGGCTCAACAAGAAGGTAGACCTGTTTCCACACCTTGAAGCAAATAAGTAATGTAGCTTAAGCTACACTTAAAGGGCGATTTTGATGTAACCTACGCCCAATCTTGACTCCTACCTTTTGTAACACCAGACAGTAATCTTTGACCTATTTTTTGATAATGAATATACCATACCCAAAGAAATCCAACTGCTCCAGCTTTTTGTTCAGTGCTTTGAAACATCTGCTTGAATTGTTGGTAACAAAATAATTAATATGTGGCATTCATTCAATATCAACTTTAATTTTATTTAATTGGCCCAACAGGCAGCTACATTTAAATAAAAAAGAAAACTAGCAGTTTTATTGAAGGTCTTTTGTGTCACAGTTTGATTTTAAATAAAGTACTGAACAATTTCATGGAAGACAATAATATCAATCATTCGTCCAGCTGAGTCACATTAGAAATATTCTGGCAAAAGAGACTTATCAAGTACGTTGAGTTGCTAAACAGAGGTTTGAAAAGTTAATTCAGCTGGTATTTGAAATGAGAGCAAAAGACTTTTGGTGGGCAGCCTGCTTTCACTGCTACAGTCATAGAGATGTCACTCTTGTCAGCCTTTGTAAATAGCAAAGAAAATGTGAAGACTTTTTTTGGAAATGAGAGAATCAGTCAGTCACTCACTTTGCCAAGCTAGCTAAAATGTGACAAGAAGCAGTTTAGCATTAACATGCTAACAGCTAGTTTTCTGTGTCTACTGGGCAACATAGTCTAATCTTTACATCTCACTGATTATCATATTATAATATCCTAATTGTTTACAACTGTGTTATAGGTTAACAAAAACTTGCAATTTTAGAGGGTGTGTCTTTTTTTATGGCAGAAAGTAAAAGGCAACTAGTTTCCTTGGCAGCCAGTTCCTAAGCTACAGTAGAGCTAATTTAACTAGACATTCATCTCATCAAACTCTTCCCATTGTTTTCAGTCGACACAACATCACAAGAATATACCCAATAAATTTAATTTTAGTGTATATATTTTAAAATCATTTTCATATACCAGTGGTAGAAATCAAGGGTACAAAAACTTGTAGGTTTCTCAATTAATACATATAACAATCTAGCGTGATGTCTGACTCATCTATTAGAGAATGTTTGTGTGCCAGGTTATTTTGGATAGTCTGTTTCAGCAGAATATACACAAGATTCAGTTTATAACTAGAGGAGAAATAACTGTTCTCCAGTCACACTATTGCAATTGTGAACACTTGTAGCCGACTTGTTGTTTTACAAAAATTAATCCATAACTGCACCAAAATAATTGGCTCTTCATCTCTTCCCCCAGTTTATTACATGACCTAGAGCTTTTGATGATTAACAAACAGCTCTACAAAATTGTAAGTATTATCATTTTGCTGGGTTTGAGATGTCGATAGAATAGTACATCAAGCAACAGATTAACTTTTTTTTCCCCTAGTACTCTTGTGTAAGTCCACCAACTAAGGACAGAGACAAACATAATCATGGGCTCATTAAAATGTGCCAACAGGAAAAGAAAATTAAGCAATTATACCTTTTCACTCCACAATGTCTGGTTGTCAGTACCCTCTGCAAACAGGAAGTCCTGCAGCAGCCGGAGGAGCCGAACCAGACTGGGACAGAAAGGCAGAGACACTCCCTGGGCATCCCTCAGGTCGGACAGGGATGACTCCAGCATCATCTCCAAAAGACTGGAACACAAGAGTGGCAAACACATTGATATTTAGACTTTGGGTGACACAGATGAGAATATGGTTCAGTTTGTTTTTTCACTGCGAGACAGGCTCAAAGTCCCCTCTCATTTTAAAATTAACATGACTGACCTGCGTTTGATTTCATCAGGGGGGCGCACCAGCTGGCAAGAGGAGCCCAGTTTGGTGAGGACAGAAAACACCTGCCCCCTCTCCCTCCACACCACATCTTCTGCCCCCTCCGCCCCACTGCCGCTCCACAGCACAGAGAAAACTATGTTGGTTAGCAGGTTGCACAGCTCCTCCTCAGGGGTCTGCTGAAATACAGAGTAAGGAAAAAATAAATAAATAAAATAATGAAATATTAAATGTTTGGACTCATTTTGTAACATTAGTTAAAACTGAGTTACAGGAGCAGAGATACCTGAGGGTTGGACGTATTGGAGATTGTGTCTCCCGTAGGTGGGTCTGTCCCATAGCTGGTGTCATCCAGCACGTTGGACAAACTGGAGCTTTTCCTGGGTCTGAGAGGTGAAAATGGCTTACAGTGTTCTAAAGGAGACGGTGTGTTGGTCAAACTCCCTGCAGGTGTATGTGTGCCAGTCTCCCCCATCCCCCCTAATTCCAAATCAAAGGGTGACCCAAAGGGGGAGAGTGGCTGGTAGCCCCTTCCCTCATCCTCGGGTCGAGATGAGGTAATATCAATTGCATTGGAGGTAGAGGATGAGTGGCTCCCCTGATCCACTGAATCAAATGACTTAAAATGGAGGGAGCCTGTAAAGTTCTTCAACGGGCCTCCACCTCCGCTGGGAGGAGACTGGGATAAATCAGAGAATCCCTCAGAGATGTCACGCTGACCGCCTTCGTCCTCCTCTTCTTCATCTTCAATGTCCTGTGAGTTGCGGTAGTTGAGAAAGATGTCCGTTCGTGCGTCCTCAATGACCAGAGATTGGTCTCTTCGCAGAGGAGGACGGTAGTTTGGCTCAAAGGAGCTGTGGGTGCTGGGGTCTGCAATGCTGGCAGCATTGAATTCATATGACTCTTTTACATAGAGTTTGGTGAGAACATCCTGCCAGCCAGGCTGCTTGGCAAGCTGCTTTACATAATCCTCATTAGAGTAGATCAGATGAAAAAGCTGTCGTAATTATAAGGGGACAGAAAGAGAGCATGTTTTTTCGCTAAGATTGTAAATTTGGTTATAATGAAACACCACATTTAAAATTTCACTTCAGTTGTTTTGGTTTCTATGTGAGTGGACTGACCTTGCGACAGACATCCAGTCGAACGGTGAGTTCAGCTCGATGGGACAGACAGACCACAGCCAAGAGGTCTCTAAAATTAGGACTGGCATCTGTGGGACAGCAGAAAATGTGTAGCTTTTATGCATGTTCCCATTAATCAAAGCAGGAGGATGAAAATAAGCTTTCAGGACTTTCTTTCTGTCATGAATGATTAATGGGTTTTTAGATTCTTTGGTTGTACAAGGTTCCTTAAAAAAAAGAAAAAGCCTTGCTTCAATTTATGTGTTTGTTGCCATGTTCAGTTGTACAGTAGAATATAACGTCTACATGTCATGTAATCAATTTGTTTCTGTTTTGGTTTTTAATCACTGTATGGATTATTGTTAGATATGTGATGCAGAACTAAGTGTAATTTTTCTGCTTCAGCAGTGCACTTGGTTTGCTTTGGATCAATAAAGTTGAACTACTTCTTTATCTACCTCTTTATCTACTACTTCTATTGCCTGTTCAGTCAGGACTGAACAGGCAATGTTTGTCAGAGAAGATTTGGCAAGTGTTTTTTATGAGTGCAACTCACATACTCAACTTTGCTGCTCACTTCATAAAGTAATTTTCCTGACAAATGCACCATTTAAAAGGGAAATAAACAGGCTGTCCAGTAGTGCATGTACAGTATGGTTTTTACCAAGAAAAATTGTTACAACAATGAAATCACAGACCAGACACAATTTCCCTTACTTTTTTTTGTAATTATGTAGATGTATGTAAGTAATACTATTTGACATGAACACTTTGATGTTCAGTGTCCATCTGATGCTGGACTCACATATTAACTCCAGCTATGTGAGAAAAGTTTTTAGTGTCTTTGAGGTTACTCTCTGTTCCTGTTTGAAGTTGTAGACTATTTCACTCTTTGCTCTTGAAGTGTTTTTGGTTGGTGAACCACTCCTGAGGAGGAAAACAATGGATTTGAATTTCCTCCATTTGTACACAGTCTGTCCGATTGTGTATTGACAAATTCTTTAGAGATGTTGTAACTGGTTTCAGCCTCAAGATCATCACGGACTCTTTTTTTTGAGGTTCTCAAAAATCTCTTCCACTCAAGTACTGTTCATTTGTTCAATCTTTCACAAACTTCTGACTTTGATAGTTCTGCATCTTAAATGAAAACATGCTGAACATTCACATCTGATTGCCATACCACTGACTGAAAACCTGTGATTCTAATTTCACCTTCTGGTTACCTGCTTTTCCTCAAGGTTCACGTGGTTTGCACCATCATAAGTCTGTAATCTGGATCATTTTTCTCAATTAACAGATCAACTATTTTAACTTTCTGTCTAAATAGCTTCATCAGGTTCTATATGTTATGTACTGACAACCTGTACCCTAAGTAGGTACCATTGGATGGATGGATATAGGACTCAAAGGAAATCTGGCCTTTTTAAGGCACATACAATCGTCCTCAACATGTTTCATACCCTCCAATTAAAGAAAAGTCCAAATTCACAATATTAATTCAAATAACAGAAAACTAAAGAAACTAATGAAAAATTAAAAAAATTAAAAATTATAATTTAGTTAAATAAAATGTTGCTTTTGAGTTGTGGTTGAAAATAATAATTAAACAAACAAACAAACAAAACTATCCCAGACATATTAGAGCACCTTACCCATGAACAGTGCACCAAAATACCTGTCACACTCCTGATTGTAGTGTTTGTCACAAAGTGTTGCTCAACAAAATTTTAGTTTTGGAGCCCCATTATGCTTGTTTACTTGTTTTATTTTCTGTTTGTTTGTTTTCAATGTTTCTGTTGTACCACAATTCAAAGTCAATGTCATGATTTTCATTGAATTTTTTTTTTAATCTATTATTACTTTTGTCAATTTTGACTTATCTAACGAACAGCTGATTTTTTTCCCCTTTCTTTAATTTGAGGGTATGAAGATGACTGTATTTGCAGAAATGTACACATTAAAAGTTTATGAACCTTCACTTGTGACAAATTTTATTCCTATTCCTTTTATATTTGCTTGATTTGCTACAAAGATCCAATTATAATAGTTTTGCATTTGTGTGAAAATAACTGGTTTTGTGACATTTTTAGACATAATTAAATCTGCATTTGATACCAGATTACATCAGGAGTTGTGGAAAATCAATCTATATCAAATTGCAATCTGATTGCTGAAGTAGTCACTGTGATGAAGATAAGTTCATCAGTTTGTTCATTTATAATTAGGGATGTTTTATTTATTGTGTCGTTGCCACTCATCTCAATTATCAAAGAAAAACAATATTTTTTTTTTTTACCTGTAGCAAGAACCTGCTCATATAAACAACGCACAGTCGTCATGGTTACAGGAATGTCTTCAAGAGAGCAAACCAGTCCAAGATAGCCAAAATCTTTCAGCTTGATGCGCTGCTTGTTGCGCTCTGACACTTTCTCGCTCTTGAGGATTTTGTATAAAACCTGCACAAAGATTGCCACATTTTGATTAAATAACACAAGAGAGGATACACTGGCATTAACTATTGTCGTGATGAAGAGGTCAGATCAGTCTTCCTCACCCTGAATACCCGCTCTCTGGCCTCATCCCCAAAGGTTGGACTGAGCAGCAAACTGTACAGCTGCTCCACGCCCCATTCCAGCAGCACAGTCTGCACCTGCTCACGAGGAGGGCTGCTTCTCAACAGCTCATACAGCACATCCAAGGCCTTCACCACCTGTCAGACAGCAAAAGGGCTGATAAATTACTAAGAATTATGGTTGAGGAAGGATAAAGTTGTTTCAAGAGGAGTCATGCCAAAACATGAGCCTCCAGCTGCTATCTGGTAATATATTTTCCCACTGAAAAGAAAAGGTCAAATGATAGCGATATTAAACTCCTTGAATAAAAACAGCTATAAAACATAAGAGTATTACCTGTTGTTCTTCCCCAGCGGTAAGAATGTAAGCGAGGACGATGTGAAGCTCCTCTGGTGTGGGAGACTTGAGAAAATCTTTCAGCAGGGAAAACAGAGACGTCTGAATGGTTTGCTTCTCATCAGACAGAGAGCTGCCATCTTTCTCCACGCTGTGAGCAGTGAAATTGTAATGAGATGTAAATAAAACATTTTAACCCATTTACATCTGGTTTAAATTGCTTTGGTTGTGCATATCATGTCGTGAAAGGTTACCTGTAATATGTCCGAATGGTATCCAAAATGTACTGAACTCCGTATTTCCTCCTCAAGCGCTGCTTGCTTTTGTTTATCACAGATGACAGGTACCGAACATGTGCTTTGAAAGAAAAAGAATACTGTTTTTCATCTCCCCTCAGGCTGACATTTAGAAATGTCAAGTCCTTATGTAAGTTTGTTTCGAAGAAGTACAGTCATTTCAGGGTGCTAAAATGATTTGCTTTTAATCCCTCCCACAGCATTAATGTGGTCTATCTCTACCCTATTGTTCCTCAAGTTTCCTCTGGCTCCTTTCAGTCTCAGTGTGTGTAAACAACCAGCTTCAGCAGACATGAAAAGCTTTACAGGTGTATTACAGGGGCTGCTTGTGCCTTACCCAAACAAACAGCAAAATGGCTCTGAGTCCAGATGCGGAAATTGAAGAGCAAGTGCTGGTAGAGTTGCTGTAGAAGTGGGCTGTTGCCCTCATTGAAGACCTGCTCCAGCAGCAGCTGACACGCCATCAAAACGTTCATGTCCATCATATTGCCCGGAACCTGTATTAGACACAAACAGGTGATGTGATTTATTTGTTGCTGATTTGTTTTTTCTTTAGTCTTTTTTAAAGAAAAAATGTGTTTCTAGTATTTGGGTTTGTCTCTGTACAAGGACTTGTGTAAAATCTATTATTTGCCATGCTTAAAGCTAATAAAGTGTTTCATATTTGCATAAATATTTCAAATGTTTGCCTGCTACACATATTATGCATGTTTTTTTGGTTTTTGTCTTTTTCCACACTCAGATATGGAAACCTCATGTGTTCATTAAGACATAGAGTACTTTCCCTACAGGATGCTCCACCTCAGTATACAGTATATTGCAACATATCCTGCTAGCCTGCATGCATGTTTGTAGTGCACACACCAGCACTTGACTGGCTGCAGCCATTGAAGATTTACTGTTATCAATAATGTAATGATGTACCACAGCTACTTCAGTTAATTAGCTCTACTGTGACGCTGCAATGCTTCACACTTCACTCAAATTTCAGAAAAACTGATTCATCAACTGCAAGAAGATGGAAGTTTGCTTTTCAGTGGCCCAGCATCAAATAAAATTTTACCATTTAATGGCTGGAATTGAGAGTTTGTACAGAAATAACTCCAACCAACTGTATCTAATGAAGTACAATAATGAGACTGGCTACAAAAAGGGACAGGGCAGACAGCAACTTGTGGTAGCTTAGTTCCTTCAGCGTTTGCGCAAGATGTTGCATATTTTCCGTCAGTCTGTGGTGGAGAGTGAAATCTGCGACAAAACCATTTGGAGCAGGAGAATCAGAGTTAACAAAGAAGCTAAACAAACTAATAAAGAAGGCGGGATCTGTGCTGGAAACTATTCTGGGGTCACTGAGGCTGATAATGCAAAGAGCAATACTACAAAAGCTGCTCAAACAATGAAGTGTGTTCTATCAGAGGCTTCTTCAGCTCCACTGCAGCACAGAACATAACAAAATATCCTGGCCACTGCTTAAAACAATGCATAAACACTTCACATCTTTGTGATTCTAGATAAAACTCGCAAAGATTTGACTTTCAATACATGTTTACATGTTCTTTTTCTTTTAGTTGCATCATTTGGTCTCATTCAGAGTGAAACCATACAATCTGGCAAACTGCATGAATTCTCCCACACACAAATTTGATACTATCATTCTGACAGACCCCTGCTGTTCCACCAACACCAGACCCATTCATTACACAGCAATTATACCACAGCAAAGCAATGGAAAGGTCAGATATTCACTCTCAGATACTAATCTGCTCTTCTTGCGGTTAGTTTCTAGGACAGGCTGACGTTGGGCACTCACTTTGCTGAGCATGGCACCTATGATGCTTGGTCCGTGGCACTGCAATAGACTCTCCTGATTGACAGGGTGATGACGAATCAAGTTTTTTACCATCAGCAGGAAGGCAGCAGTGCTGTTTCTCTCTAGTCGGCCCTCTGAGAGAAAAAAAAATAGAGCAAAACAAGGTTTAAGATTTCCTGTGTTACCCACAAACATATTTGTGCATTACTAAGCACTTTATAGACTGCATCACATCTCCACATGAGTCACATCTCAGATTATTGTTGTGACTTATGTGTGTTTGTACCCTTAATGCAACTTTGTTATAATTTATGTAGATGCGCTCCAGGAACTCAGAATGAACATGCTGTTTCTGACTGTTAGCTTTAATTGCATAATCTTAACTATGTGTATCTACAGTTGCAACTCCTGTTTGTCATTGCATCATGACATATGAACAGACTCTAGCTTACCTACAAATCAGCATATTAAAACTGCCCTGAAAATCATTTTTAACATGTGATATTTCAAGGTTTAGACACATGAAATACTCTCTACTAACATATTAAAAGGTATAGTATGTAGAAATTACTGACATCTCGTGGAAAAATGGATATTTCAAAGAAAAGATATTTTCCTTCATATTCCAGCACTGTTGTGAATGCACAGTGGCAGTTGGTGGCCAAAATTCTGCCAGACATAAAGATGTTTTATGTGTGAGTGGATCCAGTGGTCTCAGGTGTTGCTATTACTGTACTATGAGTAAATACTTTCAAACTTCTACTTTTATCCCAAACAGTCTCTAATTTCCATGAAACAAAGCTGGTACAGCAGGTTTAAAGTTCAGAGGGTTCTCGCTTCACACACATCGTTTTGTCCATTCAGGGACACCGTTGTAAAAATGGTGGAACAAATATGGCAGCCTCCATGAATGTGTACCCGCAACAAGTAGATATAAATGACTCGTACTAAGAAACTAAACACATAACAGTTACTCTAGTGAAGCAATTACACATCAATAGAAACACAGTTTTGAATTATAGATCACATTTTTCTGATTTTGGCCTTTGATTTTTTACACACTGTACCTTTAAATAGACTTATGAATGCAGACAAGTTTGTCTGAAGACAAAACTCTGACATGAATGACTCTACTGTACCTTAGCACAAAAACAGGAGTTTTGTTTCATGCTCTTTGAATTGACTAACAACTTTTTGAGTACAAATATTTCTACAGTAGAAACATACGCCTCCTATCGCCTGCTAAGTAAAAAAAAAAACACGAAACAAAGAAAACTTTATGTTATTTCAGTGAGATACAAAGCAGTAAAGAAATGAAAGGATTATCTGACCGGCAGATTTGTTCAGAGGCAGCAGCAGTGCAGCGGGGCCTCTGGAGGAGGTGAGCTCTGGTCCCAGCAAGTCTGAGGTCTCCTGACTGCCGTTGTAAACCTGCTCAGCCTCACACACCTGCTCAAGCAGAGGCAGCAAAACCCCAATACCTCCAACCACATTTACAACATCCTGCAAAGAGGGAGACAAAGATCATTCATAATCTTCTATTTAACTTTTTATTTAAAATTAGAAATAGCATTAATACAATAAAACTGCCCAAAGAAAAGCAGCGAGACAGAAAAGGAATTAAAGCACAGTATGAATCTCTTAAAATCATGAGCATTGTACAAAAATAGAGATCTCTGCTATTGAGAAAGAAAATGAAAATCTTCCACATCTAACCTTAATGTCCCAGTTCACCACTCTGTGTCCTGTAAGTCTGCCATCATATAGGCGATTGGGTGCCAAGTCCAGACATATCTGACTCTTGAATGCCTGAAGAAAACACTTGACATGTAAACAAGAGGAGCAGGTAGTAGCAGAGCAATGTTATGTTTGTGTTTTCCATTAGCTTCGTTGAGTCACCTGTGGAGTGTAGTAGAGCAGAAGCTTGTTGTTTAGATCAGATAACTCTCCATCCGGTTTGAATAAGGACACGTGATTTGGGCCTGCAATAGAAAATAATGTAAGTCATGCAATTATGCAAATGTACTCTTGTCTCTAAACTTTCATTACTGGTGCACTGGGATTTCCTTCACAACTGGTGTGAACATTTGACTGTGGTGAATGAAACAGTCTATAGTTCCTGGGGCGTACCGACATTTGAGCTGTAGCTGAATGTGACCGACCTGCAGCATGTAGAGCTCGTGCCTGGGTGAGCTGCAGAGCCTCATGGCAGATGAAGGCGGTGCCCAAGAGCCCATCCAGAGATGTAGGTGATCCCCACTCTGTGTCCTGCAGTCCAGCTGGAATGGTGTGCACAGGAGAGTCTACCAAAGACCCCCAACGGCCTCCTGCAAATGAGGCTGGGAAGGACTGGGAACGGATGAGGGAAGGGGCGTGGGTAGGGAAAGCAAACTCAGGAGATGGACAGGAGGTAAAGGACATGGGAAGGTTTGGAGAGGTGGTGGTGGTAGTGGTCCGGTGGCCAGCAGAGCCGATGCAGCAGGAGGTAAAAGGCTGCAGTGTCAGGAGAAGTAAGGCAGAATAAGTTCGATGGACTAGAACATCTTAATAAAACAGGCAGTACACATCAGGAAGCGGCTTCTGTTACCTCACTGAAAGATGGAAACCGAAGTTGAGCAGTTTTACGCTGTTCTCCATCAATGTAAATTGTAACCAGGTTCTGACCAAAAGGCCGGCGGCCTGGGATGTGAACAATAGCCACTGAATGCTGGAATAAGGATGATATTAAAGGTTATACATACAACAGAGCTCAAGATGAATAAATAAAAATCAACAGTAGAAATTTGGAACGCAGCCATTTTCCACTGAATCAAGTCAATTTTCAACTGAGCTAAAAATAGCCACAATCTGCTATAAACTCACCCAGCATGAGTCCACTAGTGGATGCTCTGGCAAAGCAACAGCCATGTAGTCTTTCTTAGTGCAAACAGCCACCACCAGCACACCCTCCATGGTAAAGAAAGCTTCAAGTCCAGTTCCACTTGCTGTAAAGAAACTTTACAAAAGAACAAACGTCTCTACAGCTGTGAATATAAAAGCAAACATAAAACTTGTTATTCAGAAATGTGTCTTTTTACCTGTAGAGTTGCTTCCTGCGAGGTCCTTTTCCCATATCATGCTGGGTCCCCATGCCAGAGTAGGCAGGTTTTCGGTTGTTAGAGAACTCTGAGTGATGAGATGGGAAGTCCATGTTGAGGCAGAGCCAAGCGTGAAATGCGAACCCGCTGCCTGGCCAGCGTTGGACTGTAGGCACCATGATACCTGCCATGGGGGGTGTAAGATCAAAATATTGCAAAGCACTGTCCTGGCCTTCTCTGGCTGCCATGGCTGAGAGCACACGTATGATGCGAGTGCAGTAGGGATGCACTGTCCCCATCGCCGCACCCTTGTCCTGATCCACCCGGAGGAGTCTTAAGAGGCTCTTCAGCTCCTCTGGTCTGAAACACAGAGAGCCCAAGTCCTGCAGGAGGCCCAGCAGAGCATCTGCACACTGTCTGTCCAGACTCTGGGGCTGTGAAAGGACCTGCAGCAAAGCCCCCACCATGCCAGCCTCCACAGCCACAGTGCGACAGGACAGGGAGCCTCCACATACAGTGGCCAGCCACTGAGCCACCAGCAGCTGGAGGTCTCTCTGACCGGACAGATCGGGCAGCCACTGCAGAAGCAGCAGCAAAGGCTGGTCATTGCTGATGCCTAGGTGATGAGCATGGGCATGCTCCCCCTCCACTGCCTGGACAAAAAGACAGAATAGATTCAGACAAGATGAAACAATCAGGTTAATTAGCACTAACACAGTTTTAACTAGAGCAGCTTGGCTTTTACTATCTGTGAGGAATAATGGGGAAATATAGGCTTCACCATGTTCATCAGTTCCTGCAGCAGCCTTTTGGTGGGTTGACCTTGACTTTTCAACACATCAAATAGCTGGGAGTAGCCAATCCTCTCCTTGAAAACCTCCTGAGAGGAAGGGGAACAGAAATAGGTTGGAGAAAGCTGCTCTACAGGGGATAACTACGGCAGCTGGCACACTTCCATTTTTTGAAGGGAATACAATGAGCTTTCCAACATGAACATAAAGCAACTTTCCGCATCAACTATTCATTTTAGCTGTCATTGTTCAGGCTGTTAAGTTACTTTTAATGAAAACATGTTGAATAATAGGAACAGATGATGAAAAAACAAGAAGGGCCTTACCTTAGCAGAAGGTGAGTTACTCATTATAGCTGTGAGGACGCCCAAAGCATGAACCGTAATACTGTCTGATCCTTTCTCCCATACCTGCATGAAAATACGGAGGTGCTGTTGATTGTGGTAGTGCATAACTACAAATATACACCGTCATGAGCTGACGAGAGAAGACCACGAAGAGACTTCTCAAATGCATGTTACTGGAAATCACAGTCTGCACAAATATTTCACCAAAAAGGAGAAGAATTTTTATCCTGGTTATCTGTAGAAGTGCAAGAGGAAGTACACCAGTATTATTGCAGCAAGCTGGGTCAAAGTAAAGTGAATTGCTGCACCAGTCACCAAACAATCACCTCTTTGTTAATTACCGATAGGTCCCAGCATGCAAAAACCAAAGCCAACCATCAAAAAAACAAAAAAAAAAAAAAGAAAAAGAAAGAACGGAGGCAATCTCCAGCTATTGCTGGAAATTAATCAACATCAAGCTCCAGGACATGAGCCAGATCTTTTACACAAGCACCACCAGTCACATGGAAGAGCAGCAAAAACAGGAGGGAAAGCAGGAAAGACATGCACTGAAAAACAACCATTTCATGCAGAGTGATAAACAGCCTGCACTTCTTGTCCAGTGTTGTAAACAGGGAATTCAGCCTATAATTGCTGTGATACAAATCCACATATTCAAATAGAACCAAAATTTTACCCAAATAGGAAAAACTTAGGCAACAAGTGGCTATTCCATGAGCAGATATATAACAGCAGTTATCATGTCTAGCCATACCTGCTTTATTTACAAGTGTGTGTAAGGCAGACTTCCTGCCTAAAGCTTCCTGTTTAAATAGCTCAGAGCATTTCACAAGTGGAGAGAAGGCTGAGTTTCCTGCCAACAGACCAATAGCAACACTGAATGGGAAGGAAAGTACCTGGTCCAATTCGACATCTGTGAGTAAACGTGTGGTGAGGTCACACACAACCTCACTCTCCGGCCTACGCCTGTTGCTCTGAAAGAGCTTCAGGACACACAAACACACGCAAGCACACCAAATCACACAAGGCACAAAGAAAGACAAACAATTAGACCAAAAAAAAAAATCAAATAAAAAAGGCATCTGAGAGAGGCAGAAGAGACAGGTTTGATCTTGGTCTCTTAACAGCTGCAGGAGGACACATTTAATAAAACCATGAGCTTGAAACACTTGTTGATGTGTGATGTTTTAAAAACAGAAAGAGCAGATGTGTCACCACTAAAAGAGGAAATGGGTTTGACATAAAAATGTGACAGACCGACTCAGGTGGACTGGATGACAGACAGCTGGACAGATGTGAATGAGTGCAAACTGACACATTTTTGATGGGCAGTAATCTGACCTTGCTGTTCTGAATCAGTCTGAGGATGTGCTCAAAGCAGTTGTTGTTGAGGAAGACCGCCTGCAGGACTGGTCTGTCAGAGCACTGCAGGATCTCAGGAACAGCAGCTAAAATTGACAACAGAGGAGAAGTTGACTCACCACATCTATTGATCGGGATCGATTTTCGACTGCTATTCTGATTCACAGACAAATAAAAACAATGTTTTTTTGACCCCCGCTGTAGTGGACATGCTCTTACTTAACATTTGGCTCTGGAGCAAAATCAGGCTGTCCTCCCAGTTCTGCCTGTCTTCATGTTCAGTGCTGAGTGGTCTGTTCCAGTTGAGGAGCAGGAAGTAGCTCTCTAATATTGTCCTGATCTCCACCTGCCGCTCCACAGGGCTGCTGGAGTGCAGAAGATGGATCATCGCTGTTAGGCACTGCAAAGTCAGCCGTGGAAGTCTGGTGCTCTTGGGTTCAGGGGAGGACCGGTGGCACCATACTCGCAGAACAGAGAACAGGTCCTCAACAGACTGAGGGCTGATGGAAAGAAGGCCATTTTTCTAAAAAGAAGAGAAAAAGAAAAGAAAAAGAGTAATTTCCCTGCAAATTGTTTTGATGTGCACATGGAGCATCATGATTAGACTGCAGACCTTTCCACCACTGATCACAGCACCCTGAAGATGAACCAGTCTGAGTGTGAGGAGCTCTGGGACCTGCTCACTCTCCTGGAGACTCTCTGTAACAGAAGAGTTCATGTTGTGTAAGACACAGAAGACAAACATAGTATTGTTTACTTTACATCATAATTGAAACGAAAAAAAGATTTTTGTGTGAAGACTTTTTAGATCTTTACTGCTTTTGCTAATGAATGCTGGGACTGACATCAGTCACTTTCCATTTTGAACAAATAACGTCCAAATGGATTGCTTGTATATGAAGTATTAGCTTCACTTGACATCAAGCCATCTAGAGATATAAAGAGTAGCTCTGAAGAGAGCTGCTGCAAGCAGGAATTTAACCTTCGGAGGATTTGAAGCCTGGACTATTGTGTCCCGAGAGAAGGTGAAACTGCTGCTCTGGGGAGGCATGGCTTACTAACACCATCATACTCACTCCTTCTTATGCATTAGGGAAATTACATCACTGGAAAAACTGTGGTAATAACTTTACATTTTCTGAACTGTAAGCCCTGCCCTTTATTTTTTTATATATTCATTTATTCACATTTATAAGGTTGAAAAAAAAAAAAACCATTTTGATTAATCCATTTGCTCAAAGTATCATTCCATTTCTAACAATGGAATGATACTTTGAGCAAGTTTGAGCAAACATTTGCCGATACATACATGTTTGTACAGTTTTATTTCATTTCAATTCAACTTTTGAACATATCTGAACAGCATTTAAAACGTGATAAATTCTATCTAAAGGAAGCCTGTGTCTATTTTTGATAACATGTAAGTGCTAAAGTACATCATGTTGTATACCATGAAGTGATCAACCAAATCTGATCCAAGTCTGAAATGTGAAATATTTATATCTTCATTTCAGCAAATTTCAGACAAATTCATGCAGCTAGCTATTAGAATAAAACTTTTGGGTCTATGGTGGATTTGATTCAATGACAAACAGTGGAAATACCCAAACATGTTTTTTATTTTCAGGTTAATGTTTCAAAATGTTTGTGACTGACTGCAAATTTCTGAAAAGGTCATTCTTTTAAAAAACAGCGTGTCATAAAACTGGTACAGAATGACACGGAAATAAAAGAAGAGAAGACAGACAGACAGTTTTGTGATGAATTAAGTGAGTAATTTGTCATGAGATGCCAAAAATAGACTTAAAAATGGGGAAAAGCTCAGAGGAGCTTAAATTTTACAGCAGAAGGCCGGTGGAGCAGAGACGAAGATGAATTGAGAGATTCAGGTGGTTTAGGGTTTAAGTATGGGAAGTTTGGGTATATTTAAGATGAAGTTTAAGCCTGCCTTGGTTTTTTCGCTGCACCCATTCTATCAGAGAAAAATAAAGGTAAAGAGAAGGAGAGCAAAGACGAGAAACGTAAAGAAGAAAAGTGGCAATGAGAAGAAGAGAATCATACTGAAGAAAAGGAACAAGAAGAACAAGATTGAAAACAAGATGGACAAGAAGAAAAACACACGAAGAACAACAATGCTCCTGCAACTTTACCACTTATAACTTTACCCTTATAAATGTGTTTTTACAATGATTCAGCAAAATTTCCCTTGCAATCCTTCCTCTGTAAAAAAAGAAAAGCCTTACTAATTAGTTAAGTATTACATCATTAGCCCTTACCATTTCCAATAAAAAGTGTGTTATTACAGCATAATCCTCCTTAAAGTGGACATACTGAAACTTGCCCAAAATGAGATTTCCCACATGGCTTACAGATTAATGTTCGTTGATCAAACCGGATTCTATAATTACAAAATCTTGGCCTGGTGATTGAGACCTGATAATTATATGCTGCATAATTAAGTTCTTAACCCAAAATGAACACAGTAACTAATCTGGACTGGAATGGACCGGCAATTTAGTTTTTAAAAAGAGATTTTAAAAGACATTAATAATAACTGAAGTGTTCGGGGCAGTGGCAGGAACAGTTTGATTCTGGTGGTGTGTAAGGCCTGACAGAGGTCAGAGTAGTAGCAGCTGAAAGGGAGTTTCTCACCATGGAACAGAGCAGGGAGCTCTTCTGGCAAGGCCAGTGGGGAAAACTTGTACTTGTTCCTCTCCAGCAAGCTCACCTCCTCCCTGTAACACACAATGCCTGAAGTCATCACACTCCCATCACACCTCGTCAGTAAACATCTGCCTCTAACACTGCTAGATCCAGAAACGGCTTGACATGCAGCCGCAAGATAAAAAAGATGAGGTGTTACACATCAGAGAAGGTTTGGAAAGATGTTAAATGTGTGTAATTGCCTTTTAGTCTTCGCGTGACTGAATTCCACCTCCCACACATCCACACAAACTCCAGTATAAAGCTACAGACACTCACCCCGCCAGACGTCTCCTCCATGTCTGATAAGGGTCAAACAGGCTCTCACAGAGCACGAGTCCATACTGTACGACCAGCTGCAGGGACGACTTCTCCTCTTGTCCCTTCTTTAACTGCACAAATGAAGAAGGTATAAGTTTAAATATTCATCCTCGCCGCAGATACATCTGCTTTAACATCCTTCAACAGAACAAATTCCAGTATCATGAATGAAAGGTCAACAAGACACCGACCTCACGTTCAGTCTGAGTTAGATCTGTTATTTCAGGGTGTGTGTTGATTTACAGTTCCTTATACATTTCTTTGCTTTACATCAAGCATGCTGGGGAGAAACACTCATTTTAAATCACTGAACTGCTCTGTTTATACTGCTCTTACCTGCTCCAAACAGAAGTTCAAAAGCTTGATAGTTTCAAAAACAAAACTAGGAGTCTTTTCAGGGTCAATGTTCTCCATATTCCTACAAGATAAACAAAAATAGAAAAGCACTTTCAGGAAAGTCTAACATATCCTTACCCAGTAACGACAATCTTAGGTATAGCAAAGACAAATACAGTGAGTGTGCAGCGAGAACGAAACTTTCTGATTCTTGGATGAACTTTGTACAATCTGCATTGAAATTCTGGATCAGAATGACACTGAAATAAAAAATCGGACCCACTGTACAGTAGCTATGCCCCAGCTGAGGACAAGGGGCTAAATGCACACCTGGACCCCCCAGCCCCAGTCCTTCCCATCTGTCTTTGTTGTCCCTCCCTGTGTGTTTGTATTTGTCCCCCCTCCCTTGTTGTTGTTGTTGTTAGTTTGTTCGCTTTCTTTTTCCTGTTTCTTCCATGTGGTTATTTAATTTAATTTGCATTGTTTTGGTATGATTTGACTCTGTATGACATATCTTGGCATATTTTTTTACTTTGATATTTGCAAATTTAATTTTGTTGGTTTTTTATTTCTTTTTTTGTTTAAATGTGAATCTGACATTTGCTGTTAAAACGCATTCAAGGAAAACTCGATAAAAATAATTTTGAAAGAAAGAAATTCTTTGAAAACTTAAAGAAAAAAACTTTTAAAAAATCATTCCATTAATTCATTAAAAAAATGGAAAAAGAAAAATTTGATTGTCTTCTTATTTAGTAGATGCTCATTTTAAACTTTACTGCAGCAACAAAATTTAAAGAAGTGGGGACAAGTGCTCATTTACTACTATGTTGGACCACTTCTTGTTTTTTGTTTGTTTTGTTTTCTGTCTTTTAAAACAAAACAAAGAAAAACCCACATTACATCAGTATTATAAAGTTTGTATACTGAGGACTATTGTTGTTGTTCTGAAAGTGAAATCTTTTCATATTCTCAACTGATCTAATATTTTAGCAGCCAAACATTTTGTCTCCTTCGCTGAATTTTCTTTTTAAAATGTGCCCAGTATTTCCAGTAGGTTACCAGTCTGGACTGTGAACACCGGCTCCCTTTTACAAAGGAGCTGCTGCTGTAAGGTGTAAAATGTGGGCCGGCATAATCGTTGCTGAAATAAGCAAAAGTTCCCCTGAAAAAGATATCATTTGGAAGACAGTAGATATGACTTAAAGGAACTATACCCGATTTTATTTTAATCTCTTAGAGAAAAATGATTTTTACACAGTATAATATTAGGTAAAAGAGGCAGTTTGATTTAAAAAAAATAACTCATTGATTGCACATATGTACAAATCCAGGCTTTTTTAGTTTGGAGTCTAACTTTGCCGTGACGTTTTTTCTCAATTACTGTTATTAAGTTGCCGTAGCAACAACGCTGTCTAGCTGCATGGCAGCCACCAAAGGGAAAGTTAGGATACCTCCAGTCACTGTCACCGCATACACAGCAAATTAGCCTAAAAAGATAAAAACTGGGGGAGAGAAGAGAAACTTGAAGCGCAAGAGTGACCAAAAAAGAAACAAAACTTTTGTAAATAGCCGTACATCGAAGTAGAGAGCTGCGGGACCGCCTCAGACTAAATGTGGACTTGAAACTGGCTGTGGTCCTCCTGGACAGGTATCTTTTCAATCACTTTCTTCTTAGTAACATTTTATATGTCCTTGGCTACTGGGACTACCGCTGGTGGTTAGATTGCGTCCACCTGTATGTCCTTATCGTATGTGATACATGATGATATTTACACAGTAACGTGACCAAGTCCATGCTAACATTAGTATTGAGCACCCAGTGTAGCTAAAAGAACAAACACAAACTGCTTTACAACACATCACTTTCAATCACAGTGGCCTATTAGATATTTTATTAGGTTGGGATGTTGGAATGTCGCCTATATCATGATAAAACATCCTAATTGTGCATCTGTCAACATAACTGTAGTTAAGGTAAGCTTATGACAGAAATGGCTTGTTATTAGGAGTGTAATGATTTAGTTTACAATGATTCTTTTCATATCACAATTAATGGTTTCTGTTTTGATTCATGGACGATATTGGTTCATTTAGAACGATACAATCTGATTCAATTCAGTGACTTGAAATCGAATCAGAAACCATGAATCTTGATATGAATTCAATCGTTGTTAAACCGAATTGTTACACACCTACTTGTTATGCTATCATCTGCACTGGGCATTTACAGTAAGTGACAGAAAATGTCACTTTGCTGATACTCAGACATTTACTGCAACCAAAACGGTAAATTCACTAGAAGATGTGTTTCCTCTGGAGAGTTTGCTTGTGCACAAGTACACGATGTGCATGTTATTTCATGCATGTTGAGTGGGAGGAGTGGGAAACACAGTTAGGGGCGGGGCTTACAGTTCAAACTAAACTGTCCTCCTCACTCATGGTTGAAAAATGTGCAGAATTAGATATAGAGCCTTTAATATCAACTTATATCAGTCAGGACTGACAGCACTTTCCACAGAATTAGAGCCTTGTACTGATCCTGATACGATCCCTCATGCTGAATTGTTGCGCTGATAATTTGAATAGTCTCTTTCCTTTTCAGCCTGAGGGATGGGATTCTGATTTCCATAACTTCCAAAAATAATTTCAGATTTTGATTCAGCAGTGTCTGCATGTTCACCAGACATTTTTTTTTTTTTTTTTTTTGCATCGCAGGGTTTTAACCTGCATGTGTTTTCTGAAGTATTCCTGAGGGCATGCCTTGATTTCTTCTATAGAAACAGGTTTTTTATTATATGCTATGCTGTCTGATGGGATCACAGTTTCTGCTTTAGCCTTATTCCTTGTGTAAGAGATTTCTCTGGATTATTGGTATCTCTTATTGATATTATGTACCATTCATGATGAAATCGGAAGCTGCTAGTAATTACACAAAGAGAAATAATGATACGTTGACCTGTAACTTTGAAGTTGTATTAAAATGTTCCATCATGGTTTGTTCTCTAAAAATCCAACACAATTCAAACAGTTCAATTAGTTTTTGTTTCAACATTTTCTTTTTTGTCTTTGTGTTACTTTTGATTAAGAGTAGTGTTATAATGATTTATAAAACGTGCATTCTGTTATCATTTCGTGCATTGCAATACAAGGTGTTTCATACATTTTTTTTTTGAAAATATGAAATGTATGCTTTCTTCAGTGAAGTAAAAGTACTGTAAGTGTCTGGTAACAATCTGAAATTCCTCCATCCCTAAAATTAGATGTCAAACTGTAATTTTATCATGGATGACCCTGTACCACTTTGGGCTGCTCAACCTCACCTGCAGACAATGATGAAGAACTTGATGAGGAGGAGCGGGTGTGGGGTGCCGCTGTTGATCTCGGTGGCTCCTGAGAGGTGGAGTGCACTGTGCCATAACTGGGTGCTAAGAAACACCAGCACCTCTCTGGGGAGCAAGGGAACCTCTGAGCTGCTCTCCTCAAACCTAAAAGATGGGAAAGTGTGTGAGAAGAAATGTGTGAAGAACTGAGGCAAAGGGTTCTATCGCTGTGCAATACATCAATGCGCCTGCTAAATGCAAACCAGTGGCTGTGTAAATCTGAATGCTACTACTCACCTCCGTGGCTCCAGTGATTGAACATCAATGAGCCTCTCAAAGGATGCCACAAATGCCTCCAGCCACTGCTGCAGGTAGCCCACATCTTTCTGCAGAAGGAAGGGAAAGAAACCACATGAGTAGCCGTTACACCTCCGGGTACATCCTCGGTGTTGATTAGCAACACAGTGGCTGAAAAAATATGTTCAAAAACAAGCGCTTTGTCTGTCTTCAGTTTTCAGAACTTAATAAAAAGATTCTATGTGAAAGTGTGACATACTGTGGCTAAAAAGATGGCAGTGGCTAAACCTTTTGACCTGTTTTTGTAACAGGATGTTGCAAAGCGATGCAAAGCACAAGAGGAACACATGAGCTAATTCTTTTCTTTTTTTTCAACATAGAAACAGAATCAACACATTCTTGTATTTTAAGTCCTGATCAGTCATAACTCAGATGCATCAGCAAGCACATGGTAAACTCTGACATTATTTCTGCACAAACAGACTCTAATATTCTCATGTGAGACAAGGATGTTTATATACAATGATTGTTATCAGAGCTTCAATCAGTCTCTGCAGTGCAACATATCCTGCCACTCTTCCCTCAATACATCAGTCTCTCGCTCTAACATCAGACTAAACAACACAGGCCACAAAACAAGCTGATCAAATCTGAACTTTCATTTATCAAAACCAAGTTTAAGTTCAATGGAGGACGAAAAGACCATTAATGAATGCTGGCGATTCGGAGAACTACTGATGTTTCAAAGTAGAATTACACAACAGAAATGTAGAAATGTCCCCTCATGCTCTGTGGGGGAACAACCTGAACATTCGCATTAGCCGAGCATGCGACTCACCACCGTTACTGATTTGCGAGGAAGAAGCTTCTCAAAAGCAAGTGGTGAGAAGGAAGACATGAGCTGTTTCAGACAGACTTACTCACTGTTCACATGGAACATAACACACTGTACAACAATTCCACAGGTACTTCCCCTAAACCAGCAAGCAAACAAGTCATAAATGATGAGTTTACTGAGGCTGATGGACTCAAACTTTCCGTACTGTGCTCTAACATACATGTTGTAGATATTTTAGTGCTCATTGTATGTGTAATGTGCAGCTACCAGTCACTCCTGCACTGAAAACAACTGTGAGAAAGCACAAGCCTAATAAAAATAAACATATCACACCATCTCTGCTGCATTAGTGTTAGAAGTTTCTTACCAACTGGCAGTGACTAATGTGCCAGTCCATCTCTCATTGTCTGAGTTTCATCAAGGTGCCAGGTTCTTGCGAACCCAGTCTCAGATGAGTCCACAGGCAGCAGCTCAGCAGCTCCTCATCACTCCTGACCAACAGCAGCGTCTGACTCGACCGCCTCCTGTGTCCCAGCGTCAACCAAACAGCCAGGAAATTACATGTCACTTTAAGTGAGGCTTATTTCCTTCATACTCTGCCTCCTCGTCAAACCCCTTCCTCTTTTGGTTACACTGCTCGTTGTTAACAGAGAGGAGGGAGGCCTCAATAAAAACTTCCCACAGCAACAGTAAAGAACCGGGCCTACTTTATTCTTTCTAAATATAACACAACAAAAACATGTTGCAGGACAAACAATGAAATTTCTTCTGGCTGATGGTGTTGTGCACACACAGGCCACGTTGTGATAAGTTTAAGCTGCAGTCTTGATCCAGCTGAAATGCTTGATGCTATCATGCAGCTTAAATGGCATTTCTAATTGGAGACAGCTTATTTCACAAGCTGTTAAATTGACACTACAAGGATTACATGAAAAAAAAAAAAAACTAAAGTTGCTGTAAAAAAAAATTACTATCAAATGAATAGCAGACGAAAAGACACCATCTTTCTGTAATCAAAAATCTACATATAAGCATTTTACTGCACTGGATTACAGTGGTTAAAAACCAAAACAGTACTGGGAGTTTTGCACTGAAAATATGATGCTTCTACTCTGTCTGCAACAAGTAATGTTGCCAAAATTATTTTATAATTCAACAGGACCACTGCAGTTTTGTATGCACAGTTGTCATTATTATTGCAATCCCCAAATAAGTTTTCTAAACAACAGGTTTACTCTGGCATATCTGTAAGAGTAGCAAGTTGCTTTAGCATTTCACTTCTGTTTAAACACAAGTACATAAGTGATGTAGCTTCCTTAAATAACCCTTTCAGATTCATTTTTTACTGCGACAGACTGGTGACCTGTCCAGGGTGAACCCCACCTCTCCCCTGATAATAGCTGGGATAGGCTCCAGCAACCCCCACGACCCTGAACTGGATAAGCGGTACAGAAAATGACTGACTGACTGACAAATTCATTTTTTAGGCCTCAGCTCAAAAGTTGCATACCCATAATGAAATGAACATAGCTCTGCAACAATAAGGTCTATTTGAGTACTTACGGAGTCATAGTAAAGGTGACACTTGTGAGATTCGTTAGTATGTGTGAACATTAGAAAATGTGCTGCTGATGAAAAAATGAAGATAAAAATGAAACCGTGCCCACTTATTGGACCTCATGTTTCAAAATTAAGTGATATGGTTGCCAAAGACAAAAAAAAGACACCTTTTGTTGATTGATTCCAGTTATTCACTGTAGTTGGGTCAATTCAAATGCAAAATATGAAAATGTAGGTTTGAATTTACTGCTATTAAACTCTAATTTACTGTTGTGATGACATAATGTTGTAAATTAGCAGCTAACATGATTTCTTACTGTGTATTCTCTGGAAACAGGAAGCTGCAAACTACCTATTGTTTTGCTGCTGAACATCTGGGCCATAAGGTGACCATTAGGAATCCAGGAAGAAAATGGCAGGGACGAAAATACTTGCATCATGCTTCCACGACCAAAATGATTCAGTGTTGTTGATGTTGCAACTGGGATTGACAGTACTAAAGAGCACTAATATGATGTATTAATTAAGTCATATTTGCGGTTTTGGAAAATCTTGTTTTACAACTCTCTAGGCTCAGATGAGTGCTGTAATAACTACATCTAGCCAGCCTCCCTGTCTACATTTATGTGAGTGGATCATTTCTACTCTGGAGCAGAGGTGAAGTACATTAGAGCTGGTTGTAAGTTCAACAAATATAATTCATGATTTAAAAAAAAGAAAGAAATGAAATCTCTAATGGGAAATGAGACTGGTTTGCTTATGAGAAGTAAAACATACAAGCTGGTTCCACCCATAACAAATCCTTTACAAAGTTATCATTGATCCACATCTCTTGAGCATCTGAATCAACTTGTTTCCGTCATCATTGTCTGAGTCAGTAATGATTTTATCAAATGTATTAAAGCACTTATTAAACCTGATATCACAAACATCTATAAGGAAGCAGCTCCTATAAACATTTATCTGTCTTCCCTGCACATGACCAAGCAGCTGTGCAGCACCGTGCTGCTTGACATTCTGCTTCGCTCCAGCTTCCTGCACAAGTGAAAGCAAAGAGCACTTTGATTTTCCTGGTTGGCCGCTCTGTTGGTAAACAGGGGGAGGCCGAGGCACACGCGAGGGGATTGGGATTTGATCACAGGGCTCTCATCATGAGCTGCAGAGATGCCTGCTGCCGTATCCCTGAGTAGATTATATTCACATGCATCAAAACAGGAGTAATTGAGATGAAAACATGATGAAGTGGCTGAGTTTGCAACAGCGGAAAAAGAAACTGCAGCCTTTATTGTTTTTTGTAGAAATCTGAGCGTTTCACAGCTGTGTCGATGGGTAGCAGTCAGGTTGTCACTGTGGTCTAACTCTACCCCTAAAGGCTTTAATTAGTCCCTGAAGCAAAGGATCACAGCATGATCACACACATTTTTTCTTTAATTTACCAGCACTTCTTCTCTATCCTCACTAATCTTTAGAAGTGCTTCTTAGTTCTTCATTTATCATCAAAATGATCACATCTGAAAGTTTTACTTTATTTATTTTAGTTTTGGGGACATAAAGGCTTATCTTGTCTCACTGTGTCCTGCTTACCTCTGCCAAAGAGCAGTCTAATTGCAGGGTTGCACATCAAATAATTGGCTAATTGTTTTTTTCAGAATAGTTATTCGTTTGGTCTAAACAGACCTTAAAAAGAGCAAATCTGTCCCTAAATCTGTCCTAATGAAGTTTGTTTAGACTAACTATTAATCCAAATCCCCAAAGTGTTCATTTAAATTCAAATAGGAAAAAGACAACAGGGAGAATTCTCGAAAGTTGAATCACTGGTATGTGCAACCGTTGATGCTTTTATAGTAAATGGGCTTGAACAACTGTCAAAGTGGTTCCTGATTCATTCTCTATCAACAAGCTAATGGCTTTAATTACATGCATCAGTTCCACCTGAATAATGCATGTTCTTGTGTGATGCTTTATTTTTTGCAGAGATGACCATCAGTTACTTCCACATGAGGGGACATAAAGAAGAGTATTTAACAAAAATATAAGATATTTATTACTGCATTTTATTTTGGAAAAAAAAATAAGTACATCAAAAATTCATACCTTACTGCATTTCTTTTAGACATGATCTGGCAAGTTAGGTTTGTTAGAGATTAAATCACACTTTTTTTTTAACCTGTTAGGTATGAGCCTCTGATAATAGTCAGAAAAACATTTACAGATATGAGATAGGAAGCCCTGAAATAGTGGCAGTAAATCCGGTTTTAACCCCAGAAGATGAAAGATGTACAATGAGTTTGTTATGGGCATCTTGGCTTGCAGTTAGCTTAGTTTGGTTTGGTTTGGTTTAGCACCAAACCACAAAATCCAGAAAAAAACCAACAGTATAATAATAGCATCTTGATATCACAGCTAGATTTGTTCAGGGGGAATAAACAAATTTCTCTGATGATGTGTGAATATTTCCACAGAAGATGGCAGAAAAAAAGATTTAGAAACAGCTGTTATCCGGAAAATCATCAGTCCTTCTATCATTTACTGTAGTTACTGTTTTGTCAGTTTCAGAGAAAACTTCTTTGACTACAGCAACATGGCAGTTTCTCTTAAACATTTCACATAAGTCCCTGATCTAGAAAGCCCTCTGAGGGGTGTGTGATTTCTTGCACAATCAGAGGAAGCTCAGCTCCTTTATCAATGGCAAGCCTGCACAAGTTGTACTTTTTTATTGCAAAAGCAAAAAGACAGCTGAGAGGCAGCATACCGAAGCATGTTTGAATTAAACGGTGGGATTTAACGACCGACGATGAAGTTGAAATTAACATAAAAACTGAATGCAGGAAAAACTGATAAGTGCAGAATAAGTCTGAAAGCAGTCATCAACGGTGACTCAAAAGGCTTTCTTTAAACTGACTTGTGAAAAGCAGCTTGTTTACAGCTTCAACAAAAGACTCAAAGCTCAGGTTTCTTGTTCAGCTTGACTGATTTGCAACAATTAAAACTTTTCTTGGTGTGTGACAAACTATACAGAACAAGGTCTGTGAGTCAAAGAAGGGATGTGTCCAGTGGAAAAATGACTGTCTGTGTCAACTCAACTAACAGGCAGACAAAAAAAAACAAAATAACAACAACATTAAACACAATGGTGTGGTAGTGTCTAAAGGAGGGGCAGAGAACTGTTTCTGCTGCCTTTCTGCTGCCTCTTGTGTTATTCTGAGTCACATAAGGTGCTGACATTTGGGCTCAGATGAATGCCTCTCCACAGCCATCCTTCAATGTAGAGGCTGTCATTTTCTCACACAAAAAATCTACTTCCAACACACTTGTGAAGTGTGTGACTGTGTGTGTTTGTGTGTCAAAAAGAGACTATTATAAGCTTAGTTCTTTTATCTGTTAGGACAACTGGAGAGAAGTGACAGAGCGCCAAGAGGCTGCTTAATAAGGAAGTGGTCTCGCACAAAGATGCTCAACAACTGTCACAGACAGATTCAGGGTAATCCCTCTCTACCAAACACACACACACACATATATACATGCACACATGTACTCCAATGATTCTTTCTCGCGATGGATTATGACAGTAGCACTAGCTACAACTTGTTTTATTGGAGCACAACCAGAAGGGTTCAGTAAATCTTCAGCTCAGAGAAGTAACAGGGTGGATCAGAAACACACTTCCTCTGGGATCTGCCAAAAGTTACCACAATGACTACTTTGATCAATTCTCCAAGAAGCCACTTTACATTTCTATTGTTGATGAACTTGGGCCATGCTAATGAATTTCCACCTTTGACCACCCTATAAAAGTCCTTTGGGTGCTTTCACAGGTTGGAATTAGTCTGAGTAAAATATTACTTCTGATTTAAAATGTACAAATCTGTAACTGCACTTGATAGGCCTAATTGTCAAGCCTGGATATGCTGTGATGATCAGACACGAGTCTTTAAGCCTGCAGTGAGCCAGTGAGCTTATCAAACATGCAGACTTAGAGAAATGTCTGTCCTCAGGCATGGAAGCAGATTGCAAAGACATTAAATAATAATTAACTCACTGCCAAACTCTTTTTTTTTTTTTTTACATAAAAAGCCAGATATGACTGAAAGCATGTGCAATATTCGTTTACTCTTAGCTTGTTTTCATCCATAACACATTACATTAATTATAAACGTGCAAAGAGCTAAACTGCAGTTACACCCACAGGGGGCAACATTTAAGACCAAACTGTCGCACAAAAAAGAAAAAGGAAAAAAAATGTAACTAGCTGTCAATATGTGAACCACAGTATTACAGATACTGTGCTGGTGGCAGCAAACAGAAGCAGTGTTCCAGGTAATTAATGACAGTCTTCTGCAGGACAAATATGCAGGCACTGCAACACATTTACCCCATTATGTTTCAGGCTGCACGTGCCTTAATTGAGGTAGGCAGGTAGGAGCAGGAAGAGGAAGTAGCATCAGAAACACCTGCATCGCAGGTACAGAATCTAATACGTGTTTCAAATAGAAATTTGGGTGAAAAGGCTTAGAAAGACACACTGTCAAATTATATAGGACATGATTCCCCATCTATTGTTTGCACAAAGTCGAAACCATTTCGCAAATAAACCTCGCTTTTCACGAGCAGACAAAAAAAAGCCGACTTCCTCCTCTAAGAATGATTAAAAACCAAACAACGTGGGGTACACGATCGCACGGACATTGATCGCACAGTTAATCATCATGTGCTGATCGAGTCTTGCTATAAAGTTCAGGCAGAGGACCAGCAGCAACAACAACAGGTGTCACCCCCAGCCCTTCCGCACTTGCACTCACCTTTGTGTAATACAACATCCACAGCTCATACAGCCTTTCTTTCGATGCCATTCCGCCGCCCCTGTGGTTGCTCATGATCTTTCTTTATTTTTACAGGATCATAAAAGCGGCGGTCAAAGCCGGGGCTGTCTGAAGTTGTCTCCTGAAGGCAGAAGGACGCAGTACGCATCCGTGAACCATTCTTGCAAATCCACACGCACAGTGATCCAAATAGAAGTGCTCTAAGTGTCCACACGCAAACTTATCAAGAGTGACGTGAAAATGCAGAAGATGACGGTGTTGATGCGGCCACGGTGCGATCAATGTCGAAACTGTACACGCAGGAACAAACATGCGTGGAAATACATGCCCGGAGAAACACCCATGTCCGCGTTTAGAGCGAGCTTGTTGCTGTGTGATTCCTATTGGAGAGAGTTCCCACGGAAGCGACAGATGCCATCTGCTCCACGCAAAGACATTGCTGCTGTGGATTCAGAGAGCTGAGGTGGACAGTCCTGTCTGATGTGAGAAAAGCAGCGAATGATAATTAAATACTGTAAGACAAGAAATTTAGTGGGGAGTTGATCATGTTCACAGGTAGGCAGATTCTTAAAGACATACGCACAAATAAACACAACCAGAAGTCCACATAGAGCAAAAACAAATATTCAGCAGGCAACTCTAATCACTGAAAATGTAGGGGGAAAACAATAAATATGGGGAAATTATTTATAATAATGATGTTCTCTGAACTTTCTTGACAAAACCCTAGAATAACTTCTGCAGCAAATCTGATTAAAATAAATAAATAAACGCAGCAAACACACATGTGAACTTAAGAATCCAACAGCTACTTATAATGGTTCACTCATTGCTTATTATGTTATAATGAATAATACGTAATAAATACGTATTATGCATGATTTTTGTTGATTCTTATTACTGAACAAGTTGCACTCTTCCACGGTGACACTAAAAACCAAGATAGGAAAAAAATTAATAGATACCCTCCTTTCTAAACTCTCCCTTTAAAAAAACTATTTATCTGTTATTTACTTTTATACATCACATCCATATTTGCATTGTTGGATTGAGTGAATAGTCAACATTTCCTCATTTCCTTTAAATCTAATAGGTTATTTTGCCTCTCGATTGGGTGATAGATTGCAAACAGTGACCATCATGTCAGTAGCACCTTTGCCACAAGAAAACTTTATTTGGTCACACACTATTATGTTTATCACCGGGAGGATGGACACAGAGAAGCTCTAGGCAGCTGTATTACCATGGCAACGGCCTACATTCCCAAACAGGACCTGACATTGTGACCATCAACAGGCGGGACAATGAACCAGCCAATGTGACATTTATTAACCTTTATGTTAAGGCTTGGTGCTACAAAGTAGTAGCCTAAATGGTTTATTTAGTCATTTAGTTTTCATTAGCAGTTTTCCATCTTCTGCAAATGAAACAGATGCCTTGTAAACAACAGCACAATCAGTAAGCTTTTGTTTCTTTTCTTTTTTTTTTTGTGTTTTGATTTGTTGTTTTTTAATGTCATCCTCAATAACTTTTTATTAAAAAAATTTTTTTAAAAAGGTATGTCAAATTTATTTGGTTCATTTGATGATTAGGTAGATTTTATTGTTATGTTATTGTTATTTTATATATTTTTTTTTTTTTCTATTTTTATTTTTTTTTTACAAAAAAAAAAAAAAACATAACAAAATCACGTGGCCTTCGCAATCGATGTGCTCGATGGACTGTTTTTCATCCTAAATCAGGATCTTGAATGGATTTCAGAGGGAGTCGAGCGGCGTGCAGAGATAAACATGGAGAAAAATGTTGGCTCGCTTCAGGAGCAGGCACTGAAGAGAAAAGAGAGGCTAAAAGCGCTTAGAAATAAGCAACTTCATGTAAGTCTTGCGTAATATTTCGTAGTTTGTGACAAACATTTGAAAGCTTCAAGGAAACTAATCGTTCTGACATTGACAGGGTTAGCTTGTTGCTAATTTTAGCATGTTAGCATTGCACAGCAATCGTGTTGGATTCTAACTTTATTAACTATGTATATAGTGTGCGTATTTGATATGATGGTTTTGACTTTTTAAGTGCTAAGCTGAGTGACTTCTTGCAATAGTATTTCTGTGGTAAAAATTAACTTTTATTTTTAAAAAAATAATTGAAGCTTTATGTCAGCTAATTTGTAATATAAATCAGAAAGGTAATCTAACTGGTTATCAAACTTGTATAGCATAAAGCTCATAATTTGTTTATTAACCGTGTTTTGTATTGTAAAGTTTTTCGATATATCTGATTTGACTGCTATTGATGTGGGGAAAATGGCAATAAATGGGTATAAATTAGCCGCTGATCCTCGCTATCCCCCAGTGGAAATACCTGTTTCCTTGTTAACACGCATGTAAGGAATATGTAGCTAAAAGTTGGAAGAAACTAATATTAGACAACAATTGGCTGAGAGGTTATCTCTTTATTTAAAAAATAAACAAACAAAACAACAACAACAAAAGAGAACTTTGAATAAGATTGCAGTATTTTTGTATTCACTTTCATTCAGTAGGGGGTATTTTGGTTTCAGGTGCCCTTGGGGTTGTGAGAGTGACTTTTTGTTGACAGTTACATCTTACATGACACAATTTACTGTGGCTAACAGTGACTTTTTTTTTTTTTGGCTGCTGTCATTTTATAACCAGTATATTTCAAAGTCTCGACTGTACATTTCCCATCACATAAAGTTTGAAAATAGAAATAAACATCACACTCATTTTTTCTCTCTCTCTTTTTTTAAAAATTAATTCCAGGCCTCATGATTTTGCTGTTACATAATTACATACATCTTAGCAAGCAATCTAAGATAAACACAAAATGATGTCTGACAGACAAACTGGTCTGGAAATGTTCTGTTTTTCAAATTTATTGTTTTATGACTTTGAAAACTATATTTCCCAGAAATGTATGCAAGCTCTTTCTCAGTCCTTTCCTTGCTTTTTGGTAGTTGCATGAAAGGAGGGGTCCTTAAGGAAAAATAGGTTGAGAAACCACTGCTTCAAACGAATGGGAACAAAGTGGAGATATATAACCATAATGCACATCAAGGCTTTTGGTGAAAATCAAGCACAATATATCAACACTAGGGCTGTACAATTAATTGAAATTTAATTGTGATTTCATTTTTCATGTCAAACAATCTCCAAACTCATATAATCAAGTGGAAAAAATGTATGTGCCATTTTTCTTGACACAATTTCCGAAAGAAAAGCGCGCGTATAATACATTCCTCTCCACACGGCCCTGCTACAACCTACATTCACGAAGCTGAAGGGTTGTACAACGAAGGAGGTGTGTTGTGTGTTTGCGTAAGATTATCAATAACAAAATGTTTTTTGACAGAGAGAAATGACGAATATATACATTGTTTAACAAAAAAAAATAAAAAATTGCTTGAATAATCGTGATTTCAATATTGACTAAAGTGATAATGATTTTTTCCATAATCGAGGAGCCCTAATCGACACAAGCACTTCATACAGTGGTGGAGGCATAATGATATGAGCTTGTTTTGCAGCTGTAGGACTTGGACACCTTGCAGTCATCAAGAACCAAGAAATCGTCTGTATAACAAAATATTTTAGCATCAAATGTGAGGCCATCTGTCCAACATGTAAAGCTTGGCTGAAATTGCGTCTTGCAACAGGACAGTGATCTGATAGCTGTGATGGAACTTTATGAGGGCTGTGTATCAACTAGTGTTGTAGTACTTGAGATCGGTCTTGGTCTCGAGACCTTTTTTTTTAAATTTTAAGTTCTTGGTCTCGTCTTGGTATTGACTGCATTTTGGCTCGATCTTGTCTCAGTCTCGGACAGTGCGGCCTCGGGATTTTTTTTAACTAGACCGGTCAAGACCATTGCTGATAGGCTTTTTGTCCATAACTTAGCTGCTTCTAAGAGTGGAAAAGGACCCTCTTAAAAACAACTAATAACTTAAAAACATTGGTTGTGTTACGTCTCCCTCCAGCTGCAGTCAGAGGGACCCAACTGCAGACACGATATGTCGCCATATATCCAATCCACGCTAGGGCTGGACGATTATGGAAAAAATTATAATCACGATTATTTTGACTGATATTGAAATCACGATTAATATACGCGATTATTCATTGATTTAACAAGTGTTTATTGAACCCCCTAAACTTAACTTCAAATATAACTTTAAAAAAATAAAACCAGAAATAAATTAGAAACAAGTAAAGGAGTAAAATAAGAATGTTATTAAGATAATAACAGCAATAAAAATGAATACTCAGTCTACATGCATTCCTGTTCTATACTCCCTGCAGTTTGCTTCTTATAACTCCACCAGTCTGTTCACTTCAGGATTAATTGATAAGTTTTTATTGATTACAGTGTTTTATGATCGTGAAAAGGCAAAATTGAAACCACGGTTAAAATCTGCTTAATTGTCCAGCCCTAATCCACACTGCAAGTCCCAATGGGAAGTTTCTTCTTCATGTAACTTACTAAAATCTAACCCTGACCCTAACTCTAACCCAATCCCTAACCACCCGATAACACCACACGCATCTATTTGCAAGCCACAGGCTGTGTCCGAATGTCCTCCCCTAGTCCCTAACCCCTCATTCACTACATAGGGCTGCACTACATAGCAGACTATCTAGTGCCCTCATTCTGCCTGTGATTCGGACACGAAGCTGACTACTTTTTCCTCGCCGCAAATCATGTGATCACCAGCTGTCACCGTGGCAACCACAGCGGCACTCAATAAACACGAAAAGATTTAATTCCAAATCAAATCTGTAATTTTAAATGAAGGTATTTTATTTACTTATATTGTGTTTAATCTCTTTTCTGTCGTTTTTTCTCTCCTTTTTTTTTACTGCCGCTCGATGTTTCCAACACCTCGCACCATTCAGCTCTCCTGACCGCAATGCATTGTGGTCTATATAGGGGATTATCACGCTTCCCTGTTCCGAACTTCCGGTTTGAAACACTTAGAGGGCCCACTTCCGGCCCAGTTCAATGTCCCTGCTTTACTTCGTAGATAACGTGAATAAACGCCAACCCTACTGAAATTTTCACGGATTCCAGACTGAAGTGATACTAAGGAAGAAGTGGATCAAAGTGATCGATTCGCCGCGGTGAAGGGCCGAACTTTATAATAAAACACACGTTTGTTTGTCGCCGGTGGGGCACAACACCGGCACTTCACAGCATGCTAGCATTAGCCAGCTAGCGTTTACTGGCGTGCTTAACATTGTGCGTCTTAAAACACACAAACATCTGAAAATCGGGTCTGTACCCCCCCGTTTCCAGTGGAACAACTGGGGACTGCCAAGAAAGGAGACGCTTTCAGATGCTTGTGTGTTTTCAGCCGCACAAAGTTAGGCACGTCATCAAGTTGGCTAATGCTAACCTGCTAACAGTAGTCCGCCAGCTACTACTCTGTTAAACTTTGTTAATCGGATAAACGCAATGCCAAGTTTTCATTCCAGACTGAAGTGAAGCTAAGGAAGAAGTGGATCAAAACGACCGATTCTCCGCGGTGAAGGACCGAACTTTATAATAAAACGACACACGTTTGTTTGTGGCCGGCAGTCTATACAGTCGTGTTAGCAGGTTAGCATTAGCCAGCTCGATAACGTGCCTAACTTTGTGCGGCTGAAAACTCACAAGCATCTGAAAGCGTCTCCTTTCTTGGCAGTCCCCAGTTGTTCCACTGGAAACGGGGAGGTACAGACCCGATTTTCAGATGTTTGTGTGTTTTAAGACGCACAATGTTAAGCACGTCAGTAAACGCTAGCTGGCTAATGCTAGCATGCTGTGAGGTGCCGGTGTTGTGCCCCACTGGCGACAAACAAACGTGTGTTTTATTATAAAGTTCGGCCCTTCACCGCGGCGAATTGATCGCTTTGATCCACTTCTTCCTGAGTATCATTTCAGTCTAGAATGAAAACTTGAGTATGTTTGGAGTTTATCCGATTTAAACAGTATAACAGAGCAGGAACGGCTGTCGTTAACATGGCCCGGAAGAGGAAGTGCCCAAAATCCGTGATAATCCCCTATGGTCCCTAGACGGGATCATAGGGGATTATCACGCTTCCGCGTTCCGGTTTCCGGAAGTTGAAACATTTGAAGCTTCCTCTTCCGGGCCAGGAATGGCTCAATCCAAGTCTCGATGTTGCTGCTCTGTTCCATTTTGTACATCTAATAAACAATGCCAGCCGTACCTAAGTTTTCATGGATTCCCGACTGAAAAGACACTAAGGAAGAAGTGGATGAAAGCGATTTGTCGAAGTGAAGGACCGAAATTTAAAATAAAACAAGGTTGCACATATGTCTGTAGTCGGCACTTCAATGATGCAGACTACACTACAGCTAGCGTTAGCAAGCTCGCGTTAGCTGACGTTACCAACTTTTTGCTTGTGAAAACATACAAGCATCTGAAGACTGGGTCTGTACCCTCCCGTTTCCACTGGAACAATTGAGGACTGCCAAGAAAGGAGACGCTTTCAGATGCTTGTGTGTTTTCAGCCGCACAAAGTTAGGCACGTCATCAAGTTGGCTAATGCTAACCTGCTAACAGTAGTCCGCCAGCTACTACTCTGTTAAACTTTGTAAATCGGATAAACGCCAGTGCCAAATTTTCATTCCAGACTGAAGTGATGCTAAGGAAGAAGTGGATCAAAACGACCGATTCGCCGCGGTGAAGGACCGAACTTTATAATAAAACGACACGAGTTTGTTTGTAGCCGGCAGTCTATACAGTCGTGTTAGCAGGCTAGCATTAGCCAGCTCGATGACGTGCCTAACTTGGTGCGGCTGAAAACACACAAGCATCTGAAAGCGTCTCCTTTTTTTGGCAGTCCCCAGTTGTTCCACTGGAAGCAGGGAGGTACAGACCCGATTTTCAGATGTTTGTGTGTTTTAAGACACACAATGTTAAGCACGTCAGTAAACGCTAGCTGGCTAATGCTAGCATGCTGTGAAGTGCCGGTGTCGTGCCCCACCGGCGACAAACAAACGTGTGTTTTATTATAAAGTTCGGCCCTTCACCGCGGCGAATCGATCGCTTTGATCCAGCTTTTGATCCAGTATCACTTCAGTCTGGAATGAAAACTTAAGTATGTTTGGAGTTTATCCGATTTAAACAGTATAACAGAGCAGGAACGGCTGTTGTTAACATGGCCCGGAAGAGGAAGTGTCCAAATACCGGGAAGTTCCGGTAAGCGTGATAATCCCCTATTGAAGCTCACTAGTTTTCAAGATGCATTGTGGGTAACTTTGAGTTCACTACTTTTTTCTTTCTAGACATTCGGACATCCCTACAAAATGGTGTGATCCCTATATAGGGCCCTATGTAGGGAATAGGGTGGACATTCGGACACAGCCACAGATAGATACTCTTGGCGGTGTTTAACTAACTTCCGCTTGAGACTTCCTGTATGGATTGGATATATGGCAGCGCCCTAGGTACTCTTGGCTGCAGCTGCAGTTTGACTGTGGCTGACGCACCTCCTGCGCCCACATAGGCACGAGCCGAAAGGAGGAGAGCGGCTGTTTGAACTTGTTAGCATGGCTGTAGCTACCATTGAGGACACCGAGGTCAGGACCAGGACCTCGGTATTTATAATAAAATTAACCCAACCCCCTCCCCCCCTTGAAGCTCAAAAGCATTTACCCGAGAAGATGATTTCTGTGCGGATTGATACTGAAATAGGGATTGTTCCTTGACCAGCCACCTATATTATAAAACTGATTCTCAAGCTAAATCTTATTTTCATACTTGTTATTATCATTAACATGAACACAGTGAAAACTAACTAAATCGTACGAATAGGTTGGAACTACTTCTTCTTCTGCCTGCCAAGGCACAACGATGCGCCGCAGCAGCTGGCCGCTCAGTCTCAGCAAAACGCTCGTTATTTTTTCAGACTTCAAGTATGTAGAATAATTATTTTTACACTTCAGAGATCACTAAGAAAAACTTGCCCTGCAACAGTGATGCTTAGCAGGGTCATTATTTTCTTAAGGTTAGTGCAGAGTTCATATTTGCTGAACTAACTCCCTGATCGCTCATTTGTGATTTATTTATTTGTTTATTATGATTTATTTATTAGTATATAATTGATTTAATTTATAGTGCTCCTTTCAAAACAACATAGCAAAGATTAATTTTTGTTGTCATATTTGTCATGGTTCTCACTTCATGCAACGTGCGTGTTTACTTCAGGTTCGCTGTAAATCTGAACTTCAATTGATTATAAGCTTTTTAGTGGTGATTATATCGTTTTATGTTTGTGCAAACTGTCTCATTACTAAAAAAAAATATGTTGTTTCTAAAACTTTTCAACATTGTGAGTGTGGTAATGACACTGAAGAAATTTCAGATGATATGCAGTAGCTACTCTTTGTTCTAAAACAGACACTGAGATTAAAAAAGGGAACAAATTACAGAAAATAAGAAACTATGGTCCTGCTTGTTAGGAGAGATTTCTGCCAACTTGGCTATAATTTAATTTGATGTTTGCCAAAATTTATTAGTATATAATTGATTTAATGTATAGTGCTGCTTTCAAAACAACAGAGCAAAGATTAATTTTTGTTGTCATATTTGTTTGAAAGCAAATTTTTAAAAAACCCTCACATTTTGATGTTTTGTTATGATTTTTCTTCTATATTTATGGTTTTGGTCTCGCCTGGGTCTCTAAATGTCTTGACCTTGTCTTGGTCTCGGTACACCCTGGTTTCGGTAATGTCTTGGTCTCGGTTGGTGTGGTCTTGACTACAACACTAGTATAAACAAATGGCTACAGAGCTTAATGAACTGAAGCAACATTTTATTAAAAATGGAGCAAAATTTCTCCATAGCGATGACCGAGACTGATGACATACAGACAGCAATAACTTAAAGTAATTGCAGCTAAGAGCAGTTTTGCAAGCCATTGAATCAAGAGGTGTACATAGTTTTCCACACGCTGCTTCTGCATGTTGACTTAGTTTTTGTTAAATAAATGATCATGTTTTGTTGTTTGGCTTAGGTTGTATTTACCTATTTTGAAGATTTATTAAAGGCCATATATTTTGATAATGTCCTGAGACATAAAGCTGTAGAATATCTTTTTCACATGGCTTGATTGGAGCAAATCAGAGCAAACTGCAGATAAGAGAACAACTACTCTTTTACAAGAGATTTGAATGAAATATGTAGCTACACCAGTTTACTTACAAGAAGTAAAGGAATGAATGGGGGTAGAAGGGGCATTGCGCACAAACACGAAATATTTTTATTGTAGTCATCGTCACTATTGAGCATCATACCAAAGAACAGGGTGTTGCTGCAGATTTTCAGTATTTCTTCCATTGAGCTTGTGTCAAATCGTTTATAGATTATACCATGGCAGGAAAGGAAACCCCGTTCAAAAAAGTTAGATCACAAGCTACATGTTAAACAGAGGAACCCATAGATTTGTTTAGCAGTGTTTGAGAAATGATTGTTGACATTCCTCAAGTCTGTAGTTGTTGTCCTTCTGTACTGCATTTCAAGAATGAGTCGGTGCCCTGAATTGTTCTAGCAGGTGGACAGGAAACCTCTTCAGGAAAATGCAAGCTGGGAGGGGTTCGATATCCTTTGTCCAATTTTTTACTTGGAGTCAATATTTTTCTTTTTTTTCTGAATTTTTCAAATCTATTTCATGACTTATTCCCCTTGTTTATTCATGGATGGTTTAGAGAAGGCCACAGCTTTAAATACATTGTTGTGCATGCAACACATTTGCAGTTGAGTTTTCACAGCCAGAAAACACTGATTTCATCTTCCTGATTTATAAGGTCAAGTTCTCACATTTCTCTAACTGCAACTTTTAAATAGGTCAGTGTCAGAAGTAATGAAGTTGGACATGTAAATTTGGTATTTGACTTTCAAATGATGGGTCAACATAAGCAGATATTCTGTTTTTCAATGCAAATATTGGCCTACATGTCCACTGCACCAGATCCAAAATGATCTGAAACAAGAACACCCCCCTCTGTCACTGCACTTCCTCCATCTTTGTGCTGGCTAGGAAGAATTAAGTTATTCTTCATGACAGAATGCTGTGTTAGCTGCTGTTTCTATTGTGCGAATTGTAAATTCAAATAATCTTAATGATTGTGTTGTGATAATCTCACAGGGCCAAGATCAGGAGGATGGGGAACCGGAGAGTAAAAAAGCTGCACTTGAGGAGACCACAGAGGAGAAACACAGGTTGGTTTGCTTTACTGTCTTCAAAAATGCATGTTATTTGCTTGTCTCTTTTCAATATTTTTCATATTTTTAAAGCTTTCTGTAGTGTTTGCTCTCTATCGCTCTGGCTGAGCTCTTAAGTTACACAAACGGAACTGAAACTGATATGGAAGTGCATCATCAGAGCATTTATCTGCCCCTTATCTGACACTAGCATATGTCTCAGTGTAGGTTGTGAGACTCAGTGTTTACACTGGGCTGGACTACAGCCTGGTCCTATTAGCTGCTCAAATATCCTGCAGCTTGCTCAACTTTGTGGTAGTTGGTAGGAGGGAGCAGCCATCTTTCCTGTCCTACAGGACCTTTTTTCCATTGTTTATATTTAATGACTTTGCACTGACTGCACCTGAGGGAGTGCCTCTGTATTTCCACCAGCACAACAGGACAGATTCCCCTCATAATGGTGAAAATAGCATCAGGGTTAAGAAACCAATTTCGATGTTTCTGCAAAGATGTGTGTTACATGCAGTCTGCAGCAGGGTGTGGGTGTAATGTATCTTGTGCTTGGCATTAAAGTTTTATGGGACATCAAGTTGCCAGATGAAGTAAGAAAAAAAAATCAATGTTTTTACTGAGGTTACTTCAAGAAAATGAATTAAATGTTTAAGTTGTCAAAACAAATTGATCAAATAAATAGCATAAATTGCACCATGGGGATTTTTCATGCTGAATGTGGTAAAGTCTTTTTTTGAGGATGCCGAGAGAAGCAAGTAGATGTCAAGTTCTTTCAAAGGTCCTTCTAAATTTACAAAGATACATTTCAAGTGTTCTTGAAATCTTGTGTAAATGAAAAGTCCGATGATTGCCTCATGTTGTTTTTCTCTGAAGGGGTAGGTAGCTTGATGTCATTGTAAACACTTGAGCACTTTGCTGCTCCTGCTCCCCAGTAACGGTTCACTCTAAACATTTAGGGAAGGCCACAATTGAGTCATTTCTTTGAATTTATCACCAGCTGACTTTGATGCCAGTGTGCTTGAAGTGGAAATGTGTAAACACACTCCAAAGGTTTGAAAGCATTGTGCTAAGCGACAGCTAATAACAGAAACCTTTGAAGGCAGAAAATTTACAGGCAGTCTGTTTGTCCTGTCTTTTGTTCTGCTCGTGGTGGCACTTAGAGAGTGGGGATGTTTTTCAGTATCTTTCTGCCCATCTTTGTTTTAGTCTTTGACAAAATATCTTAACATTTGCTGACTGAGGATGGTGTAAAGTTCAGCTTAAATATTAATGGTTACCAGAGGACAATTCCTAATGACACTGGTAACTTCCTGACCTCCTGTTTCAGTAAAAGGTTAAAATTTCCTTGTATGGGCTCCACAATTATCTCATAGTCTGTCCATTTTCTGATTTGCATGGTCCTCCTATGGCATATTGCAGTGTTTTTGGCAACTTTTTGACATTTAGTCTTACTTTTTCCAAATGTCACAATCTAATAGCTGGAGAGGCATAAAATTAACATTTTAGCTTCCTCCCTCAAGAAACTTTGTCAGGTTTTCATGTTTTTTTTTATATTCTTTTTTCTTCATTTTTCACCATCTTTAGTTCATATTTGACAATTAAATCTGCTATAGATGTTGACACTTGCTGTTTAAGTACTTCTTTGGCTTGTTCCTCATCAACCACACATAATCAGAATTTCCACATATTAGATTACATAATGTCGTTGAAGAATTTGCTGAACACTCCCTTGCTTGCCACGGACAGAAGTAAAATTCGGGGTGTGTTTATGTCAGCTGTAGACAGATGGCAGAAAATCTGCAGAAAGAGAAGTGAGATGACATGCAACATTTCTAGTTTAACTGTGGATGTTGCACTACAACTGTCTGTCAAAGAATAGCCTGTAGTCGCCTTTTTATGTGAGGAGAATGCATCCTCCTGCTTCTTCGTGGAAGTTAAATTGGTTTCATTAAGGTGACAGTGATCAGATAGTAATATTTTGATCGCACGGAACATTTGATTTTTTTTCTTTCAGGGCCTTTTTTTTTTTCTTTTTTTTTTTTGCATTGTAACTTGCACTAAAATGTGCTTCTTCAGACAGTGATGCACAGGATACAGACCAAGACATATGTAAACCATTATTGGTCCTCAGCCAGCCCACAGTAAACCCTGTCTAGCTTCTCTACCATACCCATACAAGGCATTGGCTTGTCTGTTTGGCAGAAGGAGTGTGATGAATCTATCAGGAGTGTACTTTCTTGAGCTTCATCACAAATCCATGTTAAGCTTAGAACAGCTGATAAGTCTTCTGGTCTGTGCTTGCTCAGACAATGGTTTTACCTCTGCCTCTGGACCCGCAGAATGGTATGCTGAGATGTCGGCTAAGCTCGCCAAGAATTCCTCTGTGTCCATGTGATGAAAGACGGCATAATTCAACATTAAGGGAAAAATTCCTCAGCTGTTTTCTGCTCCTCTAAAGTCTGTGCCCAGAAGCAGGTGTAACATGCTAATCAGACATGTTTGCTGGAATAAAGGGGGGCATTGTACCCAGGTTTCTTTAGACATTAGATGTGCAGCTGTGAAGGGATCGCAGATAGTCCTTTATGCACTTTAATTTATGATGAAATATATTTGCCTACACTGCCACCTCCTGGACTGACAAGAGGAGATGTTTATAGTTCACACCACCATCAGACTGAGATCTATATGTATGTCTGTTCCCAGAGAGCTGAAACTGAGGAATTACACTCCAGAGGATGAAGAGCTGAAAGAGAGGCAGGTGCCCAAAGCCAAACCTGCATCAGGTGATGACTTTAACTAAAAGAAGGGAAGGAGAAAGAGCAGAATATTTGAGCTTGCTGTTGAAGTTTAGTTAATATCATAATGTAGCTACATGGCCTCCGCTAAGGTCATGCTCTCCATTAGAAGTATTACTCTCGGAGCTCTGCCAGCTGCTCTATCACAGATTATATTATTTGTTTTCAGTGGAAGACAAAGTCAGAGATCAACTGGAAGCAGCTAATCCAGAGCCCATAATTGAAGAAGTGGTGAGTATTTCTTTTGGCCCAAATGTAATTTCCATGATTTTAACATTTTTAGCTTTCTCATTTAATTGTATACTTTCCTCAGGATTTGGCCAACCTTGCCCCAAGAAAACCAGACTGGTAAGACTTTTTCTAAAATAATTTCCCACCCTTTTTAAAAAATGTTCTTTATCAAAAACCGTTTCTGACTTTTTCTTATCATTGCATTTTTAAATTCAGGGATTTAAAGCGTGATGTGGCAAAAAAACTGGAGAAACTGGAGAGAAGAACACAGAGAGCCATCGCTGAGCTCATCCGTTAGTATCTCCCACTTCATGTTTTTGGTTTTTATCGCAAAATGTTTATGGCGCCTCTGAGATAACCGTGCATGAGCTGGGCGTGAAATATTAGGCTAATTGCTTTGGGGCTCCCAGATTACGGAGGCTTGAAGCCATCTGATAACATCAGCGGTGTGATTCCTCCACTGATGGGTGAGCCACATTCTAAAAATAGGTGGAAACTTTCAGGGGAATTGGAGGAAAAAAACAAAGTGTGATGGGAGTTTTCCCTTGTCTTCAGGACTCAGTGATAATCTTTTATGTAAAAAGCACAAAAAAGCATCTTTAAAGGCAGGGACATGCTTTAGTTGTCAAAAAGTTTGCATGTAAACAAACATGCAGTATTTCCTGCCATGAGGGTATCAGGATGTCATACTCAAAACCAGTTACACTATTTCCATATAGAAATAGTGATACTTAGTTTAAAAAGAAAGCCTACATTGTGTAATTACATAAACCTGTGGAAAAACATCTGTCATTAAACAGAAGCTGAATCAGACTGACTGTGAGGATTTGTTTCTCTCCATGCAGGGGATCGTCTACGAGGCAGAGAGGAGGAGTTAGCTGGAGCAGTGGGAGCAGTCGGAGTGGAGGGGAGGAGACTCAGATTGAATACAAATACAACAGGAAAAAGGAACCTAAACAGGGATGGCCTCAGTTTACTGGGATTGTGATGTCACACGTTGCAAATAGAGACGAATGGTTCAAAACATGTTTTCTGTCAGTACTTCACACAAACCAGGAGTATTTTTTTTAATGTCATATTGAAAATCTGTATGTGGTTTACTTAAGAGCATTCTCAATGTAAACGGCAATGTTTCTGTTATTTTTTGATATTTGAAATAAAATTATTTACATTTTTGCATATTTTTCCCCCATATATGGCAATTCTTTCTATTTATTTAAGAAGGACGTTTTACTTTGCAAGATCAGGAAAGAGAGTCCACCAGCTGGATTGATAGAGCAAACATTTAGGAGCCTCTTAGAAAAGCGCCTTGGTGATAAATCATTTTCAACCATCAACAAGGAGTTTCTTATTCCTTCAGCAGCCCTGTTTGAAGATTTGAGGGTCAAATTACTGGTCTGCATCATGTAAACAAAAATAAGCAGCTTGCTGAAACTACTAAAATTTTTTGAGAACTGTCACTGCATTGAAAGGATAGCGGTTAGCCAGTATCTTCAAGGAAAAAAATGAGGTCAGGGGAAAATCCTGAATGATCACAATTAGAGATCACTTTAATAATTTGCTGAGATAAAATCACAGAAAATCAACAGAACTTTGCAGTGATATAAAGTACGAGCATTTCCACGTCAACACAATGCAGAGATCCCAGAATACTGGAATGGCTGTGTTGTCTTAAAACCACTTAGAAATTCAGCGGGTTTCCATTACACAGAAAATAATTATAACTAGTCAAACCAAAACCACTCTTAATATGCTTGTAAACGTGTTAGCTTAGCTGACATTGTATTAAATCAAAGTCTTGAAAATCAGACTATTCATAATTACACCCAGTAACATGTAAACAGCCAGGTGGGCATAGGTATGCCACATTTGCTCCAAAGTTCCATACTTTTGGATCTTTTTGGCAACTACTCAGGCAACTATACATACATCTGAAACTAAAAGGCAACTGTTAAGACTTTTAGGGTTGCTAAATGCATCACCTTTAAAATCACCATTCTAGTAACTTGAGGACAACTAAGTGATTTTTTTTCTTAGAGTCCACTGTGTTGCATAATCAGCACTCTTTTGGGCAATTGCTCGATTACCCTCTTGAGCATATGTACTGGGATAAGGGTCAAGCCATAACCATTGCTCAACTCAACTATGCATGCCACTGCAGTCTGTGGTTGGAGAGCTAATTTTAAAAGGCTTCATTTGCCAAGGAGCAATGGAAGATGGTCATTGATGAGTTCAGATTTATGCTGTTCCAAAGTGATGTTTTTCAGGATAAAAAGAGGGTCAGATGAAGTATGAGACTAATCTTGCTTCATTCTTAATCTTGCTACCATACAGTCCAGGGAGGGCAGTGTTGTGGTCTAGAGTTGCTTCATTTGATCAGGTTCAGCAACATCGTGGAAAAAATTAAAGTCCACTGACTATTTGAACATACTGACCAGATGCTTTCATTAATAGTTACCTGATGGGACAGGTATATCTGTCAGGATTTATCAATGAAAAAAAAAAAAGCTTCATGGAGCATTTAGACATCATTTTTATGCATGGACTGGCCACCACAGAATACAGATTTCAAACTCACTGTGAAACTTTAAGACATGCTGGGAAAAAAAAGACCAAAAACAAACTTTATCCAGCTGTCAGATTCTCCCCATCATTACTTCTACATGTTGGTTAGGGATGAATGCAGGTTGGACAGAAATAAATATCAATTGCCCGAGTCTCTCTAAAGTATGTCAAAGCAAATGTGCACATTAATCAAAGCTAAAGCTGATTCAATTGAATTATTAGAGCATTACTTCTTTTTTGGCCAGACAGATTTCCTTCCAAAAATTATTTACAATATTAAAACAGAACTGACAATGACAAGATGGGAATTAACATTCTTCATGGCACAGTACAATAATGATGAAAACATGTTGGACAGAAGTCTTTCACAGAGGATTTACTGTACTTTCTAATGTCCCAACAGGAAATTGTACTTTACAGTCGTCTCCAGCTAAATTTGAACCATAGATGTCATGATTATCTTTCATCTGTTTCGCCAGATTCTAAGTAGCCACTTAGAATCCAATAAGACAAAGAGACATACGGTAGTTTTAATACATATTTATTCACAAAATTACCTGAAGGTTCTCTCTAATTATTATTTAGTGACCTCTAAGCACTCATGGTAATCACTGCAACATCAATGTCTTGCTACATTAGAATCAAAAGCTGGTTTTGATTCAACTGGTGATAAATTGAGGAACAAACATAAACAATAAGCTGTAGTCTATTTGGTATGACACTCACAGGTGATATCTGTTGCAAGCACTTAAACTGAAATGCTCCTGTTCTTTGACAATAAAGTGCATCTTCTGTCCATAGACTCAAACAGTCTCCTTCAGGAGAGTATTGCACATTTCATGACATACAAGTCCACCTTTTCTCTTCACATCTTACTTCTTTCCTCAAAAGGCAAATATCAAGTCTCTAAAGAGAAACTAAGCATTCTGTCTCTGCTCTTCTGAAATACACAAAAGCGACATAAATATACGACTTGGATGTTACTGACATGATTAGCTGCTCATACTTACACAACACAACCTTCAAATATATACCACACGGGCCATGAAGCGCACGAACTACAGACATTTATAGCACGATGAGTAATACTGCGTAAACTGAAGTGCAGATGTGGAAGCTTGTTAATCATGTTTAGCCATGATGCAGCTCTAAAGACTGAGGATCACTGAAGATGTGATATGTCCTGGAGTTTTCTCCTCAATAAAATTACACTGAAATACAGTGGTTCAAGGAAGCATCAAATCTTACATCATTGAGGGTCAGAAGACGTGCTGGCACTCAGTGGAAGAGTAATTACTCCTTCATGCAGGTTAGCTAAAGATAAAGGGTTATCACTTAACAGAAGCAGAACTAGTGGGTCTGTACTTGACCCAAGTTGCAGGTTGGCATCCGGGAACCTAGCAGACCTCTACTGAGTTAGCCCTTGATCAAGATTGCAGCTGATTTTGTTGATACTTCAGTGTAATAGTTGGCTGGTAGGGTGGCTGATAATCTGATTCAATAATGGCTTCCTGCTGTCAGTCACATGGCGATCCAGCAGTTTCAATCTTCCTGGCTGCAGGGCCCAGTTCCACCTTGCACACTCTCTGTGCAAACTTAAGTGAGCATAATGTTTCTCCTACGTTGCTTTCCAAAGCAGACACCTTGAACAGAACAATATAAACACATTCTGAATCAGTACGAGGACTGGGATTTACTGTGAAGTGATGGTAAAGGTAAATATGGCTGGAAGATTAATCTCACCTGCACCACCATGACGGTCTTGCTACCTTTGCCCAGGGAGTCTTGTAATAAGTATGTGAGGCGGGAGTTCCTGAAGGGGATGTGAGTCTGCCGAGCCCGAAGTGCCTGAATGACGTCTCCCAGAGCCAGCAGGGAGCGGTTAATGTTCTGGGCCTCTTTAAGCCTCTCTCCTTCTGCTCCAGACTTCCAGACCCTCTCTGAGCCGGCCAGGTCCACCAGGTTTAACTTGCCTGGTGGGATGACACAGTCGGTCATGTTCACAGTCACTTGAACAGTCTTCTTTCTCATGCTTTCTCTCTCAGCCTTTCTGAGAAATGCCCTTAGGGATACTTTTGATTTGCACATTTCAAGCCTGACCTAAGACTCTGACACTCTTCCCCCTTGAGAGAGAAAATACATGCATGACCAACCTGTGGTTTTGGACCCAGTGGCGAGGTCAGTGCCCTGAACAGTGATACACAGCAGAGCGTGGGAGCGTGAGCTATGCTGGTTCATCTGAGTCCCAAAGGTGATCCTGTTCCTTCGGGCTGTGGCTAAAATCTTCATAAACACAAACTCAATCAACATCAGAATTTTCTTACTAACTATATTACTGAGTGATCACTAAAATGGTTTGTAGACATCTGATACCTTCTTGATATGCTGAAAGCTCTTAACCTCGATAACCCTTAGGCCTGGTACATGCAGCTGTCCTGTTCCATCCGGGTTGATCTTTATATCCAGTTTATCTCCATCTTTACTCAAGAGGTCTCTAAAAAATGGAATATGACCAATCATCTAGCAGCAGTAAATTAGGTTTTTCTGACTAAAAAGGCTGCCTTAATCAGGAAGCAGCAAACTGTACCTTAGCACTTCATTGTAGATCTCCACAGAGCTGACTGTGACAGTGTAAGACCACATGTCCTTCCTCTCCTCAATCTCACTGAAGAGATGTTTCAGGGCTCGTTGGTTAATTCCTGGGTTTTCCACACTGCCCTGGAAATAAAAGGTTACTGGGTTATTAGGTCAGCTCAGCCAGGGTTTTCCTCGATGTGAGTCAAAACCATTTTATCAATGGGATAACGCAAGTTTCAGCAATAATTAGGGTGCACACTTTCTATATTTCTGTATTCTTACTGTATATCTCAGTTCCAGACAAAATCTGCATGTTTGTACTCCCCAGCATTGAGAAAAAACATTAAAATGCTATATCAAAATGTACAGTTTCACCAGGAATGGTGTCCTGCGACTTTTGGTAATTCATTAAACGAGCAAATGAAATTATTCAAAAAAAAAAATACAATAAACTTCCCAATAGAAACCAATGGAATTTCACCAAAACTATATGAAAAACCCCATCTTTCAATCCTTAGAGCTCAGGAATACTCATTAATCACAGTGTGACTGTCAAAATATTTTTGATTTAAAAAAGACCCTGCAATATGTTGTGATCCTACATTCCAGGATTAATGACAATCATAACCTGAATAAAATAATGGCCTTTTTCCCTCCATCACACAGACATTCCTTTTCAGGACAACAAGAGAGGAACTGACCTTCGACCCCTGCGGTGCAAAAGGCACCAGTCTTATCAAACTATAGCTCCTAAAACAGCTACTCTACCCCCGAAGATGAACATCTGCCCAAACTCTGACCACCTCTAAATAAACAGAAACACAGATGCTCCCCATAAATGTTAGGAAGAAACCCCTCAAATGGCAGAACTTTCTTCTAAGTGCTTGTTCGACTCTTCAGCGACCTGAGACCTCTTTGTCTCACCAAAGCTGGTCTCCATCAAAGTTGACACTTCTTATCTCTCCCAACAAACTGTGGGACCAAAAGCAACGTTCTCCTCACACCAGGTTTCCTTTCTCCCTCAGCTTCAAAAGGACATCAGAATTTCAAGAATGTGTTCCTCTTTCTTGTATTAAACATTTAACTTGGATTCTTTTACTTTGAATTAATTTGGTTTAATTCCATATAATCTGATTTATATGCATATAACTTGTTTCCTCTTTTGACATGATTCAATCTGTGTTGAACTTTCTAATCTGTTTTCAACAATTTAGAATGTGATGTTTTGAGATGTTTCCTTTTCAGCCACACAGATGACTTCAAGCTCCTACATGTCATTTTGTATGTAATCAAAGAAACCTTAATTATTGATTGTGCTTACATCTAAATGAGAATGGAGGAGAGAGAAACAGATGCCTGTGTAATGTGATTCTATGAGCTCCATGCTGACGCTTACTCCCTGTAGTGATGTATCGCGTCACAATTGGTTAAGTTCTCCTTCGAGGCGGGCCTTTCAAACCAGAGGACCGCTCTCCAATCTTGCTTTTGCAGAGAGGTTGTGCCAAGTCTTCGTCCTGTGAAGTCTTTGTTTTGTTCCGTTTCGTATTGTCCTTTTTGTTATCTCCACGTGTAATCCCTTTGTCTGCGCGCGAAAGATCTTAACAATAGACTATAGTCTAACTAAGAAAGTTATTTTCCCTTTTTGTTGATAATCGTTACCTAGTATTAGCCTCCACCAGTCATCAGGACCGACCTTTTTGATTTTTATAGACTTTTCTGAAGATTACTGCTGGACCCAAACGCAGTAGCCCGTAAAGTCTAGTTATTAAATTCGGACCCATTCGAGCAGCTGTCATCCGCTACCACGTCTCTTCTTCTGGAACTCTGCGGGACAGATTCCAGAACATCAGGGCAGCTCCAGACCTACTGATTCACGCACCAACATCCTTCAGAACACACCGATTCGGATTGGCCACCGGACCGGGGTTGCTCCAGAGAGGACCGGCGTACCAAGACAGTAGGATCTACCCAGCACCTTGAACATATACGTGGTGTCTGACAGTTTCATCTAAATTATAACCAAATTATTTAACTTGAATGTTAATCCAAATTTAGTATATTCACTCCAAATTATAGGTTGGTTGACGGACTCCGCTTCCCCTCCATGCGAGAGTTCATTAGCATAATTAAGTATTCAGAACCATTGTTTTCCATAGCGATACGTTTACAAGTTTCTCTCTCTCTTATTCTCATCCTACTTTCACATCATTCTCATTATCACAAGTAAAATCATCTTCTCCTCATGGTGCTTTCATCCTGCAAGCTCAACTGATTTGATATTGTTGGTTTATCCATTCTTGTTAATAAATATGTGTGATCACCTCACCGTGGTTCGTGATTTCTGAGCGCAAAATCCATGAAACTGACTTCTGTAGAATTTACTTCCTCTCAGATAGACTGATTTAGTTCTGATAAGACATTTTCAGGCTTTCTCATTCAAGCCTGAGCTTAAATAGATATATTTAAGTTATTATGAATGAGTGGTGCCCCAAGCAAACCGAGGTAAATCACTACAAATATCAGAACCATTATAGAAGGTTAACTTACAGAAGTTTCACCATTTCTGTTGGGTTGATGAAAGTCAGAAAAGAAAAACTATTTACAATAAAACTATTAGATCACTTTGTTATAGTGTCAAATGTAAAAAATACTAATGCTTTAGATCTAATATAAGAAAACTTTCTCACAAAATGTAAACATCGTATGTACAATGGCATTTAAAAATTTTGAAAGTCATTATTAAATTTGAACATCTGGTGTACATAACATGACTTTAAATACTTGTATCTAAGCAACTATCTATGTATCTATCATCTACCTATACTATATATACATACAGCGGGGGGAAAAGGTATTGAACATGTCAACTTTTTTCTCAGAAAATATATTTCTAGTAGACCAAGGATTTGTTTGTATGTGTGCATTACTTGGGTTGTTGCCGACATCTGGTGAAAATTTCATGTCAGTAGCTCTACTAGAAATATATTTTCTGAGAAAAAAGTTGACGTGTTCAGGACTTTTTTTCCCTGCTGTGTATATCAATTTTATATATATACATAATAAACATATATATATATATATATAAATGTGTGTGTGTGTGTAAAGAGAGAGAGGGAGATCTTATACAAAAACAAGGAAAATAGTAATTGTACCTCCATTGTATGTGTTTTTCCAGACCCTGTCTGTCCATATGCAAATATGCAGACATGGTAGCCATCGATGCAGGACGTCACAAGAGGCTCAATCTCCTGAAAGACCTGATCAAACCAAACGACAGGTAATAAAATGTGATACGGGTCTTCTAACCGAAAAAAATCTCTGCTCAGTCTGCTTCTCTTCTTAACTACCTCTTCTTGTGTGGCCTGTGGGTGAAAAACCTTGTCCAGCTCAAAGATTCGACCCTTTCCTTTGCTCAGCACAGTCAGGGAGGACTCGTTGTTGGGGTCTGTGGTCACAACTACAGATTGACCCTCCTCATGTTGGTCCTCCTTCAGCACAGGCTTCACACGGCAAAGAACGCGAATGTTGCCTAAAAACCAGTCAGAGGTCTCAGTCAGCAAAAGACCCCAATTTTTGCAGCGAATTTAATCTTTTCATATGTTTACCTTTGAGCTCCACCAGCTGCTCGTGATACTTCCTACGCAGAGCGACCTCCTTCCTGTATTTCTCCAAAAGATCTTTGTTGGCTTCAGACATCTCACTAATAGCTGCTGAAATCTGCCAAAGAAAGAACATAAGTAATTTGTTTAGCCAGTGTGTCTTTCCATTAAATGCAGCCCTCAACGACTGTATGACACGACATACCTGTTTCTTGGCTTCATTGATAGCTGCTCCATAAAACTCTGAGAAGTTTCTAACCTGGCTCCTCAAACTGGCATAATCTGTCTTCATGCAGCGTAAAGTTGGTGGGAGTGCCGTCAAACGCTTCTGCAAGGCTGGAAAAAAGGAAAATACATAAAGACGCACACAAGCTGGTTAATTTTTTAAAAGTTTGTCTTTTCCTCCTGTGATTAAGTAACTGAGTGAACTCACTGAAGAATTGGTCCTGCAGGTTCTGAAAGTGCTCAGCTGAGCAGCTGGCAGCAGCTTTTACTGCTTCCTCCTTCTTCGCCTCCAAGTGGCCAATCTCCTTCAACAGCTCCTCCCTCAGTTTGCTGATTTCTCGCTCATATGCTGCAATCTGTAAAAGATTCAGCAATTATCAGTCTGTCAGCGTGGTTGCTCCAATCTGTGCGAGCTCAGCTCTGCAATTAGTTCATCTGTCAAAGAAAATGATCCAGATGTTAAATTTTAGCAGCCAGGTGGAGACAGAGTTGTTTTTTGTTTTGCTTCTCTCTACTGATCATCTGTTCTTTAAAGAGAGAAGTCTGAACGTGTCATCTTCAAAAAATGGGGAATTTGTCTCCAGATTTTTTTTTTTTTTTATTCTCAGTCCAGTAGCCAAAAGTGATTAAGGCCCTTTACCCTTGCTGACAAAAGCATGCAAAAGCCTGCTTAGTGTTTCAACACACAGGCTGAATACAAAGCACATTATACTGGTATTTTACAAGCATAGGTACTGTATTTAAAAGCACTTCTAAAGGATCAGATGAGTTTTTACCCCAGTTTGTTACCTTGTGCTGCAGATTACAGCTGTGTTCATCCGACTTCCTGATGTGTTCCTCCAGTTGTTTGCATCGCTCATTCTGACTGCACAGCCTTTCAGACAGCATCTCATTCCTCTGTCTGGCTTTTGTCAGCTGCTTTAATGTAGCGGGTGATTCCACCTCCACAGACTGTGTGACATACTGGGAGAGACGGTACAGATCTGCTTAGGAATGGCCACCTCACCCTGAATACAGCTCTACACAGAAAATACAAGTGTGTCTCCCGATTATCAAATATCTCTCTGAAACGCTGCTGCTGTTCTAACCTTTTAATGCTCTTTAACATGATTTACCTTGACAACTGGCTCCTTGCATCTCTCTCTATCCAACTCCAGCTGCAGCTCCTTCACTCTGTCCTCTCGTTTCCTCAGCTCCTCGCTTCTTCTCCACTCACTTTGTTCACTCTTTCGCTCCAGCTGTGAAAGCTGATCAGCACGCTGTTGTAGTGAGATCTCCAGCTGCTGCACTCTGCTGCGCAGATTCTCATTCTCCTTTATGAAAAACCCAGTAGAATACAAGTATAAGCAAGTTTGATCTTAGCATTTTTCTGAATGGCACGTAAGCTCTCAGCTATCCTGATGCCTCTCACCTTGATGAGCATGGTGTTGGACTGGGATGGGATGGCTGAGAGCTGCTGCAGGAGGCCCTGTGTTACACTCAGGCTCTGCTTCAGACTCTCATTCTCTGCTGACAGACACAGCACCCGCTTCTCTGAGTCTGTAGCACCCTGAGGAAACAAAACACGGGGTCGAGCTTCAGCAAATCATAAAAAATCAAGTGAAAAACAAATTTTTTTTTCATTTAAACTCCTTAATTAGTTGTCGTTGGAGTTTAATGTTTCTCTTTCACATTATAATTAAGGCGGTTTACAACAGTAACTGAGGGCTTTTGGGCACTTACAGCACTAACTTTAATTTAGCTGGTGTGGCAGCTTTGCTGATGCCAGGAAAACATTTGACAAATGGTTAAATCAATGGCTTGCAGGACTCACAGTGGCTGTTCTCAGTCTTGACAGCTCCTCTTCACGCTCCTCTATGCAGCTCTTGAGCTCGTCAATCTGTGAAAATTAGAAACAATGAAACATTTGATTGATTTTTTTTCACATTTCCATCTATTATCCGCAGAGGAATAAGAAACTATCTCATTTGATTATACTCTTTTATAGTTCTTAGAGGAATCCTGAAATATATCTATACTAAAATGAAATGTGGTCAATAATACTGTAATGATGGAACTAACAAGTAACTACCCACCTGCTGTTGAAAGGCTTGTATACGAGAGTGTCTGTCTTTGTCTTTCTGTTCCAGCTGTGAGTGAAGCAGGCGGAGTTCTCCTCTGAGTTTACTCCTCTCACCCTGCAGCCCACACAGAGACTCCACCAGGCTGTGAACTCCAGCCTGTATCGCTCCATCGCTGCTAGACTCACCTGGGGGACAAGAAATAAGAACTATTTTTATTCTGCAACACCCTTAATGATGTTAATAATATAACCTCAATCATACTCAGTCATCTCCAGAACTCCAGTCATATTACAGTAGGTCGATTATGAATAGTTCCAGTTTATATCAATCTTACTTCTTTTGACCTATATGTAATCTTTTCATTTAAGAGCATTTTCCACACACTTAAAAGTCCACATGTGAGTGTAATATTAATGATGATTAAATATGCACTTACAGTGAAGCTCTTACACGTACCGTGTAGTCACTGTGCACTGCATTTAGGTTAACGTCACTGTGCTTGTGTTTAAAGACCTTCATAAGATTACTGCAACCGATCACAAGCAGAATTCAGATTCATGTCAATAAGTTGGAGTAGCCCTCTAAAACCTCTCTTGTCTCCAGTAGGAGCCTGAGCAGCATCTTCAACTTCATTTCCATCGCTTTCCTCCCACTCTATGTTTTTCCAGTCTTTGTCACCTCTGATTTTCAGAGCAGAGCTAATTTTATCAACACAGCATGTCGAGGTTTGCAGTGTCATAATGCTGCAGGAACATGTAGGTGATGCCAAAAAAAAAAAAAAAAACATGGAGGAGAGGCTACAGCTGTTCATCAACTCCCTGCAGAGACACTCATCAAAGAAAATGTACTGGAGGTCCACCAACAGAAAAATCTAAAAATTATTGGATGAAGCATAAAACCTTTTACTCAAGTCAAACACTAAATAAAGAATCAGCACAGCCAAGTCACAAAGCAGCCGACGAACTGCATATTCATGATGCGATGTCACTCAATCCTGCATTTTGCATTACACCTTGCAAAAAAAACAAATAGCCTTGTGGCTCTGGAACATGGACCTCAGGCTATTTTTAGCCCAACACGTTTACACGTGCTGCCCAGCATGTGCCAGACCTTGTAAGTGCATTTGCAACACGTTAGACAGCACTAACAGACATGTTTTATTCATGCCAGATAGTCACAGAGTTGCTACCAACATACCAAAGACTCTCCTCACACAATTATGTACCCTTGCCCAGCAATTAATGCGTAATGAGATCTGCTCACTTAAATGTTCCTCTGTACTGAGATACATATGACCTGGGTCTGGCTATCACACTTCACTTACTATCATACATATTGACAGATTCCTCCGGGGCTGCATAAGTCATGATATGGGCGAGGATCTCCATGTGGTTTCACAGCACCTGTTAAAAGCTGAGTATGTGCCAGTAAAGAGCGGTGCGACAGAGCTGATGGTGGGTTCTGCTCTGAGGTCAAGGACCATCTGGTCAAATGTGAAACACAGCAGGTACAGACATCTAAAGCTCTGGGCTCCACTACAGCTGCACAGTGCTTGTCTGGTTTCTGTGACCTCACTGATGCTAAACCACATAAACACCTTATAAATTGAATCAGTTTGTTCTGCTGCTGATGACTCAATTTGTCTATAAAAAGATGGGACGATGTGTTCCTGGTTCTAAAACTGGGTAAATACACAAATAGTAAAAAAATAACATTACACTATATCCTACTGAACTGTAGTATTCATGATATTTTAAAGAAAACATTTGTATTCTTCCTTCACTACTTCCTTTCACCTCTGCTGGGTTCATATTCTTAAACAGTATGATGGAGGATTTCTGTATTTCCACCATTGTGAGAGCACAAACCTTTCTCATGTTTATTACATAACCTTGTGGTATTCACCTATTATAGCAAGTATGAGAGTGGCCTTCTTTATTTATCCTCCTCCTAAGTCTCTTGGAATAAATCTGGTCTTAGTCTCATGAGTAACATTCTTCTTTTCACGCTAACCAACATACATTAGAATAATACTGTCATGGAAAAAGCTCATGGCCGCTTCTTCTCAGTGTTTCATCACATACACGGCATGAAAATGGAAATCCATCATAGTGCACCTTATTTTCCCTTCCCCCATCATCACACCTCTTCTTCTCCTTCCCCCTCTCCACCCCTTCCCCTTCTCCCTCACCCTCGCTCAGCGGGCTGGGGCTCTCTTGCTGGCCGATGGCCTCCTCCAGGCTGCTTATGATGCTGTTCTTGTCCCGCAGGCGCTGGCGGTAGGAGGCCCGCAGTGCTTTCATCTGACGTCGGTGTTGGACACGGTGTCTCTTAAGCTGGACTCTATACTGGTCGGCTTGCTGCTGCAGCTGCTGGAAGTGGGAGTACTGCTCCAGAAAACTTAACAAGTGGGACATCACAGCCACCAAGGGAGACTCTGCCAACTGTGTGGTACAGAAGCACACACTCAAAAAGTTAAGTAGCAGTGCAGAGTGCCTATTTAGGGGAGCTGGCATTTATTTTGCTCTGCTGCCTCGGGTGGGTGGTGCAGCGGAGGTGACACAGTTTGGGCTACCTTTGCTGTTGTTTCCAGCTGGACTTGGGAGGCTCTCCTCTTCTCAGCCTCCTGCTTGAAAGTCAAAAAGGCTGCCAGAGGAGTGCATGCTGGGATGTCTGAGGCATCATCCTCATCTTCATCACTCAGTTCATCGGTGTCACTGCTACTGCCTGGGAGACATCACATGAGCAACAAATTACAAAGACTGTATGTGGCAAATATTTGATGCAATATTATAAATGATTCATGCCTGTATCATTCCTCTTAAACACCTGTTTGGTTCACTCACTTGATTCACTAAAGCGAGCACAAGCTTTTTTCCCCAATCTGGGGGTGTGGCCATTTCTCTTCCTGATCCCTGTTTCCATGGAAACAGGACCTGGCTCCTGAGCACAGCATCACATATGAGGGTCAGATAGTAAGACACAGACAATGCGCACACAAAAGAAACACACATTACAAACACAGACATGCGCACAACTGCATGCAATGAAAACCTATACAGGAAGCTTATAACTCAAAGGATGTTTTCTGAAAAAAAAAAAAAAAGACAGGGATCCGTAATAATGGACAGGAGATGGCTAGACATACATCTGGGGAAGCTCCACATGCCCCCTCCAATGCTTCCTCCTCCTCTTTCTTAAAGACAGTGTAGAAGATGTAGACTAAAAGGGAGTAAAAGGCATACATCTTCACGCCATCCAAGAGCCCTGCAAATGACAAATGAACTCACTGATTACACACATTTAAAATGTAGGAGAAAAACATATTTTACTTCTTTACCTGACATTATTTTAACGAACGGTTATCGAGGGTTGCAATATGAGAAAAAAATTGTTCTATTACACTAGCATTCCTCCAGAGGTTGAGCTTTTTTTTTCAGTCCGTCCATTCCACAATGCTAAATTCATCCCATTCTTTACCTCATCGAATGTCTTTTCTTCTTTGGTTATGACAATCTGTCACTCCAGCCATTTGTACTCCACAGTCACGCTCCATCAGTGTTGTCAATCCCAACTCTTCCCATGCACCCCCTTGTTCTTGGATGCAACAGCATCCCTTCACCGTGTGCAGCTCCTCTGTGGCTCCTTCTCATCCCCTCATCCTCTCTCCTCCCCTTTCTCCTCCTCTTCCTTCTCCCCACTCTGTTCCATCGGCAGGCTGCATCTGCAGCGAGCATGCTCAGTGCGGTTTCCTGATCTGCTGCAGTGGTGAAAGAACAGATGCAAACAGATATGGAGACTGCTGGAGGTGGGAGAGTTGAGGCTGATACCAATGGCCAGAGTCAGAGGAGGACAAGAAGAAAATTTAGAAATTAAGGCAAAAACACATAAAAATCCAGATATTAGGGAAAAGGAAACAGGGAAATTAATCTTTTAAAAAAGGTACAGGTAAGAAAAAGGTTGATTTTTTTTTTGTTACTTTAGCATTTGTTTATATTTATTCATGTTGTAAGCTAAGTTTACATTGTTCCTCAGTGTTTAAAAACATTTTAGCCACAAATAATGTCATTTCCTGATAAACATAAATTTCTATACTAACAAAAATAAAAATGCCATGTTCAAAAATGTAATAATAACAAACATGTAAATGAATGCTTGAGAACAGGCAGTTCAACTCTATAATTATTTAGGGCTCTCAAAGCTCAAACATGCTGACTAGATGACTGAACACAATGCAAAGCATCACTGTTACATTTGCCTTAAAGTTTGATGGAGGAACTATCCCAGAGACCACCAGAGTCACAGATGCCTGCACACATACTGCAGTGAAGCAGCTGGGCTCACTCCCCTGAAATCCTGAGAGACAATCTGCAGCATCCACCACAAATCTCTGTCAAAGTCCTGCAAGGACGCCAGTGGGGATTAACAAGGAGTCTCATAGCAGTGATAACAAGTTTAACAGGTGAAATCATTTCATTAATCGTTTCATTTGCATTAAACCAATAAAGTCACAAAAACAAGTGCTTTGATAAGTAACAGTGATGATGAAGTAAGACTTGGGCCAAGAGCTTTGACCACTGCAGATATTCTTACAGTGATACTGCTGAGGCTGCAGAATAAATATTTCTCAGACTCTGACCTAGGGGAGATTCTTTTTAATCCAAAGGATTAGAACTGTTTGCAGAGAGATGTGTAAAGTTAAAGAAATTGATAGACATCCTCATAGGAGACTTTGGAGGAAATTAGAACTCACACAACAGTAACATCATAATAAATAATGAATACTATTGGCAAATATCCTGTTCGAGAGGAAAAGAAAAAACATCCAGTATGCCTTTGTTGTGTACCAATTTTATGTAATCCTGGTGTTTCATTTAGGTGATGTTCACATGAAGTTGCAAAAACGAGATGCATACAACATTAGCTTTTAATGACACATAACTCTGCTGCCATGCATGTTGCTCTCAGAGCTTAAACTAAAGTTAGGTTGTTGCTGACATGTGTTGTGTGTCTTTCCATTGGTCAGCAAGTTAAAGATGGAGACAGAAAATCCAATTATATTTTGAAAGAGCATTCAAGTTATGTTTTTTCTAATGACAAAAAAGTTCAGTTAAACAGGGTGCACTTTTCAAGTAGCTATCAGTATCTTGAAGAGTCAGGAAATTAATCAGCATTGCTTGCCTTGATTTCTCATTTTTAGGCACAAATCATAATACATAACATATTTTTCATATACTCCAAAAGTATGTATTTATTAATCCTATTTATCATCAGTGTTTGTAGTGTGCTAATCTGTCCAGGGTGGACCCTGCACCTGACCTGCTAGTAGCTGGAACAGGCATGGCATTTTAATAAATAGTTTACAAAAAAGAGAAAATGAGCAAATATCTTGCTTAACACTTTACTCAGGCACTTAGACTTTATCCATTTCTCCATTCTGTCGCATGATCACCCCTGACACAGTCAGTAATAAATAACCATGCAAACTGTTACTGATTTAAAGGTTTATGTTACATCGGTCAGTCACATCCAACAGAAAGCTGCTGAGCGCTGGCGTCGAGGCACAGCAGCCTGTCACCAACGACCCCTTTAAAAGCCACTTCATAAGTCCCTCTGTAGCAGCTGGAGAAACAAGTGGAGCAAAAGCATTAGTTCCAACTCTCTGTGTCACAAGTAAAGGAAGGCTAAGGGCCACACTCCCCAAGGCCCCTAAAGCATTACCAGCAAACAGGCACACAGTCAGGCAACAGGACAGAGATGATAAACCCAGGCAGCGAGTCATGACTGCTAGTGTATCTGCTGAGAGCCAGTCTGAGAGTCCGAGCAGCAGACAGGAGCCGCACAGGAGAATCCGTGCAGTGTTGTGGTCTTGACTGAGCCACAGGAACTCAAAAGAGACCAGTGCTGGAGCCAGAACCTCCCCAGCCCACTGAGCTTCTTTTTGGAGGGAGGCGAAGTATAAGCTGAAGGGATGGAAGATGTTAAGTGTTGCAGATATACCAAGCACAAAGAAGCCGACTGACGGGCCCCTGTGATCCTGCAAAAGAGGTGGACACAAAGGAGATGTTTAAAAGGATGCTTAATATAGGCTATAAGATTAATGCATTTTACTGGAAGTTTAATATGCAAGCCATAAAGAACATGCACGCTTTATTTCCCAAATAAATGATACATCATAGCTGCAAAATTAAGAAAGAAAATCAGCATTTTGAGCTCGTTGCACTTATTATTACTTGATACACAATAATCATTCAGTTCATAACTTGTTATAACTAGCCATACTGATGATTTCAAATAACCAGTTTCAACTAATCTTCAGATATTCACTTCAATAACATTTTTTATAAGAAATAAATTAAAACAGAAAATTTACGATAGAAAGATTGTAGCCTACCCACCTTAAATAGTTTATACGAAGAGTGCAGCGCTGTGGTGGACAATATAATGTCAGAACAAGCTGTCACCAACACTGCTACACTGGACGCCATTGACCCCGACGAGAAATGACACGCGTGAAAGCATCTGCGAACCGGTCCACGCCGTCCTAGATGATCACAGAAAGTTTCATTTAATGTGTCTCCTGTCAGTTATTACAGCGATACCACTACGTGACTGTATGATGGAAGCCCACGGGTAAATCTGGGCACACGAAAGTAAAGTTAAGGCGTGGGCAACAACAGTGGCGCTTTTGTTTTTACACGTGACGTATTTGGACAGTGCGCAGGCTCCGTAGGACACGTTCACTGAACTCGTAAATCTAAAGTTTAGATTAATCACACTGATTTTTTTTTTAACAAATACCTTTCTTTGTAAATTCATTCTTTCGTCTTCTTTTACCACCGCGCCATTTTTTGAAATACTCTTTGTGAGGCAGTGATTAATAAATCACTCAATTTTGTCAAGTAAAAATACTATTTTTTAAATTGGTTTAGAAGTTTAAACAAGTTAATTTAATTATATTTACTAAGTTTTTTTTTAAAGTAATATAATATAATTCATTGTACCTGGCCAAACTAACAACAATGAGAATGAGGTGATGATAATGAGGTGAACTAAGGCTTAAAAATTCAGATTTAAAGACAAGGAAATCAAAATACTGGTTTATACATTTTCTATGTAGGAAATAATGAAATACAATAATAATAGTAATAATAATAATAACAACAACACATTTTTTTAAATTACATTTCATTTTTTACTTTTACAAAAACCAAGGACACTGTACAAATCAGATAAACAAAAAAAGAAGTACGTCACAAGAGAGTTGAATAGTCTAAATGAAATACAAAATACCTGGATAAAAGCGGAAAGAAGAAATAGCAGGTATGGATCACCGCGAGCCTACGTCACAACCCGGAACTCATGTGACCGCGAAGCTGGTCCCGGTGAAAATATGCTTCGTATTTGAACGGCGTCTGATGGACTATGAGCCTCAAAAACTGCTTTTGCACTCTTTTTAATTTTTTTCTCCGCCGGTCTGTCTTTGAAATATTATAGAAATTACGTCCAGTTATACTGAAAGTCTCACTGCCGACGCTAGAAGAAGATACGAAGCTAAACTAGTATCTGTTGGACTAAGTGATGCCCATCTTCTGCTGCTAGAACCTGGTTAGACGAACCTACCTGTACATAACATCGGTTTCCCGATCTCATGATGTATTTGGTTTCATCAGGTAAGCCCCGTGTTCAAGCCATTTATTTTTTATAGAATATTAATTTTCCCCGGATTTTTAAGAAATGGTGGTATTTCTTTGATGTACTTCTCAGAGTTTACTCTCATTGATAAAGCTATAAATTACCGGCAGTCTTATCTGTATGTAACTGGTTATGACTGTGCATGTTTATAATGCTGCAAATGCCTTTCTGCCGCTTTTTATGCTTTTATTCTTATGTGGGAACATTGATGGCAGTAATCTGGATGAACGTAATCGTTAACAGTCCTGAGGAGACGGGAACAGCGGGTGGCGCTGTGATTCTGTACATCCACTGATTTAATGGTGTTTTCTATCATCTGTACAAAAACAACTACAGGGTTTAAAAAGTGAGACCACATTATATGCTTTTTTATCAGTCACAAAGTGATCGGAACATATTGTTAGATGTTTTCATGGTTTCCAGCGTAAACTGTCAGCATTTATGGGCTTGATAGCAGCTAGCCACTTAGCATGTTGTTCGTGACTTTTTCTGTTGTTTTGGGAACTGGAACAAACATATTCTCTTGTCCGTGTGATAGATATGTTTATGGCAGCCATACACAGCGGGACTTCTCGGTATTTCCAAAGTAGAATAAACGAAGATTGACGAGTAATGAAGCAGATAATTCAGTGGCTCCCCTATGCAACGAAGCGATGTTTTCACCTACTACCTAACCGGATGTGACGAATTTGGCGAAAATTCCCGGATGTTCGCGGTGATCCATAAAAACATTGAAAAGATAGCAGAAGCATTTTTATTGATTGACAAAACAGAAGTTTCAATATTTTCGACAGTACTTGAAGGCGACAAAAGTTCGAAAAGTATGGCGGCGGAGTGTTTCACAACATTAACGGAGCAATGGATACGTGAGAGACTACAACTAAAACATCCATGTCTCGGTAAAGATATCTCACTTTAGCGTTCAACACAAACTTAAAACCAAACAACGTGAAATATCAGGAAACCATATTTGGCTGCTTTTGCTTAAAATTGTTGCGGCTCTCCCAGGCCTCAGCATCAGTAGCCAAGCTAACCAGAGCTAGCAGCCTTATTAACCTGCTCCACAGCAAAGCACAAGTAAGTAGTACAGTATTAGTAATGATAATGTTTATACTTTCGAAAAGGTGATGTCCGGTCACTGAGCCTTCCTGGGACTTACGAGGAGAAGATCATACATTTGGGAAACGCTCTGAATCATTTTTGTTCGTCTGAAGTCTTTGGACCTCTCTTACAATGCGCTCGTTTCTGTGGAGGTTTGTTTGTCACACGTCATGTTGAAACGTGTCTCTGTAAGGAGCTGAAAAATTATACCCTTAACATCCAACATTATTCCAGTAAATGGAAATGCCTTTGGCATTCATTTCTGCATAGTTCTTCCCATATTATAGACTCACTAATTATTGTTTAGGTTTTTTTTTCTATTCTTGTCTTATGCAACTAAAACGTTTATATTTCCTAAAATTAAGGTATAAAAACTATGCATTCCCCACACTTTTATCTGTTATGTTTTTTCCACTATTTAGTTGTAGTTTTCAGTGAAAAAAAATTGATGCTGTTAGTTAAATATTTAACTTCTGTTTAAGGTTTACTGGTTTCTCTCCAGGGGGTGCAACACTTGAAACTGCTGGAGAGGCTGATCCTCTACTATAACTGCATACCTTCACTTGAAGAAGTGAAAGTGCTGTTTGAGCTTCCAGTTTTAAAAGAACTAGACCTCAGGCTCAACCCTCTGACCAAAAGCTGTCCTCACTATCGCCTTTATTTGGTGCATGCCATGCCTAACCTGCGAAAACTAGGTAAGTTGTGCCCACATCGCACATATCTTGGGCCAAGGTTTTCAGATAAATAAGTGGTCTGTGTTGCTTTTCAGATAGCTGCTCAGTCAGAGACACAGAGCGCAAAGCAGCCTTAATGCAGTTTTCCTTTGACCTTCCCACTCAACAGAAGGGCTTTTCTCTGAATCCAGCTGAAGATCGAAGGTACACAAACATAAAATGCCTAACTTAAACCAGTTTGACTCTTGTTTGATTGAACTAGTGCACAAAAACAATGTAGGTGCCATTTTTTAACGCATAAGCTAGTAAAGATGAATGTGTTCACATCTTGGATATTTCAGGCAGAACCACAGATCTTAAAACAGCTGCGGACAATTTTTTACTGCAGATAACAGGTATTTGCAGGTATTTGTGGTAAATAAGTGGTTTGCACCAGTAAAAATATACACTGTGCACTGCATTCTGGTTGTTTTGGGATCCTTATGGCAGGCACACATGTAGATATAAAAAATATGATCAAGGATGTGTTAGCTGTGATAATTGTTCTTAATGAAGGAGCTCCATAAACAAAATGGAGCTTTACAAGTCTGATAAGAATATAGAGCATTTTTCTATATTCAGTCCAACCTATTATACAACCACAATTTTATGCCTCGGGCCCATTGAGTACAATCAAAAACACAACACAGCAGCTTTTGCCTTCAGCTTGTGAACTTTCAGCAGAAAGAGGTTATCATTAATCAGAAAAAATGTCATTAATTTTCTAAAATGCTGTACAGTAACATCATAGTAAGCTCAATTAGACGTTGTGCTTTTTTTTTTTTTCTTTCAGAGTATAGGCCACATAAGAAAAACTTGTGTTTTACTTTTGTGTAACACTGATTTTACTTAATGCCATTGTTCACACAAGTTATATCTGCTCTATTTTTTTTGTAATTAGCAGAAGCAGCGATCACAGGCTGGCTTTAGTTGACCGCTTGACCAAGAGGCTTTCTCTCCCGACTGACTGTGAGGATATTGTGTTAAACTTTGTTGGAACAAATCATGGTGGAGAAAGTGAAACCATTTCTGACTCTGCACACAGGGAAGCAAAGGGTAAGATGTCAAAGTCCAAATGTTAGTTCTTTGTCTGAAAACCAAAACAGCTGAATTTCACTTTTCTCTGTAACTTTTTCACATTTCAAACATCTGCCTTCTGTTTCAGAAGCAAAAGAGGAAGGTTCAGATTTTACACAACAAAGAAGTTCAACTCCAAAACAGGTGACTTTAATTTCCATCTCAAACAGTATTACCTGCTGTATATTTACATTACTAAATAACAATTGTCTAACTTGTAGGAATCTGCCAAATCCATCCTTAGGCATACCCCTAACAAAAGTGGTAAGTCCTTTTAAGAGTTGTTGGAGATATAGTGACTTTTGGCAGTCATTTAGAAGGACAAAGTGTGCAGCGGCAAGATTTGTTAGTAGTTTTCTACTGTGGCCATAGAAATTGCAATCTTTTATAGATTTGTTAAAAATCTAAGCTTTTTTTTTTTTTTTTTTAGTTAAATTAAATATTGTGCATTTCTTTGTTTCCGTTATCAAGTTTGGCTCTCAAATAGCATTTAACCATAATAAAATGACATGAAAAATACTTTTTTAATCATCCCAGAAGGGAAATTCAGCATTGTAAAAAGCTTTCTCTTTTTTTTTTTTTTTTTTTAATGGTTTCTATGCACAGGTCCACTACTTCCTGAAGTTAAAGTAGCTCCTTTGTTTCCTGTCTTTCATTACTGGACGAACTGATTAACCCAGGTGTGTCTGATCTCAGTAACTGGCCAGACACACCTGGATTAATCAGTTGGTCCAGTAATGAAAGACAGGAAACAAAGGAGCAGTAACAAGTTCAGGAGGTAGTGGAGTTGTGCTTAGAGCCCATTGAAGCCAATTCTGTGTATAACGGCGCACATCATTACCACTAGGGGGAGACAGAAGCCAAGTTCTTTTTATTTTTAACAGCATCTCCATGAAGGTCAGTTAATATCTGTGTTTTTTGTAATTTTCCAGATAACACAGAGTCCAAAGGGCCACAGATGAATGAACTGCCTCATAAAGTAAGCTTTACCACATCTAAAGTTGCTGAAAGACCAAAAGTGTCCTTTGACCCCTACATAGACAAACGCATACCTGTTCCTGGAAAACAAAAGCAAAAGGAACTCGCCAGACATGTAGCAAAAGGGTATTTTACTCCAAATCCTGGTAAGAATTGAGTTCCTGTATTTACTAAGCCCCTTGTTTCAGTTTTACATTGATCTTTGCTCATCTTTATTGCAAGTTAGTCAGTGTGTTCTCAAAATATTTTTACAGATCTAAGTCCCCGTCATGCCTCCTCGTTTGTTAATATCCGGCCTCCCAGTCCACTTCGTCCTGGTTTAAATCTGTCTGATCCCTCTAACCCCATTCTACATCCTGCAAGACTCAGCTACTCCAACTCCAACAAGACAGAAGGGGGAACCAGCTTACAGCCGCAAGCTGAAAAGAAAAAAAAGGGTTTGCAATTAATTTAGTCCTCATTTTCAGTTAATCACTTCTTTATTTGAGATTCGATCTCTTCTGATGTCAGTTTACAGCATCTCTGAATTTCCCTCAGGGTGGCTATAGGAAACCCCTCGAGATGCTCCTCAACCTGGTGGACAAACACTGGAGAGGAGAGAGATCACTGCATCATAACAACAACTTCCTCTGTGAGTTGGAGTTTGGCTTGGGGAATGTGGTATCTGATTTCAAGATACCGAGACGATGAATGGCTTCTCATCTCTTCTATTTTCGGCTTTAGCTCAGGCAGTCCAGATCCTCTCGATGATGGAGAGCGATATTTCCAGTCGTGAGGCTGAGGTCAGGACCTTAAAGCGGGATGTTGATGCACTTAACTTTCAAGCCGTCGCACGAGAGGAGGAACACAAAACTGAAATGCAAAACCTCTCGGCTCAGCTGCAGGACGCTCACAGAACAGCAGTAAGTTCATTCAGAACCGGGAATTTGGCTTTAGGAGAGCATGCTGGAGCTAATGCAGAACATTTTACCTTAAACTCAGGGCAAACTAAATGAGCAGCTGAGGATTGTCTTAGAAGAAAATGTCGCTCTGCAGAAACAGCTCATCAAGTTAGAACGACAATATCTCAAGTCTATGATGAAAAGTTCTCCAGTTACTCAGATCAGAGGTGGGTGTACAACCAGCAGGAGATCCATATGACTGAACATTTGGCTGTTCAGCAGTAGTATTTGGTGTTTGTTCATTCGTAGAGGCTCAGACTGAAGTGGAGGAGCTGAAGAAAGAGATCGAGGGGCTGAAGAGGAAAGTGCAAGAGGCTGAGAAAGTCCAGGAACTCTCAAATATGCTGCAAGAAAGCCACAGGTAAGAGGAACGTGTCGTCTGAGTGCTGACACTTGGATCTGCTGTATATACACACCCACAGTCTGGATACAGTGATGCAATCTTACATCTAAATCAGCTGCCTTGTTGGTTGTTTATATGATTTGTGCGTGTCTGTGTATGTGCTGCAGGTCCCTGGTGGCTACCAACGAGTGTTTGCTCGCTGAGCTGAAGGGAAGTGGAGAACATTAAAGATGGATCTGAATAAAGAGATGCACACTGGGATGAAATATCAAAGCAAAACTATGCCAGGCATCATAATCAGCACATGGTCCAGCAATTGTAGATGCTTTAACTTAAGTTTTATTTATTTATATCACTGCAGTGTACATTTAAATTTTGTGTATGTCTTTTTGAGGAAGGGTTCCTTATTTTAAAATAGTATGTACAGCCTGTCTTCCAAATGTAAACAGTAGCAGGGAAAAGCCATTCATCCATGAAACTTTGTATATAAGTGTGTGTCAGGGTTGTTATGTTAAATGATTTTAGGGGGAAAAATGAAAAGGTCGTAATGTGTTTCCTGGATCCGTAGCAAGATTGTGTCCTTTTTTTTTTATTTAGGTCAGTTGTGTCTCCATCTGCTTTGTACACTGCAGTGGAATGAATGCATCAGGATTGCAGCTGCACTGTGACTTTATTTATATGTCTGCCTCAGGGCTGGAGAGCTGCTCTCACACATGCACTTTCCACTCAAACCCTGATACAAGATTTAGCCTACCAGCTTAGAAAATGCATGCTACACAATCTGAATGTAGTTTTTGCTCTTTTCTGAATGTTACAGGTCAGTGGTTGGTGCTACTGCTGCACAGGATATGTATGTCTGGAAAAAAGCTATATAAATATAGCAAATGTTTGACTTTTGACATCTACTGAGCAGAGGTTCTGAGGTGGATTTGGTTTTTTGTTTTTATTTTCAATAATGCACTATAAATCATGAACACACTTTTAAGAAGTCTTGAACAAGAACAAAAACCACTGCATGCACTAGGGCACAGTAAGACAAAGGTTATTTGAAAAAGAAGACAGTATTGTTCCTCGACATTAAAGGTGCACAGTATTTGGCATTAAGCACAGAAAAACATACTTAAACTACTGCAGCAGAAAAAAACAAATGCAGAGAGCTGCTAGTTATTCACTTAATGCATGACTCTTCATCAGCTGAGGCTACAGGTAGTGTGTTGCACACAAAACTGTCATGGAAAAATATTCTACAAAATTACTTGCAGATTTCCCTTTATCTGGTACATTATGTCAGTAAACATTAAAACCCTGCTTTGTTTTTTTGTTTTTTTTTAAGTAAAATCTGTGCCATAGATGACAGTACCACACATAAAAGGTACAAACAAATAGAACAGCATTAGAGGATAGCTCACTGTGCACAAGTACAAGTTGATACATATTGATTTCAAGCAATACAAGATTTTATCATGATCCCACAGTTTCATTACAAGATACTTTTAGCAAGAAAATTGTAAGTCTGTCCAGTAGTCTGTCACAGCAGGCACAGTAGTTACGGAAAGATAGACAAACTGTCATCTATATGCCTCTGAATCAAATGCAATATACATCACATGCACAAGGTACAGCAATACAGAAAAACCCAAAACATGAAGCCAGTGTCTTAAATTAAGCAATGTGGCTAAAATCGTTTAGAATATATACACAATCTTACCACAAATATATTAGAACTACTGTGTATAAATCTGATAAGGAAATAATGTAAGTAAAATGTTAAAAATACAATCTTGTACAACTGAGTTCATCTACTGTGGGAAAAGCATCTGCTTTCAGCTGAATTCACTAATTAATTACTCAAAATGCTTTAGAAATGCTTATTTTCCATGTAATTTTGCTCTATAAAGAATAGGATACTATCAAGGTCTGGAGGCCCTTTAGAAATTTGCATGGTCGGGTTTTTGTTCATTACATCTCTCACATATAAATATATAAGATTTTTAGAGCAAGTTGACAACACTAAACACATTTACTCACTGTAGCCTGAACTTTGAAAACTATGGAAGCCCTGAGAGGCAACATAAGATAAAAACTGATGCTCATTACCGTATTTTCTGGACTATAAGTTGCTCCTGAGTATAAGTCGCATCAGTCAAAAAATGCATCCTGAACAGGAAAAACACATATATCAGTCTAAGGGTGATTTTCGGATTTTTCATATCTACTTGTTACTGCTAAAGATTACCCAATCAGTCCAATTCCTAAGTTAATGCCTGAAAATTATTCTAAACATAATGAAGAGGGTTAAACATGTTTTTTAGTTTTTTGTTCCACCGCATAGACAGATGTCCAAAATGAACTCCTCTCACTGAGATGAGGCTATTTTGGGATTTTTGCCATATGTAAGTTGCACTGGACTATAAGTCACTCAAGCCGCCAAACTATGAAAAAAAGTGTGACTTATAATCCGTAAAATACGGTAATTTCTTTGTGGGTTTTTTTTTTTTTCCATTTGAAGCAGGTAATATTCAAAATTCTAAATTAATTATCATTTGTGGTTTTTTTAATTTATTATTTATACTCACAAATTTCTTTCTGTTAAAGGATAAAAAAGGTTTAGGAAATGGGTTTCTACTGTCGTTCGCTTCAGGGCTTCCGTCCCAACAATGGATCATGAAACAATGTAAAAATCTGAACAGTAGATTTTCAAGAAACAGCCAACAAGTGCAGATGACAAACAATAATAACGATGAAATGAAGGGGTAAAGTAAAAAAAGAAAAAAAAAAATTTCTGTGAAAATGTGTCAGTCATCTTTGAACCTGCAGCGCCAATTAACGCCGTTCTTCAGCTAAATATGGTCAAAGAAATATTTCCATTAAAAAGTGCATTGTTATCAATTCATCAAACTGTTGTCCCACTTCTGCTTTTCTTGGCGTGTTGTTCATTGTGCTTGATAAATAAGGCCCTATCATAACAGAGTTTCAGTATTCATGGCATAACAGTTTCTCTCATTTATTCTCTTCAGTGTTTGGCAATAACTCGCTAACAGACAGGAATGTACCAGCTGGTGATGACTTTGTCAAATAGTAGATGACTTTGTAAAAATAGATGTAAACAGTTTTCCAGTTCTCACATAGAGAGGAACTTAAAAACATCTCTCTTTCACACACATACACACAAACACACCAAAATAGATGGGCGGGAAAATATATGAAATCCTATTCTTTTGTGCTTTCTATGAGTACTCTTTTAATAGAAAATCATCCTAGTAGTTGATGAAATGTTTATTTCCTCATCTTTGCCCTTACATCGGTCTGCCCTCGGTGGGTTTATTCACTTTCTTTTCATATGACCCTCGATGTTTGTATCCCGAGACGTATCCAGACGTGTCAACTATGTCTACTCGTCCGGCCTTCCCCTTCCCGCGGCCAGTCTCGTCAAAGCGCTCCTTGTGGGATCCTGTAAACTTGGTGGTGTCTGTGAGACGACTCACTGTCGGTGAGGCCACGGCTCTCTGTCAGGAAGTTTGCAAAACATTTGAGCTGTGACTGCAATCTCTTCTAAAACAGACACAAATCTAGTTAAAAACACAAATCAAAACTTACAGTGACTCCTGCGATGACTGGCGCCTTCCCCTCTATCAGCTTGAAGACCTCGGCCTCAGCCTCCTCCCCCGTCTTGTCTTTAAATTTCTTCCTTGCCAGCTCTCCAAGTGCAGCCTTGAATTCATCATATGTGATGGTGCGACAGGATTTCTTCCTGAGATATAAGCAGGAAAGGAGCTTAAGTGTGGGATAGTGGTCGGTGCACTTCAGAGACTAAAACCTCAAAAGATACATCAGCCTGTTTGTCCAGAGACTAAGACTGCTTTAAGGCTTGCTTTATCAGCAGCAGACCACTCTGAGAAGTTTGAAATGTTAAAAAAAAAAAAAAGTGAGATGAGAAATGATAAAATTTCTCTGAACAGATCACGTTTCTAGGAGTGTTTCAGAACAACTGAAGCTGTATATCAGTGTGTTCAATTCACGTCTTTGATTTCAGTTGAGGGCGTTGAATCCTTGTAATCTCATTTATCAGATCGAACTGTTGCAAGCTGTGAAAAAACTGTATTATAGCATCATCATCATCAATCAATCTCCATCTTAGAGTGCTCCAGTTGTATAAATGGCCTTTTTCCCGTTTCACTTCCATGTCAAAAGTGCTTAGTAACACAAACACAAACAGCCATTGCTGTGGTGATAAATCACCAAAACAACAGCCTATAAAGCCTACAGTCTCCCCAGGCAACTTGCTGCCATAGCAACGAGCTACAGCAAACACGAGATGTTTGGGTTTATTATCAATTTGACTCGTTCGGTGACCAGTTTTGTTTGGGCAATCCTTCAGTGCTGCACATATGAGAGCTCCATTCCTCTGCGTCTGTTCCATGCTGTCTATTGTCAGAGGGGGAACTCGACTTTTAGCTGCTGCTGCGTCTGTCCATGAAAGATAACCGAGTCTCCTCAGCAGATCTCCCCATAATAACATTAAGTTTGCCAAAGCATGCAAATAGTTAAGCTGTGTAAATAATTACCAAAGGAGGTAGTGATGAGGTTAAAAAGGACAAAAGTTAGACAGCAAGAAGGACTTGTTTTAGAGGTGGATAGTGAACTTGCTGTAGTTCAACCATTTGCAGCACAAGATCCAGATAGATCTAAACTGGACATCAGTCTGTGTCACACAAATACACTTCTGAGCCTCAAATGACCATGCATGCCAATATAAAACACAAAGCCTGGCTGTTGAGACTAATTAACGAATCTACATCCATCGTTTATGCTGGGCTGTTCTGGCTCCGAGCATGCAGATAGCACAGCAGAGACAGACCTCCATACCCAGAATAAATACTGACTCATTCAGCCATGCTGTGATTAGCCAGTGCTCATTAAGATGTTTAATTTTTCGTGTGCAAGCAAAGAGCTTTGACACTGATTAAAGGGAAAGAGGTGATGCACATCTCTAGCACAGAAGCCCTCCCCCCACTCAGTCATGCCTGGAGTCAGAAACTACATGAAAACGAGCCCCTCCCCCAGCACTGTAACTCTTTCTGTCCTGTGGGTGGCTCTGAAGTGTACACAGCACATGCTTTGCTCAGATTTTACTGTACTATCATCCTCAACATATTCCAGAGCTGTGAGGCTGGTTGAAAATGTGTGCTGGACTATGTGGGACCCAGCGTAGATTCTGCAGGGTCTGGACATAATGTACACAACACTGCGCAGATCCACTATTAAAGCATGTGCAAAGTGCAAAATATGCTTTTTCATACTTCACTTCTACAGTGATTGCACCATGTTGTTGGTGCATTTCTTTATAGTGCCCACCAACAGAACAGGATGTAATCATGTCAGCTCAAAACCGTCATCTTGAAGGTCCCTTAGTAGTCTTGCCAAGAAAAATTCAAGCAAATATAAACAGTGATCACCATGCCAACAGTGAAGGAGTTAAGGCAGGCGTTTTTTTACTCAAAAAACAGATACCTCTGTGACTTCACAAACATAAGAATAGTTAAAAGAAGACATCATTCTCTAAAAATGGGACATTATAAATGTTATATTAATCACGAGAGAGCTGAGTCCTCCGGCAGCAGCAGCCACATGAACAGACTGTGACCGGTCATAGTTAGGTCACCACGCTTGTAGCACATTTTTATTATAAGCAATATTTACAAGTGTCTACTGTATGTCCATCTTATTTAAACTCAAACAAGTGTTTCCACCTAAATAGTTGATTGAGTTCCTTTTTAAATGCTGGAAGATTAATATACTGTATAAAGGAAAAATCCTACATAGAAAAGTCCACCCACTTATTACAATGCAGCTAAAATCTGATGTTTCTTTCTGATGTGTAGTTTTGGGTAAAAACATTGGGTTATTTTTTAAATCATCTTTTTCTCACTGAATTTATAGAGAAAAAGACATCTGGATCATTTTTATATTTCTTTAACAGGGAATTTGAAATATAAAATAGTTTTGATCAGTTTCTGTGACTGTAAATGCATCAGTAATTATTTTTGCAATGCTAAAGCTGCTGTAAAGTATGAAAAAAAACCATTTTCAATGACTAAAGATTTTGAGTAAATTTTTCATTTTAAATGACTGAAACTTAACTACAATTATGTTCAAATCAAAGATGAAAAATCCACCAAATTAATATGAAATTCCCAAGTGGATTTTCTTACAGCCTTTCTACTCCTGCAGTAAGATATGATGGATGGCTTCTAGCAATACTCTACTATTCTGGTGCTGTCATGCGGAATAATCCTTATTCATATCATTCAACAAGAAAAAAAAAAGAAATTCAAAGCAGCTCTGTGCATGAATGAAATCTCCAAAATAACTATGCTATAAACCACACAAATCCATAGTGTGAAGTCCCTGTCCTTTTACACCAGCTTTACTCTGTGCCACTGCATGCAGCTGCAAGTGTCTCACTATGTATGATGAGCAATAATTCAACAATGCAGTTTCTTGTGCACTATGTGCACACTCATCTGTCAAGGTGAGATCAGCCTGAATAGTCTACAGATGTTCACTGCACATGTGCCGATGAGAAGATTTCTTCTAGTGGCCAAAGAATATTGAGGCCACAGCTTATTATTGGACTGTGCATCCTTGAAATCAGGCAGTAGAGGATGAATCAGTGCAGCCTGAGGAAATACAACATGAGCCATGCTGGCCTTTTGCTCTAGCTTCCCTTTCTGATGGACAGCTTCATCTGTACCAAAAAATATCACATTTTAAATTCCAAATGAAAACTTCTCTTTCTGGGTGCTTTGCTTTGTCACAGTCAGGGTATTTGACTGTGAGCTTAAACAAAGGTGTGAATTTAGTCTCTGACTTCTACAGCCATAAATAATTTTAAAAAAAAAGCTTTGCAGTTAATTTCTTCAAAAATTGTCATATTCACATTCCTTCAACCACACTTCTGCTATTATTGTATCACATTTGTGGCTATTTGCACATAAAAATTCACGTAAGCGAATAAAATCCATCCCATACATTGGTGGAATAAACCATCAAATTTAGAAATGTCAATCATCTAATGTGACATGTTATACTTGGTGCTTCTCTTACTTGACTTTGCTGAAAACGATGTCCACGTCAGTGAGGGTGATGTTCTTGCCGTCAATCACGCCACAGTCTTTGCATAGCTTGGACCAGTTTTTGCCGTGCATCTCCTTGCCAGTAGCACGAGTGTCACCGTGGATGGCAAAACGTCGAAATGACTCTTCCAAAGCAGTCAACTCCACCGGTGTGGATGAGCCCATACCACCTTCACTGGTGCCATTAGACTCTGTTGAAAGCCTTTTGGATGTTCTGTCTTTAGATTGCTCACTATGCGGCCTTAAAGGGACTGAGCTGATGTTGGGGTGCTTGGCTGTTTGGACCTTAAAGTCATCTATGTTGTCTCTGCAAGAGAAAAAAAATTCAGCATCATTTGGCCAGCTGTGTTATTTGTAAGGTAGTTAAATGTGAAATTTCAGCTGATGTGATCTAATGTGCAGTTGAAAGCAGTTGAATACTCAGGGAAGATTTATGAAATAATTATCGTGATAATAAATATTAAAACCCCACTCACTCAAGCAACAATATCAGGGCTCACAGGAAAACCTTACTGGTTTGATTAGAGTCAAATGATTGAAGAAAAATAGTAAAAAATAAATAAATAAATAAAAATCACAGCCGACACCTGGATTCTAGATAAGTCGGGGAAGATTTTCAGCAGAAATAAGTCTAATCTGATCCCGTTCTGCATGACTTGTATCTACAACAGCTTCTGTGGAGGGAAAATGGTGAATCATGCCTTCAGGTTGAGACAAAGCTTGCTGTTTTGCTTTTGGCTGTCCCTTTCTGTAAAGTCACTTCTACACTGCAGGCAAAATTCGATGTGGTGCTGGGCTCATAATGCTGATGAATGGACAGATTTCATATGTGATCTAGTCTTGAATAAAGTAGGCAACAACTACTAAAACTTACTTCTGGTCTGCCATGGTTGAGCAGGAATTTGGTTCTTTCTGTGACGTGCTTGGATTAGCCGACTTGTGTTTTCTCTTTGTGCTGTGGAAAAGATGAGAATGGAGACATGTAATGTCAGAACAGGTGCCTGTTAAGATGTAAGTGCCAGAAATAGAAATAAAAAGGTATTAAAATCAATTGCAGGAGGTAACACTGAATCATTCCACTCTACAGGTCATGTTTGTTATTAGGGCTGCAAAAACGATGACATTTTAGTTTCTGATAAAATTTCATGCAATTGTGCTGAACAATTTGTCTTTTAAAATTAGACCTTTTTACCTTTACACTGCAAATTAGATGACTTATTGCACTCCTTGTTTTGATAAACACTAAAACTGAGCCACTGAAGATGGACATCTGTAAAGCTAAAATATTGATATAAGTAGTTGATCTCATGGAGTGATAGAAATACGAAAATTCTGTTAGTTTTATCCAACTGTATTTATCCAAGTGAGTGGTGATAATTATGCAAAATAATCAGCTTAAATAATTGAGATCAGGCAGCTCTGGAATAATTATGACAAGCTTATTAACATTTAATCATGCTCCACAATTGACACTATTAATTGCAACATAATGTCTCAACCAGACTGATACACACATGCACAGATGAATTCAGCATGTAACACTCAAAACCAAGCAGTCTTTGTTTCTGACTTTATTTGTAAGCCTTCATAGAGTCTGAGCTCAGGGATTTCTCTCGAAACACATCATCTTGATTTGCATCTAAACATAACCAGCAGCAACCTCACTCCTCCTCAGATTAGCTTCAAATAATCACATTAAGTGGTAAATATCTGTAGTTATATATAACAATATCAAAATGATGTTTGATGGGTCTCTGCTCACCTTTCAGCTGTTCCCATACTCAGCTTAGCATCCTTACAGAAAGCAAGTATCACCCAGAAAGTCTCAAAAACAGCCAACTGATAAAACTCACTATAGCTAAACAAAACATAAAAACAAGATGCAAACCAAAGACAGAGACGTGTTCTGTGGATTAAACCATCTGCTCTAGCTAAGTTTCTACAGCTCCCTTAAGTCGCCAGTAAAGTAAGTTGACTCACCCCTGGTGGCAGTGGTAATAGCCAAGGGTTTTGTTTCCACAACCCTGTGGCCAGCAATCACCAATGTGACCTCACTACGTACAGTTGACACTTAAATACAAAGATTCACGTTTTCATGTACAAAAGATTGACAGTGCATAAAGCCATTATAATAAGGATGTCAATTCATAGAGAAAAAAAAAGAAGAGATTATTAATGTGTGTGAATAATGGCATTCAGAGCTATGGAGACTGGGAACCCATTGTCCAATGCAAGTAGCTTCTCTGTGACCCATGCCCATTTCTTCACACATACACGCATGGTGACATCGCTGAGTACCACTATTGACGGTAGGGGTTTCTGTCATATGTCATCGAGTACTCGTGCCAAGACAAGTGCGATAGAGTTATTGAGGTCGCTGAAGCCTCAATGTATTAGAAATGAGGTACAATGTACACTGTAGTTCACCATGAACAATAAAAGAAATCCTTTTTACATCAACCAAAGCATATTCCACCGTATCAAACTGTACAGTGGACTGAGAAAAAAAAGTTATTTAAAGAGGTGCTTACTGTGATGAGTTCATTACAATGCCCTCAGTTCAAATAAGGACAAAGTCAGACAGCAGTTAATAATAAAAGGTGGTTCAAAATCTCAAATGATTTTTATTTTATGCATTTTATTTTTGAGTTTATATTCTTGACCCTCCAAACTCTTATTGCATGTCACCTTTCTCCTCTCCTTCATTTCCTGTCTGTATCCCTGCTTATATTGTCCAGTAAAGGAAGACTTAAAAATATCTGTGTATAAAAGGTGTGTTTTGATTCAGGATTCAAACATATGGACAAAGGAAGTGCAGTGAAGAGAAAGGAGGAAGAGGATGCAGGTGTTTGTGTAGATATGGAGTTATGAGGGCAGTGCATGGATGATGTAGGAGCATGAAATCAGTACAGTATTTAACAGAGTGGCAGCATCAAAACAGAGGATAAATGACGTGCATCCTTTACAGAGGGCTTTTGGAAATGACTCACACATCTAGTTTGTGGACCAGCAGGGGTTTATGGAAGAGCCTGAGAGGAAGATCATAAAATATATTGTAGCTGTAACTAATATTGGATGCAATCCAAGTAAATTTGAGGATGTCAGTGTTGTTAGATGTGAGCAACAGGTGAAGATTATTTACATTGTGAAGATGGAAGTACAGGTATGCAGCAAAGTTCAATTCAGGGAATGATGTCAGGTGAAACCTGAGACCATGACTGTTTCAAACATTTTAATGGACAAAAATTAAGAAAAAATATTAAGTTGTAGTATAAGTAAGAGGGGAACCCCTTTTCTATTCCTGTTGGTACTTAAAATAGTATTAAGTCTAAACTGTGATTTAGGCAGAAGCAAAAAAAAAAAAAAAGTAAGAGAGTACAGTACATGGAAGTTTGGTAGGCAGGTAGATCTGCCTGCTATTCACCCAGTAACATAATGCAATACCAAATTCACTGACTATATGGCTGAATGTAGCCATTCCTTTGCAATATAAGACAAGCAGTATACTGTTGCACATTCTGGCCATACTTGCACCACATTTTTAATCTCTTACCATGTGTACTCATCGTTCGCTTTATTAGCTTACTTTCTTATTATTCTTTTTGTATGGTTTGCGCTATGTCCATTGTAACTGCACCAAAATATCCCAGCAAATTCCTTTAATGTGCAAAGCAGTAAAGAAACTTTGGACTATTCTTCGTGTAACTAATTCAACTCCATCTGTAGATTCCACCAATTATTATTTTAGATTAGATTACTTGAGTCTCATTAACTTAATTAACAGCATATACATTAACTTTCTAGAGACCCAGCCTTTTTTAAAATATGAATAAATATAGAGACAGTAATTTACCTCTAGGAGGTTTAATCTCCCAGATCATTTTAGTTTTACTTTTTAGTTTCTTCAGAAGATGACAAATAAAAGATAGCAGTGGATAATTTTAATAAGGTATTTTTTCTTTTCAATGAAGCTTTATTGGTTAAAGACCGAATACTCATACCTTTATTTTCACTATCTAATGGGCTTTATGCACAACTCCACTTCTTCCTGAGCTTAGACCAGCTCCTTTGTCTCCTGTCTTTCACTATTGGATGATTTGATTCCAGATGTGTCTGACCTCAGTAAGCACGAGGACAATGGCCAGACACACCTGGATTGATCAGTTTGTCCAATTATGAAAGACAGGAGACAAAGGAGCTGGCTCAAGTTCAGGAAGTAGTGGAGTATTAACCAATAGATTAGTTTTACATGCTTCAATTTTCAAAACCATTTTTCTCTTCACATTTTTGTATATTACTGCGGCACTTCCTTTTCAATTGCATCTGAAACGTTCAATTTCAGGACCTGTCCTTTTATGGACCCCATCTGAAAGGCCCAGTCTGCTGTCACTGGTCAACTAATTGATCAAAAATGTCAGAGTGCAAGGCAGATGTTCATTACTTGTAATATTGTGGCAAGCTATCCACAAAAACTGAAAATAATACTAGAGATCACTGCTCCTCAAACTTTTTGATCCATGACAATCAACATAATACACTTTGGTGATGCTAATTTTATATTTTTAATATGGCATGAGAAATAACTTTGTGGTTTATGCATTAAAGGAGGTATAGAAGATGTTTGTGGCAATTCAGAAAATGGAAACTGTTAGCAAGGTTTTGAATATAGTGCATGCGCAAGATAAGCCTGCTAGATTCACAGCTCTTTCCTTGGCCACGCCTTTAAGAAAATGAGCACAAGCCAAGTCCCGACACCAGCATTTGGCAGACAGCAGGTACAAATTCTCTCATCATGTCGCAAACACAAGTAAGACAAATGTCATTGGCCGCGTTTCCCAGATTAGTTAAGACACTCTTAACGCTGAGGTCCTTCTTAAGTCACTTCTTAAAGGTGCCTTGTTTGGACGTTGCGTTTCCCAGATGCGCTCTTAACTCAGGAGCTTCTTTATTTTCAGGAGCGGCCAGACCCACTCTTTCGAACCTTCTTTAACGTTCCCCCTGCTAAGGGAACAACAGGCCCATCTACTGGTCACTTTTGGAAACGACACTATTTCCCATGAAAAAAAAGTAGAAAATGGAAATTATTAAAAATGGACCTATTCACGGATCAGTTGTTGTATTTTGAGTCATGTTTTCTCACTCATGTCATAATGTCAATCATCTATGATGGAAGAAAACTGTAGTTACCGAGCGAATGACAGAAAATATTGTGGTTAAGTTTAATCATTATGGCAAGATAGGCCTCCCTATACTTAGCTTACGTTAGATAAAGCTGTGGGTATCAACCACAGAAACAAAAACATTGCTGTAGGAATTGTACGCAATCTATGAGGACTCACGTCATATTTACGCATTTGTCAGCTGTTCATGATGAGATGCACCTGCTTCGCTCAATAAAAGCATGGCCATTTACGCATACCCGTATCAGACATCATGGCTGCTTTACAGCAAATTTTGGTAGCAAACCAACAGCGTCGCCGTAGACGGAGTGACACTGTGTATGTACATGCTTTCATGCGCCAGCATTTCAGTCCTAGATGTGCTGTCAGATCGTGCTATTCAGATGCGTTACAGGCTACCGCGCGACGAAATCGAGCGGATCATTCAAATAGTTGCTCCACACATCAGGAGGCCCACAAGGTGCAACTTTGCTCTGAGCCCAGAGGTGCAGTGCCTGGCTGCGTTGCGTTTCTACGCGGTGGGGAGCTTTCTGGAGGTAGTGGGGGATGGAACCGGACTCAGCAAGGCGTCGGTGTCAGTCGCGCACACTGCAAGGGCTGGATGGGGACATTTTCAGCCATGCCCTGGCCTTTGCTTCTATGTCTTTTTTCCCCTTTGTCCCTCCAAAGAGAATGCTTTTTTTTACCTGCCACTTCTTCAATCAGAATCGCCATCTCCTCTGGCGTGAAGGCCGGAGAGCGCTTCATCCTCTTGGTGGGGTTCCCTTCAGCCATTACGTCAACAAATAGCGTCAGAATGACCATTATTTATGGGGCATCTGTAAATTTCCAATCGCCTACACCTGTTTAGCACAATTTGGCCAATTACACAATATACAATGAGCTTTTCAATGAATATTTGCAATCACTGGTAATCACATGCATATTTTTAACAGTTTGTCTTCTTGCACAAACACATAAACGTATAAATGGGCTCAATATCAGCGTCGGAAAATAACCTCCACACTAAATGAATGGTGTCGATCGGTATACCTGACCTCGATTGCTTTTTTTTCAGCACCCCCGGAAGTGGATAGCGTCTGTTAGGACCTTCTTAAGATGTAGCGTAGCAAAGACGTTTCTCAGGAAATAAGAACGCGCGAAAGAAGCAATCTGGGAAACGGGCGTATCTTTGCGATCCTTTGTTGGGAAGAGCTTCCTTGAGGCCTTCTTTAATCCAAAGAAGAATCTTAACTGGGAAACGCGGCCATTGTCTGAATGTTGCTAACCGCAGGCAGAGTGATTGTTTGCGTAGTAATATAGTAACTGTGATCCGGAAACGTCAATCACTCTTACTATGGTAGTACAAGTGATTTACGGCCAATATACAAATAAAAAGATGCGAGCAGATATGATTGGCGGGTATTTTTTAAGTCCCATTATTTTTACAGCTGATGTATAATAATTATATCTTCAAAGCTTTTAATCAATCGTACCTTATAAAGCCAATGTCATCCAATATTGCAAAAATTATTCAAAGAAACATTTTCTATATCACCTTTAAAACGTTAAAAAGTTAACATGCTAATTTACAGGTTAATCCCTGGAGAGCCCAAAATAAATAATCCTGAATTAAATTGATAAATGTAGTTTTAATTTTTTTTCACAATGATCTGGCATCCCCTTAAATGATCTTGGGGGACCCATGGGGATCCAGACCCCCAGTTTGAGAACAACTACTGTGAAAAGTACAAACAGAGGCAGTGAAACAAATGAGACTCTGTCCCAGAGTAACTTCCTAAAGTATGACATTAGACCTTGGCAGACTTTTTACATAAAAAAAACATTTTTATTGAGAGACTAATCGCAGATGTAAGCATACTATACGCTCTTTAAATTATCATCTTCAAACAAGCAGCTTGCAAGTTTCAAATTGATGTTGCAAATTCACTGCAGTTTCATCATAATTGACTTTAGTTTTTTGAGGAGCCACATCTTTTTTAAAAGAGCTCACTCTGCATTGTCCTCTGTGCTTCACTGACAGTGGCTAAATAGGGGAAACAAAGGAATCTTTTCACTCTCCCCCAATAATTTATCGTCAGTAGATTTGAGTGCCTGAGTCCTCAGTACAACGAGCCTCCTCCAGCGACATCATGTTCAATACATAAAAGAGAGATCATTAAATGTAGAGTTCAGGGCATGGAGCAGCGGTGAGATTAAAGCAACTGTGGTGCCTTTTTATTTGTCCAGATTTCTACACTGATACACAAAAAATTAGACCAACACAACCATTATTTCAAAACTGTGTTGCTTTTTTCTGCTCCACTTTGCCACATACAAATGAGAAGCCATTTGGTTAAGAGCAGATCTCCAGAGACAAATCTGTGACTGGATGACAGCATGCTTACATACACTTGCCTCTTGGCAATACACTGCACAGATGACTGCTTTAACTATAAATTGACCCATTTTGAACTGCATCTATTCATAGCAACAATAGACTACCATGACTGGAAACATTCTATTCGTTCTGAAGGGGCAGAAACAACATGCAAGCCAAAATTCATGAAAAACAAAAAAAGCTGGTATTTAGCTGTTAGTTTGGCAGATGGTGTTTAGCTCATGAAATGATGTCACTGTTGTCTGAGAGATGTGTGTGAGTGTTTGAGTGAGAGGACAGTCTTCTCCTCCATCATGCCATCACGGTGAGTGGGCATGCGGAGATCCCATCTGCTTTCTATCTGCACCTCTTTCCTCTCCAGACAGCTGCTCTGGAATGTGACCATATCAGTCAATCGTAGATTTAAAAACGGAGACCATCGTCTCTTCGGGATGACCCACATGGTCTACTCATGTGTATCTCATGTACAGTACTGACTGAGGTGCGTCCACCAGTTGTACTGTACCTTTTTAGAGTACAGGTTTTGGTTAGTAGTGAATGTTAAACATTCTTAATAACATCAACCAAATAAACAGCTGATAATCAAGACTCATCGCCTTCATGGGAAAAGTCCTGCTTGCATCGCCACTGTAAATGGTCCAATAAAGATTACATAACAAACTACTACAACACTGTGCGCTCTGTAGCTGAAAATAGTCTTTAACAAGTCTTTTTAGGTTTTAAACAAAAATGCATGAAGCCGAACTCATCTTAAACATGATCTTCTTAACATGAATAAAAGTGAACTCAATGTCCAGCTCCCAGTTTAATCAGTCCCCAGTTATCTCCAAACAGCAAAAGAGAGGGTGGTATCAGTGTATGGAGCCCCAGGTATAAGGTAATCACTGCACTGCCTCTATCAGTCCCCATCTCCTTGTCATTCAAATTGCTCTGTGTTTCAAACATCCTGGCAGGCAGTGGGCTGTGGAGATGTTTTAAACAAGCTCCAACAGTTATTGGCCGCGTTTCCCAGTTAAGATTCTTCTTTGGATTAAAGAAGGCCTCAAGGAAGCTCTTCCCAACAAAGGATCGCAAAGATACGCCCGTTTCCCAGATTGCTTCTTTCGCGCGTTCTTATTTCCTGAGAAACGTCTTTGCTACGCTACATCTTAAGAAGGTCCTAACAGAAGCTATCCACTTCCGGGGGTGCTGAAAAAAAAAAGCAATCGAGGTCAGGTATACCGATCGACACCATTCATTTAGTGTGGAGGTTATTTTCCGACGCTGATATTGAGCCCATTTATACGTTTATGTGTTTGTGCGAGAAGACAAACTGTTAAAAATATGCATGTGATTACCAGTGATTGCAAATATTCATTGAAAAGCTCATTGTATATTGTGTAATTGGCCAAATTGTGCTAAACAGGTGTAGGCGATTGGAAATTTACAGATGCCCTATAAATAATGGTCATTCTGACGCTATTTGTTGACGTAATGGCTGAAGGGAACCCCACCAAGAGGATGAAGCGCTCTCCGGCCTTCACGCCAGAGGAGATGGCGATTCTGATTGAAGAAGTGGCAGGTAAAAAAAAGCATTCTCTTTGGAGGGACAAAGGGGAAAAAAGACATAGAAGCAAAGGCCAGGGCATGGCAATCAATAGCGCTGAAAATGTCCCCATCCAGCCCTTGCAGTGTGCGCGACTGACACCGACGCCTTGCTGAGTCCGGTTCCATCCCCCACTACCTCCAGAAAGCTCCCCACCGCGTAGAAACGCAACGCAGCCAGGCACTGCACCTCTGGGCTCAGAGCAAAGTTGCACCTTGTGGGCCTCCTGATGTGTGGAGCAACTATTTGAATGATCCGCTCGATTTCGTCGCGCGGTAGCCTGTAACGCATCTGAATAGCGCGATGACAGCACATCTAGAGGACTGAAATGCTGGCGCATGAAAGCATGTACATACACAGTGTCACTCCGTCTACGGCGACGCTGTTGGTTTGCTACCAAAATTTGCTGTAAAGCAGCCATGATGTCTGATACGGGTATGCGTAAATGGCCATGCTTTTATTGAGCGAAGCAGGTGCATCTCATCATGAACAGCTGACAAATGCGTAAATATGACGTGAGTCCTCATAGATTGCGTACAATTCCTACCGCAATGTTTTTGTTTCTGTGGTTGATACCCACAGCTTTATCTAACGTAAGCTAAGTATAGGGAGGCCTATCTTGCCATAATGATTAAACTTAACCACAATATTTTCTGTCATTCACTCGGTAACTACAGTTTTCTTCCATCAAAGATGATTGACATTATGACATGAGTGAGAAAACATGACTCAAAATACAACAACTGATCCGTGAATAGGTCCATTTTTAATAATTTCCATTTTCTACTTTTTTTTCATGGGAAATAGTGTCGTTTCCAAAAGTGACCAGTAGATGGGCCTGTTGTTCCCTTAGCAGGGGGAACGTTAAAGAAGGTTCGAAAGAGCGGGTCTGGCCGCTCCTGAAAATAAAGAAGCTCCTGAGTTAAGAGCGCATCTGGGAAACGCAACGTACAAACAAGGCACCTTTAAGAAGTGACTTAAGAAGGACCTCAGCGTTAAGAGTGTCTTAACTAATCTGGGAAACGCGGCCATTGTTGGCAGCAGCATACTGAGAAATAGACATAGCAACAAGAAAGCCCAGGGATTCTTACTCAACCTCACATATGAGAGGAATATATGATGCCAGTGACAGCACAAGTGTCAGTGACATGGCTCAGATGGAGGAGGGCCTGTTGGGCCAGCAGGAAATTAGCTCTGAATACAGAAGCCCTACAGTTATAACATTTTAGAAGGCTGACTCTGCTGTGCAAAATGCGTTGAATTATAAAGACATTTGAAGAGTCATGGAAATACCACCGAATGTCTCACACATATACAAAGGGTAGAAAAATGGAACTCACAACAGCAATTACTCCACGTTATGGTCCATGTGGAAACAGTCTTCTCCTCTTGGATTTGAAGAAATGATTTATGCATAACATGCACTTGGAAATCAACCTCTATATTGTGTAAAAAATGGAATTTGAGCCATTTCAAACAGAATCGGATCACTTCTGGAGTTAATTGTTTATGACAGAACCCAGAGGGTCTTGGACTGGTGTAATAAAACCTTAAGCAGAGAAATCTGGGACAAACTCAGTGACTGTGTATTCATCTCAGGCAAACCTAATTCAACCTATGGGGAGAATAGCCTTTCAGTAAGAGGAGGGGGGGGACATTACCTTGTGGTGGACAGTGGAAAGTAGCTCTTTCCTACTGGTTAGACCTCATGTCAAAGCCAAATGCAATGCCATATTGAACGTTATTAGTTTGATGTCAAGCTGCCAAAATGGCAGTGATATGAACACATTATTTAGATTAAATTTTAATAGGAACATATTGTACTTCATTATACACTCCAGAGCAGCTCCATTCATGATGAGAATTATAAATGAAGGCATACATCTTTTCATTTTTTCCAAGCCTAAATTATGTAACTACCTACACATAACCCAGCCATAAAGACTGCAGCTACAAACACAGTGTCTTGCCACTCATTCTCTCTCGACATGACTGAAGGACCCTTCACTCTGGCTTCAGTTGAATCCAGGTGCAAATGAAAAGCAGAAGACACAAAAAGCTCATGTTTATAATACGGAACATGGCTGCAGTTGCTGGTGAATTCCGTGTCTGAGCGCGTTTCATGAGCGAAACATGTTACATAAACTTGCAAATGCCAGATTCACAGAGTCCACGTGATCCGTTTGTTATTGTCAGCCCTTAATGCAAGTCTGTCAATGCAGAATTCTGTTTAAAAATACATCAAGGAATCCCACAATGAAAATCAGTAATAAGAGGCATGCACAAGCATGCAAACAGCACCTTCTGGAATCAGCTGGATTCTGCATGCATGCAGGTTAACCTCAAGCCAAAACAAGCGACATTTTTATTCTTCTCATACATGAGCTAAAATGATCGAATATTGTTTTAATTACCTGATGACGCAACCTCCAACTCCTTGTCAATTTCACAAAATCATAATTGTGCGTCGAGGAGCTTTTAGGTCTGTTTCCTCCGCGCTGCCTGCGCTCAAGTATCTACCCGATGGTTCAATCCCTCCGAGATGCTGAAGAGAAACCAGGTTGCTGATTGGCTGCCGCCGTGTGAGACGAGCTGTTTTCTTTTTGTGTCTTTGTTGTTGTTGTTGTAATAACCTGTGGTGGTGCCACAACACTGAGCGGAGCGCTGATAAGCAGCCTGAGCGCTCAGCGTCTTCTGGTGTTTTCGGAGGCGGAGATGCAGGATGGCTTTTCTTTTTTAGCTCTAAGAAATTTACAGCTTTATTAATAAACGACCTCAAGAGCCTCAAAGGAAGGAAATGCAGGACGGAGGCCACTGGTCACACAGTAGCGATAAAAAACGGAATATTTTTAACTGAGTCCAAACGGATCCTGGCTTCTGTTCAAGCACAGGATGTCCTGTGGTCCTGATGGTGGGATGGACTGTGGGTGGCCACAGGGACTTGTCCCCAGGGACCACAGCTTAAATCTTAAGAATATTTGTAGTGACATACAAAACCAACACGATCATTTCACATTCTTTGGGAATGGATGTACCAAGTCTGCCCTCTGAACCCTGCTCTTCTGATGTCCAGTGTACTAAGGTGTTACACAATCAAAGCAATGGCCTGACATGGATGCAGATTATGTAATTTCTGTAGTCTTGCTGTGATGACTCAGCTGAAAAGTATTACCAGTCTCATGGATGTTCAATTCACAGGAGAAAACATGAACTCAGAATAGTGATATAGTTGATCATGCTGAATGTAGCCTGAACAGAGTGGATGACATAATAGTTTAGCTCAAGCTGCTTCAACTGCACCACTGTGTGGTTAATACAGTGAAAACACACACACACACACCGAAGGAAAAACTATGCTTCATCACTTTACAATCAAGCTGAACTGAAAGCTGCTTTACCTTAATTTATGACTAAAAACAATTAACACAGCCAAACTATTCCAGGTTACTTTTTTCTCTAAACAAACATCTTCAATGTAAATAAAATGCATTTTAAACATTTATTATTTGCAGTTGTCATAAATTACCCTTACAAAATCACACTAGCATAAATGTCTGCAAAGGTACTGTACGGTATCTATTATATTAGACTTCATTCTACATGTAATTAAAGTCTAAGCAGGACCTCAATTACTTTTCATACTGTGCATTAAAATGTCCATTTCAAGAAAATCATCTACTTGCTCCATCACTTGTTACAATATCCCACCAGATCAAAAAATTTCTGATCACCTTTTCTATGTAATCTTTTGTAAAGTATATTATTCCTGTAATTATAAGACAAACTGAAACTAAATCAGAATTTACAACATCAAGGTCTCGGTTTAAGAAGAAAAGAAGCACAATAAAGGCTATTTCATATTACAGAGAGACACCTTTTTCACATAGCAACTTAAAACTAGTTAGCATAATACAGCCCTCTAGTGGTAAACAGTATGTGACAATGTATAAATGAACTGAAAGAACAATCTCTTTCCATAATCTTGAATAAAATATTTCACTTTTTTTTATTAAGTCCCTATTAGAGAACAGAACACATTCAATAGAGTTGTTCCATATCATACAAACAAGAGAGTGAGCTAACATCAAGGTTTGTTTAAAAAAAGAAGAAAAAGGAAAGAAAGGAAAAGAAAAGAAAGAAAAAAAAGACTCACTGAAGACAGAGTAGCATCACAGTCTACTAACAGTAAACATTTGGTGGGTATCCTCCCTTCATGCTGAAATGAACATTTGAGTGGGAGCTCAGTGTGGTCTGCTAAAACAGCATGTTAGGTTGTTATCTAAGACCACCAAACACTAAAATCTGTCTAAAATCTAGTGCATGAAAACCTACAGAAGCTACTGGGGTAGAGGTGTGAAAAGCTAATTTAATTGCGAGGCTGAATGTGTCACCAGTTAATAGAGATGAGAACCATTTTTGGTGCAGTCATGTCAGACTTCTCTGAAAAGCGATAAGGAAGCGATATGTTTGAAAAGACAGCTCTCCGGTTAAAGAGCAGATGGACTTTACTGCAAATATTCCGTAATGAAAGTCTGAAAACGGCTCTGTGAAATCACAACTAAACCACAAATTAACTTAACTTGAACACTCCATTTTTGTGTATTTTTTTTTCTAATGTTGGATTGGATAACAATAAAGAGGCTGCCAAAGTAAAAATGCCGTCAACTTAATTTGGAATTCATGAAAGATTACAGTAGGCTTCAGATAAATCTCCATCTACCCTGTGGTCTCCTCAGACTCATGGTCTTCCACTTGGGAATGCTTAATATTGGTTAATAATAAATATTCTAATAAAAAAAGAAAAAAAAACCTTTATATTGGCCATGTCTTACACTGCAATCAAAACTTAAAAAATATTTTTACCATTTTTTTAAAAGATAAACTTTACCCCAGTTTCCTTCTTCAGCAATTTCCCATGACCCTACCTAATCTGCTGCTGATAATTGTTTGACATGATAATGTCATTAGACCTCAAACATTAATCTTACTTTTACTTGCTTCAGTGGGTAAATATCAACAACTTTGTTTCATTGTACGAAAATGTGTCACCTTACATCACCTGAGCAGCAATGTTGCTTTTTTGTATGGGAAATAAATCCCATGCCAAACATTAATTTTAGCTACTGTCAATGCTGGAGCTGATAAATGGATTTTTGTGTTATAAAAGAAAAGTGAGTCTCAGAAGATGGGGCATACATGATAGACATTAACTTTGGGCACATGTAGAGGCTGGAGGGAGGGGATTTCTGCTTTCTGTAAGTGAAACTTAAGATGAAGTGAGTGAAACACAAGAAATCTTAATAAGGAGCCATTATATATTTATATTTTTTAGTCAAATTCAATTATGGTGTTTGCTAAACATGGACATTTTTCAGCTCCATTGCTTTTAATGAAATAAAGCAGTTGTGCATATAGGGTTATATCTTTGGTGAATAAAACAATTTAAAAGAAAAAGAATAAAAACTCACAACTAATAAGTTCGTGAAATGCTACAGTACGTACAGGACAATGAGCCAAACCTTTTCTTTGATGTGATTTTCAAGAATATGGAGAAATGCATCCATCTTTCAACAGTGGTATAAAGTATGGGCTGGAAGAGGGCTGACTTTTGGATCTTTATACAGGTTAGTGAAATAAAACAATGTGTGCAAAATTCACATATCTTCCTTGGAATGGAGAAATTCATCTTGAAACAGCTAGTGCACACGCAGGGAAACAAAACCCAACAATGCTCCAAAGTTTAAATAATGTCACATAACACTGTTCTGATCAGTCATTAACACTCCATAAATTATAAACTCAAAATAATATCTTCAGAAACAAATGCAAATTTGCCCTTTTTGTGAATTTAGAGTATTTTAAAAGTGTGGCTTTTAAGATATGGATAAAGGTACTTAAAATACTTTCCTATGAACAAATAAAAATACAAATATAAAATGTACTTATATCCTCAGACACCATTATTGACATCATTTGAATTAATTATTTTCTCAGAAAAAGAAAAACAATTTAATACAAATGCAAGGGAATTACCAATCAGTGTCATTTTGATACATCCAGGAGATGGCGCTAAGATGAAACTCGGTGAGGACGATTTATGCTGGTGCAAACTGTAGGAAAAAAAACCTGGAGAAACCTGTATGATTGTTTCAAAGACTGAAGAGGATTCCACTATTGAAAGAAAAGTACAAATATCACAGTTTAATAGACTTGTCTTCTTGCATGCTGTTTGATGGACAAAGGAAACTACAGTATATGTAGAGCTCTTTGGCAATGGAGGTGTTTGCTGCCTCTTGAGTCAATAAATGTTTAAAAAGAATGACGAAATCTGAAGATAACCAGGATTTTTCAAGCTAAAGTGGTATCCATTATCAGAAAACTGGGTTTGTGGTGAGGTTCTTGGGAATTTCAGCAGGACTATACCATAAAACATAAATGTAGCATCAAAACAAAACAGTTTAAAAGGAAGAGATGGACTATTTTAGGTCTACGTTCTTATATACATCTTAAAATGTTTGTAAAGAGCTATAGACTGTTTTTTTGTGATAGAATCTGCAAATAGGACTCCTGCAAGTTTAAAGCAGCTGATACAGACTAGAAACAGAGAGAAAGATTCAAGCTTACTCAAAAAAATGGTTCAATGCTTATTGTAAAGTGTCAATATCTGTAAACAGTATATTATCATGTATAAAAGCTTTAGTTGTTTGATCATTTAAAATCTTTTAAATGATCATTTTATGCAATTTGCTTATTGGCATTGACATCTGAAGATATTTATGTTCTTTGCTTACAATCTAGGCATTCTAATAACTGACCAGTTCGGTAAAGTCTTCCTGAGAGAAGTAGATCCTGATCCAACACGTCTCAGTGATCAGTTAGTGTGACGTGTCATCTGGGACCATAACTGAGCTCCCCAGAGGGTCCTGTACCTCAGGAATGGACTTCACACTTGCACTCTGAGATTCTTCATCAAGCTTCCAGTTTTTGATGGCACTCATTTCCCCTTTAACACACAAAACACAAGCAATAAGATTTTTCTTTCCAAATGCACAAGCTAATGTTATCATGTAAACCCATGCTAATAAACTTCATGAATGTAGTCTTATTATCTGTGCATATTAAACTCATAGGCAGTCTTAAGTACAAAAACAGAAATCCTGGCTCACTCCAGTGGAAAGTTATTGTGAATTACATAGTCATAGATGTTACTTACTCGTTTCATTTTCCGTGGGATTTTCTGTTCCATAATGGAAGCTATTCTCATTTTCTGCTGATTTTTTAAAGTTGTTCAGCTAAACAAAAAACAAAATATCAAAAGCTACTCCATGTAAAATTATAAAAGGAAAAAAAACTAATAAAAAAACAAAGAGCAATGATGAGATAATGAAACCTCAATGCATATGGACTCTGAGATTCGACTGGTGAATGGGCCTTCACTTTCAAATCTGCAGGAACTGCAGGAAAGCCAGAGAAACATTCATATCGTTCTGTACAAAAAACTAGCTTTAATCATTCAGACAACAGCAGTAAGGATTTATTACCTTGAACTCTGCGACAATGCTGGTTCACAATCAGCTGATTCTTCCTGTCTCTTTAATATGGAAAAATAAGTTTTTTTTAAACACAGAAGAGTTACAAATGAATAACAGTATGAAGCAGAAGACAGTTCTTACATGTGGAGTCTTTTTGTGGGTTTTTGCATCATGAGGATTTTCATCTTCGGTGTCACGATTTCTGGCCCCTGTTTGGCGCTGTCTCTTCACATAATCAAATGTGCTTATACCTTTATAAACTGTGAAGTTCAAAGGACAACAAAGATGAGCAGAAATCCTAAAGAGGAAGTAGCAGAAAAAATCCTATGGTTCTACAAAACAATCACTCACACAGGTAAAGGTGAAAGCCAAGCAGATGACCGAGCAGCAGCAGGCAGATGGTGCTCAGCATGACCGTTGTGAAGGCCAATATGAGGAGACCGGCTGAACTTGTGCTGATAGGGGCTAAAGGTAAAAATAGTAGCCATGTTGTGTTCCCTATGACAGCTTTGAAAAGAACAAAACCACAACACACAAGAAAAGCTTACAATGACGCAGTTAGTAAAAATACCAGAAATACAATCATGTGAGAAAGAAAGTACACGCTCTTTAGATTCTTAGGGTTCCATCTCAGGTAAAAAGTAATCTTTAAAGTAAATCTTTTACAGAAACTAAGCCAGGTACCGTATGATTTTTTTTTCTTCTTTTTTTCACTTGACTGTAGGTAAACTCACTGTCAAACTGCGGTGCTGTTCGTAGGCTGCGTGGATCCAGATAATGTTGAATAAATATGTACAAGATGATGACAATGAGCAAAAACACACCAACGGTAGCAGAGACAAGTGCCAAAAAGAAGAACCTGAAAGTACCAGAAAACCTGATGTTATTTCTACAGCATGACATGCTCCATCTGGTCAACAATCATCTGATCTGTTACAGAAACACCACATCCAGAAAGTTATCTTACCGGTAGTTTCTTCCACCCACGCAGGTGTTCAGCCACTTGCAATGGTGGTCAAAGTCTTCCACACACTTGTTGCAAACCCCACAGTGTTTTACTTTGGGGCCACTACAAGAATATGTTATAACATAATTACTCTCTATCACACTTATTCTCATAAATAAAACATTATATTTCAGATTTCCAACATGTATTTTTCCCTCCTTTTGAATGTTCTTGTGTTTCCCCACTTGCAGGACGCCCAGCTCTCTGTTGAGGCAGTCCTTGATGCCATTCTGCTTTCTCTGAAGCGAGATTCTTTGCTTTCATTATCTTAGGCTGCAGCTGGGAACAAGTCCCCATATGCAGCCTGGGAAAGTTTGGTGAGGTGCTGGTCATTTACAGATATAATACAGATATACATGGGGCCAATAAAGGGTAAGTCGTTGTCAGATGATTGCAAATGGTTGAGACCATATTTTGGCCAATGCTATTTTTACCTCTTTTGCTCTTCTTTACACTAATTGTAGCCAAAGCTTGCTGAAACATGACTGGCTGTTGCTGGTCAGTCAACAAATAGCTTCTGGTAGCAAAGTCTTGTGCCTTGCTCACACATTCTGCATATTCATTGCTTAATTATACAGTTCAGCTCTTAAAATATTATATATCTTTAAAGAGTAAAATCAAATTTAAAACAAGTGTTGGGTATACATACACCTTAACATCACATAGATAACAATGTAGATCCTGGATAACATGAGGCTGCTTTGTCCGGTCGAAAAGTGGCATTGGATTGGAATAGTTCTTTTTAGCCCTCACACTGTCATCAGCTGGGTCTATGGATAGCGTGGCAATGTGGGTGAAAAAATGCACAATAAATGATATGCCTGTAAACTGTGCACAGCTGTCAAGGTAATAGCACTAATGTCAGAGGAGTATTTGATAAATGCAAGTCAGACAAGAACAAGAAACAGCAAACATGCAACACAAGCACATCCTTTGTGTGTTAAATAAACCCCAAGGACATAAACAGTCCTTAAGGCTGAGAGGAGCTTTGACAAAATTAACTAGTGTGTAGTTGACATCATGCAGCATTCAATGTGCAACAAAAAGACCACTGATTATGTTATGGCTCAATGTAGAGCAGAAAAGAGGCAGTCATGTCTGGTATGACTGGAGCCTATACAAGCAGGCCACACAACAAAATCTTTGTCTTGTCCAGCAGCTAAAACAAATCCAACGCAGACACAAACATTTGTTTCATATTTAAATATAGAAAAAAAATCCACAGCTGTCTGATAGACAGTTACTGACAACAATCTTTCTGCTGTGTGTTAAGGATACAGAATAAGCCACATGGTTCCATGGCTGAGGCAGAAGAGGGATATGGATACCAAAGCTTACTATGGCGAGGAAGCTGTACACCAGCCACCCAGCCACTTGTAAAGCTTGAGGTGGCCACGACCATCCATTGATCCTTGGAGGCTTGGAAGAGACGAGCTCATTTTTGCTGCTGCCACGCGCAGGAGCCGTGCGCCTGAACCTCCAACGGAAGCAGTTCATCTGGACAGTAAGAGAGGAGGTTAAGCAAAGTTCGTAGTAAACTCATGTCCTGCCCCAATGGACAATAAGCACATTTGCTGGGGAAATGAGGTAGGGAAATGAGCTGAAGATAAAGACAACTGTTCTTTTATGCTCCTGTAGTTTCATCAGAGTAAACACACTTCCTCTAAATGAAATGGAAGAAATAAAGACAAATTGTACAATATGATCTAACAACTGAGCATCACTGAATTGCTTAGTGATGCAAAATAAAAACAGAAATTAAGTAATCTGTTTTACGGCAGCTTTTTGTTTGTTTTGGGGTTTTTTTGTCTTTTTTTTCTTAACAATTAACTCAACATTCATGTTTTTATTCACAAATAACTCAAACAACACTCTTTAAATAAACCGTAAAAGACGAAACAGCAGTCTTTAAACCATTTACTCTACTCTACAATAAATTACTTACGTTTTGAAGGGAAACGGCAACTATAGAAAGCGCTGTTTTTGTTCAGTGCGACAGATTTCCACGGCATAATATCCCCAAATGTTTTTCACCGGAGCAGGCTGTTGATATATTTACATACAAAGAGACGTCCGGCATCGAGAAAGTCAACTCATATTCCCGGTTGAAAAAGTGCTGCGACGTCCTTGCCACTAAAGGACGTGAGTCAAGAAGTTGAATCAACTCACTCAGCAGTCTGAGCAGTGCTATGGTAACTGTCCAATGCGCATGCGTGTTTCAGCTCTGCTCAAGATGCCCAGCTTCTGGATTACAACCAGTCTGTTATCTGACTGAATAAACAAGGTCATGCAGTCTGCCTTTCAAATATACAATCGTTGCCTTTGATTATACTTTTTGGCCCCGAGGAATACAACCCCCCCCCCCCCCCCCCCAAAATAGTCGATGCTCTTTTCCCACAAGAGACAGAGGCAGGAAACTGCAGGGAGGTGCACTCTACACTTCTGCTTTCTCAATAATCTGGCCTTTAAAATGAACTTCAGCCCTACTTTTTTAAACCTTCATTTACTTCCTGTAAAAACATTGTCTCGCTGTATGTGTATGTATATAAACTACATGAATAATATGCTGACACACTTATTTTCACTGGAAATACTAGGACACCTTACAAAAGGATCCATTTTTCATTTATAGCCTACAGATGAAATGTAATTTCTGCAAAAAAACAAAGTACTCAGTGCAGTGTCTTTTCACAGCAGCTGGACTGTTTTTATAACAACCTTTATCTGCATAATGAACTATTTTGGGGATGTGTAATGTGGTGGGAAAATGATAGCATTTACAAATCAGATGAAAAGGTTGTAGTTTGTTAAATGAACTACACACGTTTATGAATACAGATGCAAACATTTATTATTCAAGGACTGTTGTGATACAATTACACAATTACAATACATTCTGTACACTCATTTCAGTCTTTAGAACAGGTCTGAGGATCCTGGGGTCTCCACAGTGTTTGAACAGTCCAACAATGAGAACTCTGTGATATTGACACATGAATGACATAACGGCTGAGTGTGTGGTCAACTGTTGGTTGTGCCCTCTGGCTCCGGAGACTGAAGAAACTCATAGGGATCGTGAACCATATCAGACTGGTCCCCAACACCTAAGTGTGATGGGCTCCCTGTGGAGACAGGAAAAAAATGGCTTGTATTCTGTCATGCAATGTTATTAAGTTTGCACCCAACAATAATCTTTACCAACAATGACTAAAGACTGAACCTGATGCAAATACCTAAATGGTGTTGGTCCCTTTCTGAGGCATTAGAAAGGGAGGACATGTTGGATGAAGGTCTGGAGCACACTCTGTCAACCTGCGCCTCCTGGAACTCCTGCAGGAGTTTATCAGCGTCATCAAAATGCTGGTGGCCATCCTCATTGCCCGGCTCTTTCTTGACTGTTTTACCTGGTGAAAGAAAAAGAGTGATATCCTTAGAGAAAAAAACAACAACAACAACAAAACAAACAAGCACAGACAAACTCAGTGAAGGAACAAAATACACTCAAAGTGAGATTTTGATGCGAGAACTATGTTCAGGTTATATTGTTCGCAATTGCATAACATCACACTTTCCAAGAGAGAAGTGACACATTAAATTCTTTTTTTTCATTAAAAAGACATTTTACTCGTGTGTGTACTAAGCTCCTACTAGCATTTTTACATTAACATATTTTCATACTTACTCCTCCTTACTCATCTTGTTTGATGAGGCTATGACTGAATAACTTGCGTACATTTAAATACAGTGAGCTGACAGAGGATAATCACCTAATGGGTTCAGCATGGAAATATCCAGAGACATATCAGGATAACTCTTCATTGACATGAAGTCCAACACTGAACTGCTCTCTCCCAGACCAGTGCCATCTGACAACTAAATAAAAAAATGCAGCAAAAATTAAACAAGTCAGTGAGAACAAACAGAACCATTACTATGCTACGACCACTAAAATACAGGATAGAGTACCTGCATGTCACAGATGTTGGACTTGGTTTCATCAGCTTTCAGCATTATGTTTCTCTTCTGAAATGTTAATATGTGAAGTATCATACAAAAAGCTGGCCCTCATCAAACAAACCAAAACTGTTTTGCAGAGATCATCAAATCAGATACTGCACCTGTCGAATTTGATTGACAGCTTTTGAGTGATCTCCTGCTGTCATCTTGTCCAGAAGTCCATCGACCCAACGCTTGGTGACACTTCCACAGCCCTTGACAAAATCCTGTATGCTAAAGGTGATATAATTAAAAAAGAAAATGAACTAAGATGGAAGCAGCCCACTGTAATTGGAGACTTCATAACTAGTAAATTTCCATTATCAATTTTACCTATGACAAAAACTGCTTCCCTACCTGAGAGCACACTGTACACCGGTGTCATCTCCATAAGCTGAATACAACATGTCTATCTCATCAGACTGCAAGTCTGGAAAGATGGAGTTCTTCTGAAGGCTTTGGATGTTGTAGGCACTACTAAGGAAAGTCACTAAAAAGAGCAAGAAAAAGCTAACTTTAATAAAAACCAAATATTTTGTGCATATTAATGAAAATTTAACCAAAGCCTACCTTTATGTCTCCTGTCATCTTTGAACCCTAATGTTGTTAATCCAGGCAGCAGCTTATTTGACAGAGAGCTCAGGTCCACTTTATGGGTCTCCTCTTCTGCAAAAAATAAACAAATAAATTTAGCTTGTCACATCTACAGAATATATTAATATAAAAAATCCCTTGAGAAAACAAAACAAAACAAAAAATGAGGTTAAAAAGACATTTGACGGGTTGTGCAATGGTAGCAAACCTTCCGCATCAGGATCAAGCTGATTTACAACAGTATATAGAAGAGAGCTGTCCGGTTCTTTACGTAAATAGCCCATCTGAAAACAGAGCAGTCGTAAAATTAGCTTACTGCTAATTTAATTAATAAAAGTTGTGGTGTTCTAACAGCATAGTTAAAAAGTTCACTCTTGTCATGCAAACCTGTCTTAAGGTATAGAAGCTTATCTATCACTATGCCAATTCAATAAATAAAGAGAATATACAGTGTTAGCAAAGAAACACCTTGGAACTAGGCATATATCTGTTGATTCGGTCTCGAGCTTCATCTGCAGAGTGTTCAACCAGCGCCAGAACATGCTCCTCTGCTGTGCTGTCAGTCAAGCTGCAAGCGTTTCCCTCTGGTTCAAACAGGTAACTGAGACGACAGTGTGTTGGAGAGTTACGCATGATTCAAAAAAGCATCAGATGAAATGATTTCCCTGCTGGCCTCTCCGATCACATGCCACTCCGTACACATAAACAGAAATTCAGATATACTTTCAGTACACAAAAGAGGAATACCTGATGACTTCCTTCATGTCTTTAGCTGGTTGTTTTCTGGACTTTTTTGCGGATTCCATGGGGTTGGGGACTGTCTCTGCAGGAGGAAGATCAGCTGTTAGGTCCTCATCACCCAGAATGGCTGCCTGCTGGGTGAAATCCATGTCCTGCATGAAAGACATGCTACGCTTCAGAGCCAAAAGCCGCTCCTAAACAGAGAATAAGAGAAAGTTGTATCCTCGTAAACTTTACTGGGAATTGACTGCTGACGACAATTTTGCCAAATGCACAAGATAACTTTGCTATACTATGAACACAAAGGAAATTTGCTTAAAAGGTACAGTATGTAAGAATTACTGACATCTAGTGGTAACGGTGGGTATTTGAAAGAAAAGATGTTTTCCTTCAAATGACTTCATATTCCAAGCACTGCTGTGAATGTATGGCGGCCGTTAGTGGCCAAAATTCTCCCAGACAAAAATATGTTTTCATCTGTAAGTGGATCTGAGTAACATTTTTTTTATGTCTTTTAAAGGCATCACTTATCCCAAGTGCTTTAACTCCCATTAAACAAAGCTGTTACACCAGTTTAAAGGTTCAGAGGGTTCTTATTTCACACATTGTTTTGTCCATTCAGGGACACCATAGTAAGAATGGTGGAAAAAATATGGCAGCCTCCATATGTGCACCGCCCAGCAAGTAGAAATGACACTCTAAGAAACTGACCATATAACAGCCATTCTAGTGCAGTGATTACACATCAATAGAAACACAATTGTGAATTATTTATCACATTTTTCTGCAATTGACCTTTGATTTTTTACTTACTGTACCTTTAATTTTTAATAAATGGGACACCATACCTTGCTCATCATCTTGAATCCTGTGTGAAGCAGCTTCTTGGCAGCCTTGTAGTAGACAGTCTCAGGTCGGTTGTAAACCATGGCATTGTCACACATGAGTTTAAAGTCCGCCTAAGAGCCAAAAATGTTCAATCAGGTGTGAGAGCTACAATATTGTTTTATCAAACTAAAAATACAAACACCTCAACTCTTGTTTTTACGATGATGGTATTTTTAGAGGTACCCTTACCTTGAATTCTGTTACTGTGTTATATTCATTGTTTCTAATCCTGTCTTTCATGGTGCTGAAGTCCATGGGATGTTTGATGATTGATGAGTAACCAGGAGCAATTGCATCTGTTACCGGAAATGCAAAGAATCCATGGGGATCTTTCCTAAAGAGACAAAAATAAAAAATGCATGCACTATCACTTTATTTTCTAAGGTCAGCAGCAGCTTTCAGATTTGTTTAGACTTTTGAGGGGAGTGTTCTCATCTGATCATGCCACAGCAAAATATCTGTAAGGTCAACATGTATTTAGGATATATGTTGAGGGCGACATGTATCCTCACAGATGAAAAAAAAACCCCAACATAATAATATAGACACTTTTATATTCCCCATTTTCCAATTTAAAGTTAATATATCACAAATAAATCTATATGCTGTAACTTTTCAAAATACAGCAGTTCAATCACCACTATCCAAATGCAGATGCACAGTAACAGCCCACATCTGTGCTCTGCTAACAGTAACGTTAAAGAAAAAAAGAAGTGAAAGCCTACACCCTGCGGTTTCATTGAGGTTTTGTTTGTTACAATGTACAGCATTTTAAATATGTGATGCAAGACAAATGCAAACTTTGCTACTCTTAGAACTTGAAGAAAATATGAAAATTTGTTTCATTCCCTTAAGAGAAAAAATGCATTTAATTATTTTCATGCTGATCTGCCGGTTTGACCAAGACAGATGCTGGCATTTAGATACAGAGAGTGTGTTCAAAATGAAAAGGTCTTATTCAACAGGGAATATAATTGTACTTTATATCTTTCCTAGTAATATATCCACAGTATATCTCATGGGTGGATGTGCTATGAAAGAATAAAAAGATAGTTCTTACAAAACATCAGGATTCACCCTCAGGGACAAGTATCCTAAACTTCTCAGTCTGTGGGATTGGACTTGAGTTTTGGAAGAAGTTTCCAACTTTTACTTACTATGCTTTCAGACTTTTAAAGCACTCATAAAGTAATTAAACTAACTGGGAGTTGCACAAAATTAGAATGACTCAGTGTTCCTCACCTCTGCAACTGTCTCAAAAAGTGTTCCAGCAGTTGTTGGCGAGGAGTTGACTCATTCTCTGCATTGGGCAAATGTAAAAGAAGAAAATAAATCACAGCCATGTACTTCCACACTTACCAGAAAATAATCCAAACCATATGATGCACTGACAGATATACCCTCTCACCTTGTTGTGTGCGGCATGCTCTAACTGGCCTGTCTCCCTGTTGTTCTACCTCCACCTTCACACTTGGATGAAACTCCTCCACTTCAGGCTCGACCTCAAACCTCTCTTTCTTCTTTTTTCTTCTCCTCTGGCTGGTAAAATACATGCATTATACAAGTGATCTAACAATGTGGTAGTTAGGAATTAATATAGCTGAGGTCTCCTCACCTCTAATCCAATACTTATACTTTTTGACAGTGTGAATGGTTCAACGGGTGCACTGGTACTTGCAGCAGAAGCAGCTGCTGCTTCAGACTCATTCTGCTCTCGCTCTCTCTTCTTCCTTTTTTCCTCCTGTAAGGCAAAACATGATTTTTTCTAAACTACCAAGTAGGGCTGGGCGATATGGACCAAAAGTCATATCTCGATATATTTAGGCTGAATATCGATATACGATATATATCTCGATATTTTTATCGCAAGGTGAGATAAAATATTTTGTTACAGTCAGAGCCAAATATGACATTACAAGTAGTTTAATTTAAACAGACCGGATGAAATAATGCTCAGCTGTTCAAAGAATGATCAAATGAAACAGAAATACTGTATAATACTGTATGTAATAATACTCGCAGATGCAAATAAGGAACATTACACAGAATTAAATGTAACAAACCCTGTAAGGTCAGCATTTATAAACAAAGACAAAACAAACACACATTAACTCCATATCTCGATATGAGTGATATGGTCCAATTCCATATCTCATTTAAAATATATCGATATATTTTTCATATCGATATATCGCCCAGCCCTACTACCAAGCAATGCATGTACTGTATCATGTGGAGACCCAATCTGCTGCTTACAAACCTTGCGTCGCCTTCTGTCCTCATCATCAACATACTTGTCTTTATCCTTTTCAGACTTTTTCTTCTTTTTCTTCTTCTTGTCTTTGTGCCGTTCTCGCTCGTGGTCTGACCTGTCATCGTAGTAGCTGGAGTCATGGCCTGAGCCAGAAAGCTCTGTCACCTCACTTCCTCCAACTTTGAGCTTGATCTTCAGAGGCTTCTCAAGAGCTTTGTCCTCAAAATCTATTAAAAAAAAATTAAAAAGAAAAATTACAATAACATCTCAAATAAGTGTAGGGACAGAAGTGCAAATACTGTAAAGAACTATATATTATTCTAAAATGACTTATTTATGGCAAATGTGGTGGCCTCTTCTATTCTGGAATTAAAGGCTTTTAGGATTATTTAAATAGTTTCATTTTTGTGCATTGTTTTGTTCTCATAACACATCCTCAAACAAATTATGAAGAACGTATAAGACACTTCTTGAGTTTTTCATTTTAAAAAACACAGTCAACTGGATATTATGAAAGATAATAGCTGAACTGCATCTTTAAGCTTACATTACAGAAAACAGATTGTTTTAAGGTAAATATTTCACTGGAGTTTTCAAGAACACACGGTTATCTGTCAAAAATTTGGGCATACCAATTTAAAACAAATGGTTAGGTGTGTCCAAACTTTGGACTGGCACTGTATCTGTTAGTTTTACGATATCTGAGTGTAAACTACAATTTAAGATAGAAAAAATGAATAAATAATGCATGCATAAATTATGTTGGTTCTTTCAAAATTAGATATTCTTTACACAATGTTCAGAAATATTCAATACAGTACCAGCTAACATTAGAAAATGAAAAGATGAGTTGAGGCACTCTGGGTTTGCGGATGATTTAATTCACGCACCTCACGTGAATTAAATAAATCACCTGCAAAACCAAAGTGCCTCAACTCACCTTTTCACTCTCTAAGGATTTTCGGCCACGAGTTTGATGAGCACCTGCTGGTTTATTTTCCACTGAGCCATTGTTATTTAAGCCTTGATCCAGCGAGCACTACGCCTTCTTCTTTTACAGTACCAGCTACTCCCCCCCCCCAAATCTTTCGTCTGATTTTATTTTTTGAAACAGCATTTTACTCCTAAACCTTAGTTGAAGAAAGGAAGAATGAAAGAAATTACTGTTAAAAGATATGATTGTGTTTGTTGACAGTGGTTTTTCAGATTTCAGCTGTGGGAAATGTAGCGTATTATTTATCTGAGTAGACATCACTTCATCTACATATCATAAAACGTAATTTCAGAAAAGTCCTAATGCAAGAAATATCCACTCTTTCAGCAAGGGAGAGATATGTTAAAGCCCACTCAAAGAACATTTTAACCATTGAAAACTTTTTGCACAAAAGCATGCAATCCGTTAAGTATTTTACAAAGAGCAACAACAAGTTAACTGTCTGTAGGCACAGCGCTCGTTAACATTTAGCTAGCTGGAACAAAGCAAAACGGCTAAAGCTAACAGTAAAATGTGTAATCAGGTACCACCAACTGTTATCCATTCCGGTTTATGTTTCTTGTGTTTTTTCCCCATGTCTTCGTCTTTGCAGTCGAGGTTTTGTGTTTATTCCAGTTGCGCTGCAACTGTGCGCTGACTGTATCTAGCTAACAGTATTAGCAACAAAAACAAGGAGTCGGATGTAATCCCTCTGCTAGTGTTGTATTTCCGGTGCAACTTCAGCGCGGTGAATTTGACTGCCTCGGGTTCTGACAGCACACGACACTTTCGATTGGCTCCGGGATTTTTTATGCAAGTTGACAGTCTTTACGGTGAAAATGCTCTAAGGTATGCTTTAAATTTTTGCAGATCTAAGAGTAGAATTTGTTTAAACCGATGTGCTGCTACTTATTAAATCTGATAACAGTTTTGAGAACGCAGCTAAAGTTGGCTAGTTAGCTAACGCTAAGATGTGTGGTGTTGACTTCGCACAACATTCATGTGGAGCTCTATGTCTGACAACACTGTTGTTTAATCTAAAAGTCAACAGCTGAACAAGAATGGAAAGTGACAGGATGGAAGTGGAAAACTACCAAAATATCAACGTGGAAGTCCACGTTAAATCTACCAGGTGGGCTCATGGTTGAAGTTGCCATTAGGTGGGTATAGATTTTCCTGTCTATTTTCTGATTACATCCTTTTTTTGTATTCCAGCACAGCAAAACTGTCTGAGATTAGGATGCATGTTCAGACTCTACTGAATCGCCACAGCACGGTTTTTGGAAACTACAGATGGACAGAGTTTGATGAGGACTTCCTGCGGAAGAATGTAGAATCTGTAGCAATAGTTGATCTCGAGGAAATGATGAAACAGGTGTGTTTGTTTCAGTGTCCTTTGAAAGTATTTTGAGATTTTTAAAAAAAAATTATTTTCATTGAAAAGGGTTATATATTTGTTTCATCTATGTTCCCATTTAGCCCATTGATTTAAAGAGCTGCTCAGTCTCTATTCACATCTTCACCCTGAATGAGGATGGACCCAGCATGCTCAGTTTGGAGGAAGATGAGGAGCTTTCAGCAGCTAATCATTGGCTGCTGCCAGCAGGTGATACTGAGTTCTGTGGATGTGGGGATTAAACATGAAAATGAAATAAGAAAAGTGGGACTGCATCTGGCAGTTCGATCATCAAACTCATTGCATTAATTAATTGTTTGTTTATATATATATATATATATATATATATATATATATATATATATATATATATATATATATATATAAATTTTATTTAAAAATATCCAATTATTGTTTGTTTTTCAATGATGTTTTTGTTTTGTTTTTTTAAATTAATTGTACATCGAAACCTTCTTTTCTACATGTTTTTTTTTTGTTTGTTTCTTTGGGGTTTTTTTTTGCTGTATGGATATTAAACAGGCATCTCTAACCTTGCTCTAAAGCAAGACGGCACCTGGGAGAAGCTGCTATGTGGACTACACAGATGAAGTAGTTTAAAATGTTTCTCTTAGCCTTTAGTTTCTTTATGCTGCTGTGAAAACATGGTGTTTTTTGAGTTTATGTAAATCCAGCATGAGCAAAACGTTTCTTCCTATAACTTAACTCGGCATATATGAGAAATCCTTTAAAGCTTGTAAATAATAGTTGTAGAGGAGATCAAAGCTGGGTCAATTGACTGTTCCATGTTTTCTTGCATATATTTATTTTTAGGGCTGTCAAAAGATTAATCCTAAATTAGTGCCATTGTCAAACAAGAGATTTTTTAAAATTCTTTAGTACTGCTTTATGCAGAAAATACATTAACTTTTGTTTTACAACTTAAAGGCTAAAACCAAGCCAGAAATGTGGGAGTAGTCCAGGACTCAGACCTGAATTTTAGCTTCACATTAAGACAGTTGTGACAGTCAGCCTGTGAGGACCGTATCAGCATTCTGGACTAAACTGCCGCCATCTGAAGGACTTTAGGAAGACATGGGTTTCAGTAGTCTAGTCTACTAAAGATAAATGCAGAATTCCTGCTGAGACACCTTTAATCCTAAGTATGCTCTACAAGTGATAAAAATAATGTTATTTAAACAGGATTAATTTTTTTTTGACAGCCCTAATTTATTTTATAAACTGTATTTATCAGCACTGTAAACAATCTTTTATATAATATAGAAGAACCTTTTTTTTTCCCTTCTGCATATTAAAATTTGATCATATCTTGAATAGTCCTCTTGAAAACCTTTTATCTTTTTTGACAGCTGAATTCCATGGGATCTGGGAAAGTTTAGTCTATGAGACTGGGGTCAAAACTAAGGTAAAGTTATTAACTGAAACTTAGGAATGAGAGCAAATCATTACATAATACCATCATACTGTTTAAGTTGACATTGTTGGCTTTTTCCTTCAGCTCCTGGATTATGTCACAACAACAATATACTTCTCAGACAAAAATGTGGACAGCAACCTCATTTCATGGAATCGAGTCGTGTTGCTTCATGGTAAATTAGTTAGTTCTACTGCTCGAGATTGTTTCTGCAAAATAATTAATTTAACAGTTTGCATCTGTGCACATTCAGGACCTCCAGGCACAGGGAAAACATCACTCTGCAAAGCTCTTGCCCAGAAACTGTCAATCAGACTGTCAAGTCGGTAAGGCAACAGCCATTTCGGTGAAAAGCCTTCAGCTGTGACTAAACCTGCTCTTTTCATTTTAAAATCCTTTCATCTCCCTGCAGGTATTCTTACGGCCAATTCGTGGAGATAAACAGCCACAGCTTGTTCTCAAAGTGGTTCTCAGAGGTGCACCTGGCTTTTGTGTGAAATGCTTCATTGTGTCATTTTTTCCCCCCTAAGCTAATCATGCATCTTTTTTTACAGAGTGGGAAGCTGGTCACAAAGATGTTTCAAAAGATTCAACAACTGATTGATGAAAAAGATGCACTTGTGTTTGTTCTAATTGATGAGGTAAGACCTGCTTCATGGGACAGAACCTGAAATTGGATGGAATTTTATTTGTTTTCTTGCCCACAAATTGCCATCTTGGGATTAAAACAATCTTGGGTATGTTTTGTGATGAATAGGTGGAGAGTCTGACGGCAGCAAGAACCGCTTGCCAGGCGGGAACAGAACCCTCCGATGCCATACGAGTGGTGAACTCTGTCCTCACACAGCTGGACCAGATCAAACGGTCAGAAACCACAAGGGGGGGACAAAAAAGTCAAATTTTCATTTAAGTTATATGAAACATAACTTCTACCTGAGATTCCTTTAATGTTTCTGTTTTATTTTTGGACTGACTTTTCAGACATTCTAATGTGGTGATCCTGACAACCTCCAATGTCACTGACAAGATTGACTTGGCATTTGTGGACAGAGCTGACATCAAGCAGTACATCGGACCCCCATCTGAGAAAGGCATCTACAACATCTACCTGTCCTGCCTTGAGGAACTGATGAAGGTGATCATACAAATATGCAGGATATTTTAGTCACTCATGTATTACTCTGATTTTAATGTGTGTTCCTAACTTTGGGATGCATTTACCTCCAGAAAAATGGCTCAGGTGGGAAATAAGTGTCATTTTGTTGCAAGACAGTAACCTAGCAGCCGTGTGGTTTGCATAGACTGTATGAAATGGATGGACATGATGTAGTTACTGGACATCTTGGGCCTTTTAAAATGTCAAGTAAACTAGAATTTATATTGAGAAGTGGTTTGCCTGTCACAAGTGCACATCTTGCTTTATTATATCTTTTAAAATCATTATAAGCACAGTTAATAATAAAGCATTTTTGCTCAACTTTATAAGGAGTGAAACTAACATTTAAGAACACAAAGTCATCATAGAAGTGTTTACAGAGGTCACAACTCCGGTGATAAAGGGTTTTTCACTACAGGCATTTACACTAACATTTTTCCTTTTGCTACCATGGCATCAGCCTTTGCTGAACATTAGAAAGAATGAAGGTTTCCACATGGGTTTAACTTTTTAAACTAGATGTAATGTTCACTTGTTTGTTCAGTCTATGAAGGTGTTTCCCTCAGCAGACTAAACTCACATTTTCCACCTTTCATGTTGGCTTGAGGCCACTGTTTAATGTGTGTTTTCAATTATTGAACTACAGCTAAATGGGAAAGTTTTAGGGATCAAAGAGGAACATTAATTAATTACATGCAAACATTTCCATTTGACAGAACAGACAACAGCATAAAAAAAATCAACATAAGTCTTAGAGGGTTTAAAAAAAACAAACGAATATCAAGTTTACTGTCATTAAGTCTTAAAAAAGAGAGAGAGAGAGGGGAAAAAAAGGTAGTAAGGAATAGTTTAATCCATGCAGTAAACATCCTGTAAGCAGTGTTTTTACATCTGAGTCCTCTACTGTATGTCTGTTCGTCATGTTGTGATATGTGCAGTGCCAGATCATCTACCCTCGGCAGCAGTTATTCACCATGTACGAGCTTGAAACTATGGGGTTTGCAAGAAGTGAGGTGTCGGAACACAGTCTGAATCTGAGGAACATCGCTATGTGAGTGCACAGTTCAATAATGAAAAGCCTCTGAATCGCACCATCACATCAGCTGACAGTAAAAGCTGAAACTGGCAGAGGCTAACGCTGTTTGTTTTCCCAGAAAAAGCAAAGGTCTGAGTGGAAGAGCTCTCAGGAAGCTACCGTTTCTAGCCCATGCGCTCTTTGTAAAGGTAAGAATTAGATTGTGGCTCAACAGATTAAAGACATATTGTTTCTAAATGTTGTCTGCTTGTCTGCAGACACCAACAGTAACTCTTGAACTGTTTCTGGAGGCCATGAGCAGAGCGGTGGATAAACAGAGGGAGGAAAAGTCAAATCTGACCAACGGTGTCTGAACTTATTGCAGTTTCCAAGGGCTGACACTTGATTGTAAATGGACATCTTACCAAACAAATTCTCTCTTTTTCTTTTTTTACGCTTAATACGTGGCAGTTCATTAAATAATAATACCAAAGCTGCTGTTTTAACAAATACTACATATAACATGGAGTCTTTTCATTTTGTTGCTGCTTATATCTTCAAAGACAAATAGGATGTCTGTGTCAGTGCAGAACTTACTGTTCAAGCTGGGGTTCCTGATGCTTTAATGTTCTGTGCAAATTAACTCAACTCTTAATTTTGTCATCATTTTCACTGTTTTGGTGTTTTTATATTAAACACTGCTTTAACCTTAACAATGCCATTGTTTGTTTTGTATAAAGGGATCCTTTTTTTTTATTGTTTGTGACCCTTATTTGTTGCTTAATGTGAGATCAGTGCATAAACTTGTTAGATTTGTTGGACTTATCTCATTTGAAGCAGTTGCTGGCCTTTGTGTTGAACAGTCATGGGCCATAAATATGTAGTACACATTTATGAAGTTCATGGAAAATAACTGTTTAATTGATTGTGTTTTTAATAGATGTTCTTCTTAATTCATTATCTTTAGATTTAAAAAATTACCTTAAATATGTCATTGTTGTCTATGTTTTAATTTTTTCAGACGATTATTTTCCATCATCACCTCTAAATTCATAGATTTATATTTACACGTTGGTGTATAATACTGTAATAAATGTTGGTTCTTTGCTAAAGTGTGTTTTTTCATTGCTATGGTTGAAGTCATTGCATTTTGGAGGCTTTAATTCCTTGAAGTTGCCACTTGGAGGCGCCTAGATGCTGCCATACAGAGGTACACAGAAAGACTGGTTTTTATTATAGTGTATTTTATGAGTTACATGATAATCACAGTAAGGGCAAGAAGTCAAAACAGCAACAACAATAAAAACAGATTGCAGCTGAACTTGAGCCCATCTCATGTAAATCTGTTTAAACAGGTTTTCCAAAAAGGCCCACAAATATGTTTTTCTTTGCAAAATTGGAAGTTTTAAGGCGCTCTTCAAGTCTAACTTAGTTTGAGGATGTGAAGCGACACGACCACAATAGTTCTTTGATTCAAGCCTCCATGTGGAAATGAAAATGTTACATGACTATATGTCTGGCAGTGAGCGATGGACAGTTGAAAGATGACTGAAATGTATCAGTCTTTTGCAGAGTTTACATGAACAGATGAGTTGCCCCATTGTTCATGTTGGCATGTTTTGCATTCTGTGAATGCTCTGATGCTTTGCATGTGAGCTGCTGGGTTCAAACAATGTGCCCTTTGTTTGTTGTTGGCAATGCTTTTTCATTCCACTTCAAAGGTGGATCCCGTGGGCTGTTTCTGAATGTAAAAGGAAAGCAAACACTGAATTCATCTTTTTTTTCACACACTTCAGATGCACCCAGCTGTACCACTCATCTTTCTGAATGACTTTTCTTAGGTGATTTGTTTATCTTATTAAGTGTTTTATTGGTGTATTAGATTTTGCTGTCACAAGTCTATCATTAAGATAAACCAAAAGATATACAGTATATTCCAAACTGGATTTCCCCTTCATACACAGAGGAGATTTAATTTACACATAACTGCTGTTTTTGTGAATTATCCCTTAAATACCAGCAGTATCTTTGACATCTAAGTGATGGAGCCCACTGTTTCCATTTATTAGAGGTTTGTTTTGGGTTTTCTTCTTTCTTTCTGTGCTAGATAAATCACACAAGGAGGCTTGGCTTTTATCTGATCAATAATCACAAAGTGGAGAGAAAAGGAGAGCTGTAGGAACGACATGGTAAATAAAACCATAATTGCTTTGTCTGGAGGCCTTTTTCTCCTGACTGTAGTCTGTCCAAAAGGCAGGCAGCTGTTAAAAGGCAATCAAGTCAGAGAAGGAAGAAAAGTCAAAAGCCTTATTGTTACAGGATTTTATCACTGTTTCAAGCAGCTTTAAAATGTCAGAAACTCCAAACAAAACAAACAGTCTGATGTTTATCCTTTCAAACCTCGTTCAGGTACATTGCCGAAAGCAATGGAATATCCCTGCATGTGCCAATGGGGATTCAAATAAGGAATGGATTAACTTCCATACTTATATGTATATTAGCAGGAAACTGAGCAGAGGCGCAAACAAACTATGGAAACCACCACTCATTTGTCCGAGTTTTAAACTGGTTAAAGTCCACATTGTTTGTTTCAAAGCTTCATACTGCGTGATTACATCAAGTTTAATAATATCCTTGACTTTTGCTGGTATAATGATCCACATCTTCTGCACAAAAACATAATGAGAGCCCGTAAAATGTAAGCTGTTTGTTTTGTTTTTTTCCAATTCTTCATCCACACAAAAGCCTTTGATCATAAACCATTACTTGTATGAACATTGCCCTTCAAAGACAACTACATAGCTTTGTCTCTGCTTCCAGTCCGGCGTGTCCAGTCAGACATCGATGTTTCTTAAGTTTGTTGGGATTTCTGTGTGCCATATGTTTGTCAGCTATTTAAGCAGGATGTTACGAGGTGTAGGAGAAAGAGGCAGAATCCTGGGAGTCAAGCTGCATAAAGAAATTGTGATAATTAGGCACAGCAAGTAGGATCAAAGACAACTGCCATGAATGAGCAATGCAAATGTCTGCTCATCCTGTCAACCACAGACAGTGATCTAAGAGTGCTGTGTTTGTGAGGAGTCACACAGCAGACAAAATTAAGGGACAAAGCAGGCTTTTTAACAGAAATCCATATTCATCAGTGTATGGTTGTGTAACTGGGCTCAATATTACCACCATCACAGAAATTTATATGAGGATTCAGCAGCAAAGAGCTTCACTCCTTAGGGAAGAAAAATGAAGAAAAGCCACATTAAACAGATTTATCATATGACAGCAGTGGTGTATAAAGTGTATAAAAATAGTTTATGTCAACTGTTGATAATATGCAAAGATGACATCTCACCTGGATTTGAACAGGAACAGTACTAACTGTTGTTGATATTAAGCAGTAGGTTGGCAAAGTAAACCTACATTCATAACATTTGGCATGAGTTGTAAGACTCACCCTGCCAAAGAAAACAAACTATAAAAATGCAGAATAGCTTTTGATGTTTGATGGGTTGAAGTAGAACAGTCTTTTCTTGTTCAGTTCAATAAACAATAATTTATATTTAGTGTCTGGCATGTACAGTATGTACCAAAAACCATAAACAAATCTGGGGAGTTTAAATGGGCAGCCAGTGTGCTCACTTAGAAACATAGTTTATTCCTTCATTAGATCATGCTCTCATTATTTGCAAATTTTTAGATACTGTAAGCTGAATTAGTCCAGCATTAACAATGTTCGATTTTGGTTTAGCCTATATAAGATCCTTGGTCTATGCAGATACTTAAAGTTTTACTTAAAATTTTGCTTTAAAGTTTTATAAAGTTTAGTTTTACTGAGAAACTATTTACACAAAAATTACGCTATCTAATGCAGGTGATGGATAAGAAAATGAATTCAATACCATATTAATGAGAAGTATTAAAACCATGAATGAATCTGTGCAGACAGTTACCAACAGAGGACGCTGTTTTGCTCTCGGCTTCAGTAGAACTGCCAAACTCCTCGTTAGTCTGTCAAGTTAATCAAAACAACCGGAAGTGAAGTGAATCACCCTGTCAAAATAAGTCAATTTGGTGGCAATGCATAATGAAAACAATTTGAAAGAATAATGTTTTCTACAACAATATTTCACCTAGTTGAAGAAAATGTAATATTTCCTTAAGGGAAAAGATTAGATAAGTAGCCTACAGCAATGCGATGTCCTGGCTCGTGAAGTTTAAAGCTTTTTATTGATTTTTGAAGCTGTTGAGCTGTTTTGAGTTAAATTGAGGAAAAAAACAAGAAAGAAATTTACCAGTTCAAAATTGTTGATCAAACAGTTATCAAACTATAATGCTTATACACAATGTACATATTAATACAAACAAAATACATCAGTGACCTCTTGACACAGTATGAATATTAGACCCCTCAGGTCATCTGGATCTGTTTTTTTTTTTTTTTAATCAGTTCCGAGTCAGAACCAGACATGGAGAAGCTGCGTTCAGCAACTATGTTCCACATGTCTGGAACAAACTCCCAGAAAGCCTCAGATCAGCTGAAACACTCAGTTTGTTTAAATCCAGAGTTAAGACCCACCTCCTCTCAGCTGCATTTATTTTAGTATCAGGAGATCAAATCTGCACAGCCTCTTTAAAGACTCTTTTAATGTTCTCTCTTTGATTTTTGAATCATGCTTTTTATTCTTTTTATTCTTTTACTCTTAAATGCTTTCTTCTGCACCCCGCTGTAATGTTTTTTAATGTTTAATGTAAAGCACTTTAAATTGTTGTGTACATGAAATGTGCTATACAAATAAATATGACTTGCCCTGCTTGTCTATGTGGCTACAGTGTGAAATACAAAGGATTGGGTTAGTGGACTTTGAGGGTTTGGTAAGTAGGCTTCTATTACCCTTAAAAACAGAGACACACTACAGCCAGGAAAATACAGTTGCTACAAGATAACTTGCACTAATGTTGACTGGTTTATATCTATCTATCTATCTATCTATCTATCTATCTATCTATCTATCTATCTATCTATCTATCTATCTATCTATCTATCTATCTATCTATCTATCTATCTATCTATCTATCTATCTATCTATCTATCTATCTATCTATCTGTCTAGATAGATAGATAGATATAGATAGATATAGAATAGATAAGATATATATATATATAGATATATATATATATATATATATATATATATATATATATATATATATATATATATATATATATATATATATATATATATATATATATATACATATATATTGAATATGCCACTTTTCATTAGCTCATCACAGCTCATCAACATCACAGCTAACAACAATTGTGTGTTTTATTTCTTTAAATTCTCTACCGGAAGTGTCTTACACCTTCCTGAGATTGACGCTTGTTCTTCTCTCTGCTGCGTTAAAGCGCTTTCGCAGCAGTTAGATTGAAGTAAAGTCTGAAGGCAGACGCAGCGAGCGCACCACCGTCTCCCCGATAGAGCATTTTACAGATTTTTCCTCTGGGTCTCATCTTCAATCGATTCTTCAATGAACCAGAGATTTAATCACCCGCCTTTGGATGAAGTTGGAGTTTTCTTCCTGCAAAACAAAGACAATGTGACCATGTAGAATAAGTGTATGTTTCATCCCTGTCGGATTTCGGAGTACCTTTACTGATCCAAGGAAGAGGGACTTCAGAATGGGGAAACTTCAGTCAAAACATGGTAAGAAATGTCTGAGCTGACAGAATCACAGCATTATAACATAATATTATTCTTTAAAACAAACAAACAATAGAAAAAAAAAACCCCACAAACCTAACAATGATCTGTTTTGCATCCCTGTCTCATGCTTCAAAGCGTGCAAGCGCAGAGAAAACCCTGAAGGTGAGGATAAACGTACATCCTTTGCTATGATGAAGGCTTATAAATGATGATAACTTCTTAAACCACGTGTTTGAAGTCTGTACCTGACTATTGATGCATGTTCGTCATGTTTTAGGAGACAGTTTTGTGGTGAACGCCTTTCTCCGGAGAGGGATGGAGGAATGTGAGAGGTACAGCGCAACAGATCACAAGATGAAGAACATGCAGGTATAGCCTAGATTACTTTCTATTCATCTCTTTTCAAACTTTTTAAAGACTACACATATAAGAATATATTTTGATTAAAAAAGATGAAACCATGATCTCAAAGGATTTTAAAGAATAAAATAAAAAGTATTTTGGTGAATTCTTTGATTTATGTTTAAGTTGGATTTTCATTACTTAAATCCTAGCATTTCCTTGGCTGTGTAGTGCATGTTTGACACTTTTGCAGAAACAAAAGTGTGCCAGATATGTGTTTGAATTTGCTGATGAAATAAGTCGGTGGAACACCTCAAAGTTGTCCGAAAGAAGCTGTTGCATTCTCTTTTTTTCCTGAGAGCTGATCTGAGGACTTCTTGACCTGAGTGGAAGTTAACTGTATTCCCAGGCATGCACGAGGACATGCTGATGTCTTTGCAAAATTGTAGCTTGTTGTTCTTTCTGTCATGTCTGGCTCCGGCACAACACTGCAGCGGTTATTCCCCCCTCCAGCATCTTTGGATGGCTTATGACAGCTATGTGTTTTGTGTGTATGTGTGTGTATGTATGTGTGTTTGTGAAGCAGCTTGGCAAAGCAACACACATACAAAGACAGAGGCGGGTTGGAAAGGTAGTCATTTCTTAGACTGAAGGATATAAAGTTTGCTCTTGTGGCTGCTGGCATCATGACTCAGGGCTGTGTCTTTTTCCTCAATGCCTCCCATTCTAGCGCTGCTCCCAGCGGACAGCCCTCTGTGGCATAACATTACATCACTTCAATTAGTGTGTCGTTTTGAGGGGTGCTGGACACTCAAGCTCTAAGACAGAAAACTGCTAGAGGTTCACAGAGAGTTACTGACAATCGGTGAGGTGGGTGGTTGTAATAGTGGAAGAGTTATGGATTATATCAGGGCTGTAAACCGCCCACTCATGGCAAATTAAAAGAGAACTTTACTCTGCTTCAGAGGAGTCAGAGTTTTCACTCCCCTGAAGGAAAACCACGAAAGACATAAGCTTGGCAGTTATTAGTCGGCGGATCCCACCCTCCATTCAATCAAAGTCATACAACTGATTTATTTTGTGTCATTAATTGGTTTCATTATAGGCCTGCTTGCAGAACGAAGCTGGATGACAATCAGAATTTAACTTAACAGACTTGCTTTTCATACTTTTTTGGAGACAAAGTGCAGCAGCATCTGTTATTGCCATATTCATCTTGGTGTGTCTTTGTGGTAAATTGTTCTAGTTACTGTAAGAAAAAAAAAAAACATTTGTGGTATTTTTACGTCAGAGAGTAAATCTAAAATATTCCTGCAGTGTAGTTCAGCCTAAGCAGCGTTTTGCACTAACTTACAGTAGTTTTGTGGCTCAGTTTCTGGTGCAAACAAATATCATTTGTTTTTTTAATAGCCAGAAATTTGTTGTACACACTTTACAGACAAAACTCTCAATGAATGAAACTTATTGGTAATGCAAGTACTGGTAGTGAACCAGACTTAAGGATGAAATGCATATTTGCTCACTACTGCATTGCAAAGGCAACATGCAACTTCCTGCTTATTTACAGGGACTTTTTTGTTCATGCTGTTGTGACTCAAAGACAAAGTCCCTGGGGATCTTTTTCACTCACTTTCTTTACTTTCCCAACTAATTAAAAGACCTTCAGTACAGACAGAATATAACACTATAAATCTATTTCCTTGTCTGATCCTACCTTCTGATAATTAATTCTTCACCAGGATCATATTACTTTGAAACATCTCAAGATATGATTATTGGATTATGGGATCTCAGATGTCTGGAGATCAGACTATGATAAAGCAGGTCCAAGTCAAACAGCAAATAGCAGCAGTGCCTTAGGAGATTTGACATTTTTCAATGATCTTTAGCCTTCCTCTGGTGAGTGTTTCAGCATCTGGCCCTCACCAGATCACAGTTCCACCTCTTATTCCAAGTTGATGAGCTGCAGGGACGGTTGAAATTACTTATGATTTTATATAGGAGAAGATTGGCCTAACAGACGGTTTAGCTCTGACCACCCCCCCCTCCCCCCACACACACACACACACGCACGCACACACCTCCTCATTGTCAAATGGGGGAGTAGGATTCCTGAGTTGTCTGGCCACAACTTCAAAGCACAGAACTGGGAGTTATAAAAGGGCTCTGATAACAGTGGAGGCTCCGAACCCTCACTCCTCACTTCCCTATCCTCCCGCTCTGTCCTGGGGGATGGGCTGAGGAATCGTGTGCTACCAGAGGGTGGGGAGGGGGAATAAAGATCCATTTGCCCCCATTTTTTTCTATATTCTCAATAAAGCAATCATTTTTAGCCAACAAATCGTGACTACTTTGCTCTGTTGTAGCAAGAAATAACATAGATCAAAAGACCTGTTTAAATATTGATATTACTGCAAACCATGATTCAAGATTGCAATTGGAAGGTTGCCCTCACTGTGAAATCCTATAATCTCCTTAAAATGTGGTATTAGGAGTCAATAATAGTGTGATTCAACAGGAGGACTCTGCTTATCTTAGCAGCAGTCTTCATCAAGATTTTGACATTTCTTTGCAGGTGTTCTAAAACAAGTTTAACCTGTTCAAACACCTGGTGTGATGTCAAAGCGTTACAGGTGAGATCAAAGTGGTGGACCAAGGTAAAACATCAAATGGCTAGTTATGAATATATGCAATTTGCCCCAACCTATACTTAGACGAGAAAAAGTTCTGTGACGCATCTCTGGAAACTGCTGTTCCAGATCCTCACACACAAGCACTGCAGCTTCTTGCAGATATGCTCGTATGTCCAAATATTGACAGAGTAATTCAGCTTTTCAACACTATCTTTTGTCTCCAAACTTCCCACAGACCTGGCCTGTGAAGAGGGAGTGTGTCAACATTTTAAACACCACAACAAAGACCTTTATTGTTCCTCTTTGAAAGGTTAATGATATCTCACTTGAAGTCAAAAAAAGGGGCTCAGTAAGGGATTTAGGTGGATGTAATTATGTGCCAAAAGGCTTCAAGACACAAATTTATTTTGACTTACAGAGAGTTACATAGCTCTCACCCCCTCAATAATAAATTAGATTTAAGAGCATAGTTCCCATGCAGCTCACTAAACTAATTGTACGCTAATGTTTTTTTTAAACATTCATTTGGAATCTGTGAATAAGACTTTCCCCTTATATAAAATCCTCATTCAGTTATCCGGCTCAAAATAGATGTTTAGTTTGGACAGTTTTGCTGCTGGACATTTGGGTATATCTTCTAGTCACCACGTTAATTTAGAGTAAGCAGTATTTAATTTGGATCTGAGGCTGGGATATCTGTGTAATCTTAAGACTACTGCCTGAAATGACATTTTTAGTTTTTAGCACACTGCTGCAAGTGTAAAACTTGAGATCCTCTTGGTTCAGTTTTGAGTGTGTGTGCACTGGATACAAACTTGCAGTCTTCAACTACTTCAAAACTTCTTTCAAGAAATATTTTTGTCTGCAACATCTTGTGACTTTTTACTTTCGCCTCATCTAAGACCGCAAATGAAAAGAAAAAAAACAAAACATCCTAGCTGAGGCACTACCAGGGAACAATGCATGGAGGAGAGGAGACAAAAAGGTATGCTCATATATGTACTGCTTTTGAAGAGACTTGAAGGCATTTGGAGAGTTTGTTTTTTTCCACCCCTTCTTTTTTTTCTCCTTTTTTTGAAATTGGCTTCACAAGAAGGCGAGCTGTGAGCCTTCATCTCTGAATGAAAAGCATGTGGCTGGCATCCAGAACAGCGGGGTCTTTCAGCACGGCCCCGGCAGACATCTGTTCCTGGTTTGTACAGCAAAATCCTGGAGCAGGGAGAGGGGCTGTGGTGGGAAGGGGGTGGCGGGGAAGAGGAAAAAGGAGGAGGAATAGGGGTTAGGGTGTTTTTTTATTTATTTATTTTCTAAAGGGAGACTTAGAGGGGTTTTAAAGGTAGAGGGGGAAGGGCCTCATCAGATTTTTTTCACTGTTTTGTGGATGGGGACAGAAGCTGACCATTGACCTCACCTCACCTTAGCTTCTGTCATCTTGTTGCAGCTGTTACACATGCAAAACAAGCGGCTTTCTTGTTTTTTTTTTTGCCATTTGTTGAGCAAAAAATCATCCTGTCAGAGTTGGCATCATCACCTGGTTGTCTTCGACCCTTGTCACAGAGCCTGAGATGCCTGTTTTAGTCCTCCTTTCATGTTTGAGTGCATCGCCTCTAAGTCGGAGGTCGAGTCCTTCAGTGTGTGAGCGAATGAGTGAGAGGCACAGTGGTTTGTGTGGCCTCTGCCTAATGGGGAGAGACATTAGAACAACTCCAAGCAGATTAAATGTTTATTTTTCTGAGAATATTTATACTGTCTGAAGTACTTTGAAGCAGTTTGCTGTCTTTCACCCTTAGCCCCAGCTGACTAGTGCTCATGAAAATGAAAAAAGCTCTGTATGGTCAAAAGCCAGTCAGGCTATTAGGGGACATGCTAGGGTAAAGAAAAAAACAAATGTCCTTACTGACCCTTTCAGCCAGATAATTTTTGCTTGTTTCATTATTTTAATTATCAGATGTACAGCTGCAACAAACTATTCTTAAAGGTTGGATGTGTGAGATCTTTAGCTTTACTGTTGCAGCTAAAAGCTTGTTTCTCCCAACAATATAGCAGAATAATGGGGTCCTTGACATGGAAAGTTCTTGCTCTCCTACCGTGTGTTTGTTGTAATCCAAACTCTTCTGTTCTATGTTGCAGCAGTCGGTCTGACCACACCCGCATATCAATGCATCAACATCCTGTCCCATCTGAAGCAATCAAACTTCTAGATTGCCAGAGATGAAGTTAGCTGGTTTGATGAAAATCCCCTGCAAGCTCCTGAAGTTTCTATTTTTTTAGGGGGTTAAGAAAATCAGTAACACTGATTCTTTTAGCAAAGTTAGCTCGACTCTGTTCAAAAGTGACAAAATCTGCCTCGGGTACATCCAAAGCTGCTTTCAGGCTATGGTTGTAACTTAGATTTGATTATATTATCAAATTAGATTATGAACATTAATGTCCCATTGAGGGGAAAAAAGAATAATAAAAAGACAGCAGTACTGCTGCTGTCTGGTTCTTGTCATGTATGGCATCACATTTTCTGATGGGCAGGAGTCACACAGTCACTTTTGGTGGTTGAAACTAAAACACAGGTCAATCTAATATCAAAAAATAATTTTAGTAATGACTGTTGTATAATAATGGTCCAGAGATCACAACCAAATCCAGCTGCAAGGAGAGTGATTAACAATTGGAGGCTCCATTGGGAGAAAATAAGATCTTGGTGGGTAGAAAGCAGACCCATCTGAAAACTGTCCCACCCTTTTAGCAACGTGGGTTTATTTCAGAAGCACGTACCAAATCAAACAACTCCTGATTCCCAACTAGACTTTTCAGAAGACCTAATATGCTGGAGTAAATTCATGTAACCCTAAATCTTTTTATGTTTTAGTGAACTAGAATTGATATTTCAATTGCCTGAATGTATTTTTAATTCAATATTCGATCCTTATTTTTTGCAAGGGCTAGTTGCAGACTACAGTAGCCCTGTGAGACAGACTTGCTACATGCAGAATCTCCCCATAGAGCCCGTGCTAACCAACCTAAAATTTTGTGTCAAATTTATGTAGCTTAGTGAAGTTAATGTGTCACCAATGCCTGAAGTAACACCTTTAAACCAAGGTAGCTGATCCACGGTGATACAGCACAGAGATTATTTCTGTTGAACTTTAGCTCGTTAACCAGATTGTTTGCCTGGGAAGTCACTTCTTTTTGCCAAGACATGTCACACCACAGATAAGATATGCTGTAGTAGGCAGGATTCATATGTTGGCATATCAGATTAGACTTCGTCGTCCTTTTAAGTGGGTCTGTATGCTGCCATATTAGCTTCACCTGCAGTGGGCTATTAAGAAAAGTTCATTGTTTTAAGCAGCATCAAAAGCATCCGCCTATCAAATCATGTGATTCATTGTGTGATTGATTATGACTATAAATCTAAATTTCAGTCTTTCCACTGTGAAGCGATCAGTCTGCTCTGAGTTTGGAGAAACAGGAATGAATCTTGAATATAAGCCAAACCAAAAGCCGCTTTACTTAAAAAATAAAACAAAATTAAAAAAAAATTGTCACCTAAAACAATCAATCAAACCTTTACACTGATTTGACTGATAGCTATTAATGCTCAGTTGCTTTCCACTGTGTCACACTGAACAAACTTCTGAATTGCAGCACAGTTATCAGATCATGCTGCAACAGACACAAATCCAAGTAAGTGAAGTTTGAGTTGTTTTAGATGACCAAAAGTTTGCTCTTCTCATGGCTCATGAGACTCATCCTGAGTCTCGGATGTCAGGAAACTTGGTTCTCCAAACTGTTTGCATTCTAACTTTTGTCTGTTGAATTTAAGACATTATCTACTCATAAGTCATTCACACAAGCCCACTTAAAAAAACAAACAAACAAAAAAAGAAAAACATCAACAAAAACCCCCAGAATATCCTTTAAATGCATGCTATATGTCTCATCTCATCTAAATCTCATCTTACTTAGCCAGGCCAATAACAGTATAAACCTCTGTTTTCATTCTTGTAGCTAAGCTAAGCTAACCATCTGTTAGCTGTAGTTCTGTTGTAGTATTTATATAGTTGTGTAAGTATACCCTGAAACAGGTTTCATCATTATTTATCATCAGATTTCATATATAACTGTACAAAATGAATGGTTCTTCTTGATCATTTTGTTTGTTTAAATTACATTGTGACAAATTCTGTCCATCTTGTGGACATTTAGCTTTACCACTGGCTATAGCTCATGGAATAAAGTTTCATGTAAATTTCCTTTGCAAAGGAGTATAAAATATAATTAGAAAAGGCAAATGACAGTCACTCCACCTCCGTCATCACTGGTGCGTCTGTCTGTAGACAGACGACTTGAAGCTCTGTTGCCTTTCTCTCTCAGCCTCATCATTTGAAGTCACTTGAGTCTTGTCATTGCTTTCATGATATTTATGAGATATCTGTTTGCGAACTTCAGAGACATCAGCATTGCTTCACAGGAGTAGATGACAGCAAGTCTTAAAGCACTCACATGTGAATATTTTAACTTCCAGATTGGAGCTCATTCTGTGTCCTCAGCGATGCTCCCTGACCTACATGTGCGTGGTCACTGATGACAGGAGGTGGGCCTCACTTCCCCTGCCTGTTCGGTGTGCTGGTGACTGTTCAGGGCAGCCCCGTGGAGGGTTAATGCTGGTCTGTGTCTTTACTCCTGCTCCCTGCCAGGGGAAAGAAAATACCTGAAGCTGGAGTCCAGTGCTTAGCGCTGACATTTTTGGCAAAGGCTGCTGGATTCAAGTCTGTGTTTGATCTTGTGCTCTCCCAGCCAAGTAAAACACCGGGAGACTCAAAGGTTATTACATTTTAGTGTGTAAGGTATGTTTCCACATAAACCCCTGTTCTTTTCCAAGTGGACTTCATTTCGCAAGCTTCAGAGCAGCCAGGGGAATATTATATTTTTTTCAGTTATGGTTGTTCGTTTTGTTATTATATTCTGTCATTATAGCCAATGTTAATTGATCCCATTGTTTTAATTTCATAATAAGTGAGAAGAGTGCTTGTAATGAGAGGACAAAGGAAGCTTCCAAATGGGTTACTTAAACATTATCAGAGGAGACACACAAGATATGCAATCTTTCAAGATTTTGATGTTTGAAATATTTGCAGACTAAAGAGAGTTTGGGGTTTTGCGTGTTTGCGTGTTTGCTTTAAGAGGACAGGGGATTCCTGTTTCGCACACAAGTGTGTTATCCACTGAATTCAATCGGAGGAAACTTTAGATTGTCTCCTTTTAGTTAAGATGCTGACCTGACTTATATGTTACACAGTACAATCAAACAGGAAACTGAATAGCATTGTGCAATGCAACACACCAACAGCTGTGAAACTCTTAGGTATGTATGCCTCTGCTCCTCTTGTTTTATGAGAGCATAGAAGATGTAACAACCAGTATTTATGTAAAACAGTCAACATAGGGCTGCGCAATTAATCAAAGTTTGATCGTGATTTCAATTTTCATGTCAAATGATCTCCAAACTCTTTTAATTGAGTTGAAACTATTTATTTGGTATTTTTCTATACACAATTTCTGAGTTGGGGATGTGCAATACACTCCCTTCATGCAGCCCCCCTACAACCTAAACTCATGCTGCTAAAGAGTGAAGGTGTGTTGTGTTTTGCCAAAATTATCAATAACAAAGTGTTTTTTGACAGAGAGAGAAATGCTGAATGAATGCATCTTGTTACTAGAAAAAATAATCGTTTGAATGATCGAGATTTTAATATTTACCAAAGTAATTGTGATAATGATTTTTTCCATAATCGAGCAGCCTTAAGTCAACATGATGTATGTTTTTGGGTGCCCATCATTACCTTTCATGTTGTAATGCAGTGTAATCGTTTCCTTGGTTCTTGGTCTTGTATGTAAAGGCTTCAGGGTTACCCCAGAATGCCCTGAAACTTCATCCATGCCCTACATTCATGAACCTGGCACCATAATAGGTTTGTAGTTGGAGTGAAACCCCACACAGACCACAGACCCTGGTTTCCTGTATGCTAAAGAAAAGTCCGGTGGACTTATGGGCATCCAGAGCTGCTGTTGCTTCTCAATGTTGTGATGCTTTGCTATTCTAAGCAAAGTCTTTATAAGTTGATGTGTACAGAGATAATGTGTTACCCATAACTTTAAATACTGTACGTTGAGTTTTGCCATGAGTAAGTTCGTATTCATGCAAGATCATTTTGATGTTCACGATAAGCCTGAAAAAGTTGTAATTTATTGCAAATCTGCTTTCACAAGTGAAAAGATTTTCCACAAGATCCATCTTTCTGCCTTCCATTTTCATATCCAAGATGCTGTTGCATAAGATATATCAAACACAGTCTAAGCCAGACCCCTGAGGAGTCTTCTCTGCTCTAAGCAGAGCCTTCCCCTCTTTGGGACCCCAAGCTTGCACATGTGTAGGTATCGCTATTACTCAGCTCATAAAACGCCACAGTCCCATCTGAAAGTGGTTAGCTGTTGAAACACACTAGGAGCTTCAAAGCTTGGACCTAGGTTCTGCAGACAGGCCTGGCCTTCCTTCTGCACAAAACATTCCTCTCCACCAGGGAATGGCTGCAAGCTTGCTTTTGTTACACAAACCTGTTCCCGTCATCAAAACCCTCAATGGGTCTCCACTAAAAGGAAGTGGTTATTTTTGTCATTGGTGGTGAGTTTTCAGAGGGATTTAATTTGGGGGGGGGGGGATATTTTCAAATGATTCTACTAATATGTTCAGAAGAAATACGAACTCTGCGGTTCTCACAATATACAGTGGCTGTAGACCCCGACACCTTTAGTGCTCTTTCTATATGTGACAAAAAAAAAGAAGGAGAGGATAAAACAGCTGAAAGAGACCTCTTTTCTCATTTCCTCTGAAGGTAGCCTTCTTTTCTTCCCCCACCCATTTCTTTCCTGAGCCCATCCACTTCAAAAGCTGACCTGGCCCTGTGTACCATGTAACGTGTTTATCTAAAGGCTCATTTCAAATAAACAGCAGTTCTCCTTGAGATGCCTTCCCCCTTACTGAGAGCCTGCAAGAGACACCATCCGCTCATAGGAGACACGTAACAAAGAAATACACAGCTAAGTCATCATGTCATTTCAGGATATTTCTGCTCAGCGACTACTGTACTGCATATACTGTAGTGCTACAGACAAACAGTCATAAGAAAACATATTACTTTGGCCAAAAATGATGATTAAGAAGCGGGGAAGCTTTTAGGCAGGTAGGACACTTCCTCATACAGTAATGACTAAAGCAAAATTCACATGCTTTACAGCTCAGCAAGATCTTTCTTTATAACCAGCACCTACTTCTTTGTGTTGATAGGGGCCTGACAGATCCTATCACTCTAAAAATGCCAGTGTATCAGAATATATGAACTTTTACCCTCACTGTCACATGCTCACACTGGGAACTGCTCTCTCTTGGAACCCCCTGATTATCTCATAGCTTTTAATGTGTTATTGCACATCAGCACCCTCTGCTTTTTGAAGCATAAATCCTCTTTCAAGAACTTTTTTATCAGGCATCAAGTGTCACACATAGTGCTTTAAGTGGAGTGGCCCCAGACCCTCTGCATGTTTGAGAGAAAGACTCCATCAAGCTTGTTGCTTAGAGCTGGAGATAAGATAGGAGTATAGAGGAAAACTAATGCAAAGCCAGTGTTGCCCATGTTTAAGTGCAGATTCTTTCCCAGAATTATGGCTGCAAAAGCAGCAGTTTTCTACTTGGTCTGCTGCAAAAGCTGAGCTGGAGATGGAGGTGGAGCCCGAGCTGCCCTCTGCACCATAGCCTTTTGATCTCTGCTTGTGCCATGGATGAATTACGTTTCAGAATTTCACACTGGGGAACAGTGTTTCAGACACACAGCCTGTCTGTCAGGTCACTAAAGTGCACACATGTGAGCCTCAGTCTAAACGGAAGAAGCACAGATGTTACACTTTAACTGACTATGGCCTTAAAATCTCTATTTGGCATATTTGTGTGAAGTTTTGCGAGACAAAAAAAAAAAAATCATGGTTTGTACTGGAAGGTTTTAAAATTCTTGTCCTGAAGCTATGATTTCAAAAGTAATTCATCATATGCACCCCCTTATACATTTTTGCTTTCTTTTTTTCTGAACAATAATTTTCTTTGAGAATAATTCAACAGAAACATGAATGAGCTTTGCATGATTTTGGTGCATCAGTAATTTGCCTATGCGCTAGATTCCTCCCCCCTCCATCTCATCTGTTTCTCGTCAGCTTTTAGCTTTGTGTCTTTTTTTCATGGGAAGCTGCATCTCAAACGCCAAAGCATTACTGCCAGTGGCCCGCTGGCTGTGCTCCATTTTACATATCCAGGCTTCCTTCACGTCGTCTGAAGATCATGGAGTCTCCTGTGCTTCCTGCACCCAGCAGGAGTGTATTTTTAGGAATTCTCAGGAAAACACTTGGTGTTGACCCTGTGATGACCTCCCGTCCAGTTCCAGGCCTGTGAGGAACTTCACAGCTTGGAATTAAGCCTGTTCTTGCAGTGTCAAGAATTCTCGTGGTCTTTGAGACTGGCAATCCCTGCCGGCTGGAGGAGACAGCGGTACCGGACAGTCAGGGAGAGTTACACAACAGCAGAGGGAAAGGAGATAAAAGTGTGCACGCACTTTGAACAGGCACAAGATGATTTCTTCTTTTTCTTTTCCCTCAGCATGTCTGAATCTTTGTATTTAGTGCTGAGAGCTGTACGATAGTCAGTGGATTCAGGACTTTTTTTTCAACCTAGGAGAGAAAGGCTTAGAGTCTCAATATTTTTATAGTAAGATGATGTCTGAGTACCTGAAGTTTAGCAGATTTCACTGAATGTACTTAGGTTGTTGTAGATGAGTTATTAGTGGTTGTGCCTGCCTAATTGCCTTTCGTGTTTTATTCTACTACACTGAACTGTGTATTTTGGCTTCCTCTGACCTGTGAGCCCAAATCCCACCAATGCAGTGATAGTACGACCTAAGAGCCGTTCACCTCTGTTTATCCAAAATGAATGAATGCTTCCCAGATGAATGTGTCAAAAAGTCACGCTACATTACTGGCTGATTGGTCATGGCTGCGTAAGCCCCTCTTTTTGTGGTTACTTAAATGCATCTGTACTTCTCTGTGTTAGTTACCCATAGGGAGCAGTAACTAGTGGACTGGAGACTTGCGGTTTTGACCCTGAACCTGTTCTTCTCCTGCTGGAAGACATGTTGAGGGAAACCAGCAGGCAGCCCTTAAACCGATCTACAACCATCTAACAACAGGAGCGCCTTAAATTAAAGCGAGCAGCCAAAAGAATTGTGTGTGCGCATAAACAGTTCTCATGAAGTGTTGCAAGAGCCCAGTATCTGAAACAGTTACATAATATGAATGTTGTTTATGAACCAGAAATTAATTAGCAGTAACATTAATTTAACTCATGTCATTACTGACTGATGAGGTGGTATTGTGCAACAAAAGGGTGGATGTAAAATTTTAAAATTGTAAAAAAAAAAAGTAAAGCTGGTAAATTGTATATGCATCATATTAACCTCAGCTAAAGTTGCTTTTGCAAGCCAGGCTGACACAAGCATTTGGACATAAGAGACAAAAGCTTACTTCTATGGCCAAGATATTGATTTTGCCCAGTTTGAAGATGTAGATTATAAAAAGCTGATTGTAATGATAAAATGGAGTTCCCTGTTGAGAGTCAGGCCTGATACAGCTAGTGGTGCAGTGGAGGGTGTACTGGTTATGATTATTGTACAGATACTTGAAAACATTCCAGAAGTTTATTTTAAGTCATCTTCATTCTCATAATCCTTCTTCTTTACATCACAGGTTGAGCTTTTCTTTCCCTTTTTTCCACCAAATGTGTCTTTAATTGCATTTGGCCTTACAATTTTCCCTCAAATTACCTCAGTGCACCAGAGCGAGTACACCACCCAAACTTCAATTGTCTCCCATTACGTTTGAGCTCTGAATGTGATGGGTCTCTTACTATAATGGCGTAAAGAATAATAAAATACATATGTTTCAAGATTCTGCCAATTACAGTCCAACATTTATTTAATAAGTTGTAGTTTTTGTTCTGCTTTGTCCTGCAGTCCCAGAATGGTGCCTTGCTCTGGTCCCAAAGTATCTCAGCATGCAGCAGCTGCATGGGCATCCTTCAAAATTTCTACTGAACTGTTCTTGTTTCTAAATCATGCAGATTAATGATACCTGTTTCTTGAAGGCAAACATAAGATACTGTATATTACAATATGAAAATGTTTCTAGTCTATATTTGGGTCAACTGCATATGGCAATAAGTATCCTGTTTATACCACAATGCCCTTATTCTTACCACTGGATATAACATTCATGCTACTCCTTAAAAATCAACTTTTTTGCCTCCAGAGTTTATACATGGTCAATCCTCAGTAATATTAAAGAAACATACAAATTTATTTAATCAAATCTAATGCCTGAAGACCTCTCGCATTAGGAAAATATTAATAGCTTTATTTGCTCAAACCCAAACAACAGGTTTATGATTATGTAACAGTTTCACAGATGACACGGGATAAGATTTGTTGCAGTTGAGAGGAAATGAAAAGCAACTAGCAAGTGGGCAGAGGTAACACTTGCATGTGCAATAAATTGATGAATAGATCCATAATTGAGCTCAAAAACAAGAGCTTGCTATAGAAATGTATGCTTCTTTTACTTTTCTGGAAAAAAAAATGGGAAAAAAGTGGATGGATAAATGGATAAATAAGTGATCAGAATAGATGGCCAAAAGAATCTTAACTCAAGGTAACTAATTGTTAGGCTGAAACCTTACCAGTGACCACTATTTATATGATTATGTAGATAAAGATACAGTAAAGTGTTGATAACGTCTGCACGATTTTATTAGTTTAGAAGTGTTTCAGATTTGCATTACTTGTCTGACAAATCTTGTATTCTTTTTTTTTTTTTTTTTTTACATTTTTAGCTCTCATCACATCCCCAAATCAGTTAGAGTTTATGTAGCTGTAAATGCCCCAAAACTTTTCACCCTGCACCTTTAAATAGTATACTTCCAGCTTAAGGATAAACAGTCATAGTTTTAAAAAATTATGAAAAGATTGGTTCAAGTTGTTGCTGCCAGTACTGTAGCAATATATTCACATAGAACTGAATTTGACTGGATCGTCTACTGAGCCGTCGGGGTGTAATCAGTCTTGAAGAGAACATTTGGAACATAATGGCTACAGATAAAGAGGTACTTAAGCATGTCAGATAGAGCCAGGGGGGTACATCAGATAAAGCAGGTTGTAGACTGTGCTCCATACAAAAGCTTGGGTAATGTTGCAGCTCTTCAGCACTGACATGCAGCTGTCCTTCCCCAACTTGGTTTGTTTACATTTCTCAGTCACCCGCAGGAGCTCAGTAACGCCTGTGGCTCCACCAGCCTCCAACCACAGAGCCTCGCCCCTATGATCTGCCAAGCCTGCTTTTCAAAGCTGTGACTCAAATCTCTTACAGCTTAACAAAATGAACAGTGAAAACAGTGGTGTTGGTGGTTATCTCACAGGTGAGAGCAATTATAGTTGACATCTCAATGCTGGACAGACAGCTGGAAACCTGACACTGACTACATTACACAAAAAAGCATTCTCAGGTGAGAGTGATTGTGTTTTACCCAGCAGAGGTCCAGGTATACACCATACTGAGGTGTTTATAGAGCTTTGTTTACTGTAACTGACAGACCAGTTTGAGTGGATTTATTCTAACCCTTCCCTTAATGGGATCATCACAGCTGGCCAGTTTCAAATACTCCTTCAGATGGATGCTTGCAGGAAGTGCCTACCTTTGGACCATAATGGGATTGGCGTCCAAGTCACCTCACCCACAACCTGGCATTCTGAGATCCTCTGTGTTGTTTAAAGGGCCCGTGGAATGTGGAACAAATCCCCTCAGCTTTATCAGCCTGGACGCGCTCCCCATTGGCCAGGCTTAAGAGCCGGGGGCCTGCGCAGGAGCGTACAGAATTTCACATGGAGGCCAGAAACAGAGGAACATCCTGTTTGAGTCCCACACTGGCTTTGATATGCCGTCGCCTTGTACACTCGCCCTTTCTTGTTTGTTACGTGTGCACGCTCAAATTATGTTGTGCATGTGTCTTTTCTTTAGTTTGTATGTTTTCTTGTTGCCTGGATCATTTTGGAACTGAGAGAATGTATGAACTATTTGGTTTGTTAACTGATAAACATGTATCAGTTTGCTTTTTGTTGCTTTTTTCCAGTCACTTGTTGAGGTAATGGTCAGTAGATTAAGTCATAATGAAAACAATCGTTCACTTAATTGAATGCCCTGGATTTAAATTGTTTTGTGCTTCATATTTAATACGCCTCATCTTATGACATAGATCTAAGCCATGCTTATCAAAGTAATCAGTCTATACATAAATAGATGTGAGAAAATGCAAGATGTTAGGGCTCTTTTTAAAAAAAATATCTAATCTTTGATATATGTGATTCTTTTATTAACAGTTAAAGACAGTTAAACATTCAGCAAACAGTAATCTCTGGGTGATACAGCATCGGCGCCTGAGGACAGTTTGATGTAGTGCTCATTAAGTTGAGGAAAAAACTCTTAATTATGTCACAAGGTTTGTGATCATCCTTTCGTTATTGAGAAGGCTCTATATTTAGGAAATCTATTTATTTTTATCAGCATGAATTTCTGGAAAATCAGGCAGGCTTAGGTTCTTTCCAATTTATAAGAATGATTCGTTTTAATTGGTAAACAGCTCAGACTCAAGGCACAAACTTGCCCGCTTTGAGGCATCACCCTGTTGAATTAAAGGGAAGCCTTTAAGTCTTGACTTGTGAAAATCCCAGAGCATAATTGAATAACAGACTGCTTTGGCCGCTAAAAGAGCTCATTTATCAAAACTTTTGTTCGAGTGGATCATTAAATCTATAAGTGCGTGTAACATGTGGCATTGGTCATATAAAATGTCTGTGCAGGGGCTATTGCATTACACCAACATGCAATAGTGTTTTTGGGCAAAAGTAAAGCTCTAGTACCAGAGAATTAAAGCAACATGGTCTCTCTAGTGTAATCTTGTGTTGTCTTGTGTGGCAACAGATTTTATAACTTAACACAAGAGTTTTTGTTTGTTTTTGGATAGAGTGAACTGTGAAGGCTGCTTTGTGTTTTGTTCCTCTGTAATATTAACATACAAGAATAGCATTAAGACTTGCAGTGCATAGACTTTCATTCATTTGCCTTTTGAGTTTGATTCAGTCTCTGGCATGAAGCACATGGTATCTCCAGCAGCAGTGACAGCTGAGAGGAGGCTGCGCTATTACATCAACGTCCTATCAAAGCCCACTTTAATGAAGGCAAGCTGATTACAGCACTGGTGACAGATGCAGGGTGGTCAGCCAGTGATGCTAATCTTTGTTTATGCCATTCAACAGGTCATAATCAAAGTGAGAAAAAGATCAATGATAGGGGGAGGTGGGAAGAGGAGGGTGACTTTCAGTGGTTTACATGCTGCTCTTACATAGACAGGCAAGCATGCTCATCTCTCACCACAGCTGTTGTTATACTAGGACCGAAGAGGCTTCGCCCCAGTGATTCATGTCCTGCCAAGGGAGAGGTTTTGCCTCCTGTTTGACCTCAGAGAGAGTCCTGCTAGCCTGAAAGGGCCATATCTAGGCCATCTCAGCTGCATGGGGCTAGTCCAGATGACAGGATGGCATTCTGCTCTGATCTTATTTCCATTCATAGAAAGGCACGTCAGGGCACACTGAAACACAGATAAAATACAAGTATTTAAAGACAAAGGCACATTAAATTGAATTATTGTCAAAAACCTAAAACCTGCAAGTGAATGCTCTTCATTATTACTCATTTATGTTGATAATGCTTGTGCAAAATAAATGAGAACATCAATACTTTATACTATAACAACTGAGTCTTAGCATCATTGTTGTTTTGACTTGAAAGCTGATGGCTGATTAACCAAATGAGTTAAGAAGAGGTAACAGCCATCAACAGAGCAACATACTGTCTTCTTACTGTCAAGGAGAATAGACAGAAATTGTGCAACTGACCTTTTCTCTTTAGCTCCCCATACTTTAGGCACAGCCCCTTCCCCCTCTCTCCACCCCTCATCTCCTTCTCATTTGCTCTGCCTCTATCCAGTATAACCGCTCACATCTGGTTTTGAGTCAAGGCCAGGTTGGTTTCTTCTGGAATGGAGGGTTTTTATTTCTCAATGGCCCCACTCCTTCTCCAGTTTCATTCTCTGGAATGCATAAGAAAATGCTGTTTGTTTACGAACCGGTGCGCCTTTCTTTATATTGATAATATTCAGTGCTCATTTTCATTTCTTGGGAACCCCGCAATCACCTCCAATTAATGGTTGGTTGGAGCAGGAATGCTAGTTGGCGGGCTGGTGGTCATGAAGCCTTTCCTGTGGCGCCCTCTTAAGTGTCAGCGAACTCCCACTAATAACCCCTCAGTATTTATCTTCTAATGTATTTCTGCATCAAATTAAGCAAATAACTTAGATTATAGCCCTGGTCTGGATGGGGAGCTGTACAGAACAATGCAAAGGTATTATTTTTCAAATGATAATAAATAGTAGTGCCTACTGTACTGTCAGCTAAGCAGAAAAACACACAACTTCAAACACTAGAAAGCAGATTTGAGCCTGTTTTTGTGTTTTTTCCAGTACATGTTTATACTTGAACACACATTAAGACATCTGATCATGCTGCCATATTTCCTACCCCGAGGCTGGTGGAACAGTGTAAACAATATTAATGTTAGCCTCCGCAGTTTTTTTAAGACATGATTTTTCAAAATCATGCATCATATGGTTTGAAGAATGGACTAAAAGAAGTGTGTGCACTTATTTTTAGGGGGTGAGCTAGAGGGGGAGATGTGAGAACAAAGATGTGCAGTGTTTTCCAGAGGGAGGATGGGTGGTAGGCAGGGAGAGGGAGAGACAGACTGCTGGGGGATGTCTGATGTCACCTGGTTGGGAGCTATGAAAGCTTCCCCCTGGTTACCCTATCCCACATAAAAGTCTGGCAGTAGACTGAGGCTTTAGGAAAGCTTGGCAGAACTGCTGCATTAAGCAGGAACAAACATCACACACCTTTCTTTCTGCCTCTTATGTCAAGGCGTTAGAGAGACAGTCTGTTTACATGGAACACTGTCAGTGCATATTTCCAGTGCTTTTTTTTTTTTTTTAAGACAAAAGAGATCTAATATCTCATCATTTTCCTGTCATTCTTCTTGAAATGCCTCTCCCACACATGCACTTTTTTTTTTTTATAATGCATTAAAGTGGTTATCAAGGATTTCAGGTGCACACAACTGCTGAAAAAAGATGGAGCACTTTTCCTTCAAAATGCTAACAGATTTGTATGGCCTGCAAAGCACTTTGTGATCTGATAGTGAAAGAATGAGAGCTGCTAGATGCCAGAAAGCAGTTAATTACACATGTGGCGGGCAGATTTGAGCCCAACACCGTGGGCGATGTGGATGGAGATGCCATGTGTTTAGACGTTAAACTGCAGACTGCGGTCAGACCCAGCCTGCTCTCTCATTAGCTCCCCCAATGGATGTAATGAGCATGGAGGTGGTGCTGGTGATTGTGGGTGCACCATGTGTTCAACACAAGGCCTGCCAGTCCCCTCATTTAACGCTCAGCAAGACGTCTCCTGATATCTGAATTTTAATTAGAGACAAGATTCACATTTGGCAGCTGGCTGATTGATTTGTATCGTTATTTTTAACGCTGAATCCTGTCTTTCATTTAGAGGTGGTTATACCTTGCTCTGCGCCCCTCATGGGAACGAGGATGGGAAGAATCAATGGCTGTCTTTGATGTTCCTCTGAGCAGCAGAATTGTGCCTGTGTGAACTCCCTCTTCCTTACATACTGCCCTTCATTAAGGGACTGCGGTACAAAGAGGGGAGATAAAAGCTTTCAGTACAGAAAGAAAACAACAACTTGGCTGCAAAAACTACTGAAGATGGATACTGTGTGTATTCTGTGTGCATGAATGCAGATTCTCTCTTTTTGTCTTGAGAATGTGTGATTGATGATTAAAGACGGTTTCTTGTTTGGGGCCTGGGGAGTGGTACCAGTTGTCTCCACTTTTCCCAGAAGCCTTCCAGAGCCTCTAAAAACCCACCTCCATCTCTCCCACAGAGCTCCAAGAGACTTGAGTGAGCAACAGACAGGCTCCATCCCATAAACCGCATCCTCCTCTGCCCCCTCTCTTATCTGTGTCCCTCCTTTCTAGTCTTTGTTTCTCTTATCTTCCCTTCCCTCCTTTTCCCCGTTTTTCCCCACTTTTGCCCTTTCCTTCCTCTCGTTCATCCCCCTGCCCCCCCCCCCCCCCCCCCTTCGACTCCCATTCTCTTTCTGTTTTCTCTCAGTGTCTCTGGTGGCCAATTTGCAGGGGCTATCTAAGCCTTGACCCTGAGACTTAACAGGCTCCCCCTTTTAGCGCTGAAGGTCAGGAGCAGATTACAGGCCGGAGGTATCATCCTCTGAAGTGAGGAATAATCACGGTCTTTGAGATTGTTAAACAGAACGACAGGCCCTGGCGCTGTGATTACTCCGAGAGAGAGGGTGGAAAGAGGAGGGGGCTCATTCACCTAAACGCATGCAGATGTTCAGACTCTGGCTCAGGCCTCAGCTCTGTCAAAGGTACATGGAGTTCTTTTGTTTTCTAGCATCTATCTGTTTTTTATTTGTCTCATTTCAGTGGGCCTCCTTGATTCAATCTGCTGAGATTTTATTTCAAAGTGTGTGTGGAGCAGCTTAGAGGACTGAGAATGACGTAAATAAGATGAATCATTTGTTGTTTAAGTGTTTGTGGTTTTGGGCCTGTGCTGCACTTAATTTTCATTGTTTCCACAATCCAGTTGTAATTAAAAAATAGCTGTATGTGTATGTGTGTGTGTGTGCATGGAGACCCTGTTGCCCTTCCCTCTGAGTGCCTCTGCATTAGCACATGAGTGGAATGCTTTGCGGTTCTGTTTTATGCAGGATATAGATTATTCACAAATGACAGCACAGCTTTTTTCCTTCCATCCCTTTGTCCCGCTTTTGTTTCTTACAGCTCTGGGGTTGTGTAATTAATCAGTTCCATCCTATCTGCATGGAAGTTTCCATCTGGCAATTATTCCCCATTTAAAATAAATGCTGCAGACCCCATTTTTGAGGTTTGTTTTACATAAACCAAACTTCTCTGAGTCGAGCTGTAAGCAATAAATACAAGAAAACTTTTTCCTAAACTCTGGGCTCTCATCAAACGCTTCTCAGCGGGTCTCTCATGTCAAGCAAGATGAGAATAAACAGGTTGGCTGAGCGAGAGCTCAGATGATGAAGTGCATCATGGGTTTTTTGATGGATGTGAGGGATCTGTTTGAAGGGCTCGGAGGAATCTTGAAAGCTTGGCTGTGGCCGCGCTCGCTGCGTCCCAGACAGTGAAACACAATAAGCATGCAGATGTTCAAAGTGTTTGGCGGCGCTGGAGCCTCAAGCTCTCTCCCGCTCATCTGAGTAGGAAACGCTTTAGCTGGAACTGTTTGTTTTCTCTGTGTCTGTGGTCTGAACTGTAGATTCACTTACATCTCTGACCCCCCCCCCCCCTTCCTCCTCCTCATTTCTTCCTTGTCTTAGGAGTTTCCAAATGGTGAGCTGAAGGAAGGACAATTCATAGATCAACATTGTCCCCTGGAGGGTAGGTGGAGAAGGATTTTTTTCACTCAGTGATCATCTTTAGGCTCAAACAGCACTTTTATGCTGTAGGAAGCAGGTTGGATGGCAGAGGTAAAGATAATTAGTCTGAGATTGCCCATTTTATTTTTTTTTTTTTTTTTTTTTTTTTTTTTTTTTTTTTTTTCCTTCCCAAAAAATAATGTTTTTTTTTTTTTTTTTTTATTTTTTTATCTTATTCTCTCTTTATTTTTTTTTTTTTTTTTTTATTTTTTTATTTATTTTTTTCCTTTTCCTTTTCTTTCTCGAGAAAGTAAAATAATATGATAAAGATAAAAAAAAAGAAAAAGGAAAAAGGAAGAAAAAAAAAAAAAAAAAAAAAAATCCCATACATTTCACTTTATTTTCCCCCTCAAAACCATCTTTTTTAAAAAAAAAAAAAAATCCCACAGGAGCCCAGGGTTAATTATCCTCATCATACAACCAACTCCAAAGAGGGGAACACTTCAAAAATTCATTATAATAAAAAAGGGTCTCTGTATACTTAATTTTTTACAGTGATTTTTTTCATGATTTAGATGGGGATATTGTTCTTTTTAATCAGCATTTTAGGGAAGTGCTGCTCAAGTATTAGAAGACCAAATTCCTCTTCACACAAAAGCAACAGAATCCCACATTTAGACGCAGAGTACATTCAGGACACCTGTACTTTGTGCTAATAGTTTTTTTTTAAGGATAACTTGCTTTCAACTACTGCAAATGTTGAATAATTAAAACATAAAAACTGTGAAAATATTTAATTAGGGGGGCATTTGAGTGACTCAAATGTTTGTGGCTGCATCTGCATCACTATTTTAAGCCTCAGATTTTTTTTTTCTTTGACTGCACTTTGAGATCATCTTATACACATTGTGCACAAAAAATGTCTTCCTACATCAGAAACCAGTGTTTCTGTATTCAACTTTTATGCATTCTCTTATGTCAACAGTGGTTCTTCCTCCAGAGAAAGCCGAGGGCTGTGAAAGCTACCTGCAGTACCTACACTCCGAGGATGGAGAGAAAGAGGCTCTCAGAGATGCCACCAAAGCTTCGGGAAAGAAACGCATCAGCCTTGATGTAAGTGAGAACATCACCTGGCAACATTTCAGAGCTGTGTTTTGATTCAATGTACAATAACAAAATGGCACAATTCATCACATGAGCATTGTGCAATGGAGATGCAGAAAAAAACACAACTTTCAGTAAAATGCTCCGCAGTGAAATTCCTGATCCAGGCCTGTTTTGCAAGATGTTTACATAATCCTCCAGTGAATTTATAGGGTAGGGTTTATTTTAGGTCAGAAGAGGTCATAATCCATGCGCTAAGAGCCAATAATGTTAGAACTGTTTGTGTGTCAGTGCATGAAAAGTTTGGAGCCTTGGGTTCAGAAGCAAGATGCTGGTGGGTAACCAAGCTTCCACTGCACGCCCTCACCCACTGCACAGATCATCTTTCAGTATGCTGACATCCCTCCAGACCATTTCCTGATTGGATTTAAGGCCCAATAAATAGAATAAATGGATTGTAATGGTTAGACTTGCAAGTTATAAAGAACTGCTAAGGTATGCCCTTTAGTGATCGCTGCAAGTTATATGAACTGGAGTGATGTTACAAAACCTTAAAGGGGTCCATGTCTCCCGGGGTCTCCTCCCTTGTTAAAGCACACTTTCTTTCTTACAGTGTCAGCTCTCCACTGTGCCTGCAGTGGGGTCTATACTCCAAATGTTTATTTTTTCAGTCATGGCCATGTTATGAGATACATCTGAATCAAAGTTACTGCCAGAAAGATGTAACTGAGAATAGCGTTTTTTTTTTTTTTTTTTTTCCTTGAATAAAGCAGAAAATTATAAACTTGCTAACCTGATTCTTTTTGGTTTACCTAATTTTGTATAAATACATACTACAAAAAAATCTCCAGGCACTATTGTAATGCACCACCTTTAAATGTAACAAGCATGTCTTTTGAATACCTTTTTTGATGAGTAAAAACAGGAACGGCTCAAACGATAAAATAAGTTGTAGTCTGCTGCCCCCTTTTGTCATTAATGTTCCTGCACTCTGTCTTTGGTATGTAGTGTGATACTGTATTACAGTGCATGCATATGGGGAGTCAAGAAGAAAAATGTAAACATTATTTAGTTGTTTGTGTATTAAAGCAGCACACATGTTTCCTCAGGACCTGGAGTGTGACATTTCTGTTGAGGATGACAACCGGCAGGAGTGGATCTTCACTCTTTATGATTTTGACAACAGTGGGAAAGTTACTAAAGAGGTGTGTGAATGTGTTCTCCCTGCACCCTTTGATAGGTCTTTTTGTGTATTTATGATATTAGAAAAATATAGATACAGAGGATTCATTCCTTTTACATGATTTTTATGTGTTACATCTTTTTACTCTTCCACTGTAGGACATGTCGAGTTTAATGCACACTATATATGACGTGGTGGACGCCTCTGTGAACCATTCATGTCATAACAAAAGTAAGACTCTGCGTGTCAAGCTGACTGTCACTCCTGAACCGAAGTGCTTCAGAAGAGAAACAGGAGCAGGTAACTGGAAATAAACACCACCGTGAGGTTTTGCCATTTCAGATGTTTGAATAACATAAATAACTTGATTAACATTATTCTTAGTTTATGTACACTGTCATAACAACAGTAAATGTAGGTCAAAGGAACTTTCAGACTAGTTCTGGGGACGTCCAAAGGTCATCATTGCAGAGCTTTCCAAAGAAATAGAAAGGAATAATCTGGATCGGGTCGCCATGTTGAACTGAGGAAAATATTGATTTATGAATGAATCAGTTCTTTGGAAAGAAGTCATAACTTGATTGTAACTATAACAACAAAAAAAGAGACTATACTGAGGGCTAGTAAAGGCTGAAAAATTCTGGAGCTCAGAGCAGGAAAATAAAAAGAAAAGAAAAAAAATATATCAATAAAGTTATTGCAAACTAGCCTTAAAGGTACAGTCCGGAGTTTACCCCCTGAAAATAAATGCTAGACTTGTGTGAGTGAAATCCGGCTCAATCCGCACTTTTGGGCCTCTACTCTCTTGTGGTGGTGAGTTTTGTTTGCAACTCCTTCTCTCATGACTGTATTTTGTCTTTTCCCTTTGTTTTGGTGTGTTTGGGACATTTCTGGTTGGAGATTTGCATACTGTCGCCAGCCAATGACAGAGCTAAGGGCGTAGCGCTCTGATGGGATAAACTGGTTGATTGAAGCAAGTTTTTTTTTTGTTTTTAAAAGTGACTGGCACTGACACCAGATTCACTTGAATTCTAAAAAAAAAAAAAAAAGGCAAATACGGTGAAGAAAATTGAGTATTTCGCAGTGAAAAAAGCTTTAGATAGTGCACGCTAAAAAAACAGGATTAACATTGGTTTGGCTTTCACCCACTTCCAAACTTTGAAGGAGAGGTTTGGGGTTGAAGAGCGATGCGGCCATTAGCCCGAGGGGAACGGCTCTCAGTTTGAATAGTGTTTACAGTACAAACAGAAACGCAGAAACACTCTGGACTCTACCTTTAAGGATATGTGTGTGGGGGTGTGCATGTATTTGTGAAAATTGTTAGACTGTGTATAAGTCAAGTTTGCTCCAGGAATAATTTACAATTTGTGGATTTTGCATGTGTTTTCTTGTGCAAGTGCTTCAGCACACATAGATCAGAATAGGAAGTCTCATGAGCATGTTTGAATGCCATTCTGTGTTTGACCATATTGTGAATATGTGTGGGATCTGTGTCATTAGCCAGGTAAGATAGAGGGAAAAAATAAACATCACTGCAACAAACAGCTCAAAAACAAGTAAAACACAATTCTTGCACGAGAATTATATGAGATATGAAGCGTCTGAGAGTTTTGTAAAGATGTTGGGGGTATAAAATGGTAAATGGTAAATGGACTGTACTTATATAGCGCTTTTCCAGTCATACTAACCGCTCAAAGCGCTTTACACTACATATCACATCCACCCAGTCACACACACATTCATACCCCGATAGGCACATCAGTGTCTTGCCCAAGGCAAGACCCAAGGACACTTCGGCATGTAGTCTGGGGAAGCCTGGAATCGATCCCACAACCCTCCAGTTGAAAGACGACTGCTCTTCCACCTGAGCTACAGCCGCCCATTATAACCCTAATGGATGGAGGGAAAGTGGAACTGGGCCACTAAAAGTACATTGACCTGGACCAAATATACACTTATTCAACCAATTGTTCCTTTTATGTTTGAGCTTACTTTGAACAATGATTTCTTGCAGTCTAAATGCAGGTGCTTCCCATGCTTTGAAAACATGAGGCCTTAATGCATGTATGATGGTGCGCTGTAGTTTTTTCAGGTCTGAACTCTTAATCATTTCTTCTTCAGATCGCAGTCATCAGGATGAGGGTCGTTCATCTGACAAACGGCTGTCCTCCTACATCAGGTAAATACCTCCCATCGATCTGTAATTTTTAAGTTTTTCTGTTTTAAGTAAATGTAAAAATGTGTAAATTAGTCAGGAATGTTTTCACAGTTTTAATTGTGCATTTCTACAGCAGCAGGGGGCAGGGCAATGAGCAACCTGCCACTGAGGGTCAACATTACTGTGTGGATGAGAACACAGAGAGGAGGAATCACTACCTGGACCTCGCTGGTATTGAGAACTACACATCCAGGTTTGAAGGTAGGTGCCATTTTTAATCTGTTTTATAGGTTGTCTGGTATTGTGAACTTTACAAAATCTGTTTTCCTTTGTTTTCAAAAGCAAAATTATATTTTGAAGTATTGTATTAGAAATTAATTAATGCCCACTTGAGGTAGCTTTTGTTAATGCACTTCACTTAATGACAGATTGAAAAGCCTTCTCTCAGAAAGTTTTATTGATAATAAAACATGAAAAACACAGATTTGATCAGCTGTTTCCATTTTTACAATGCATCCTGCCAAACTCTATAAACCTATGGTATCTCCATTTTCTTTTGTATAGGAGTGTTGTTTCTTTGTTGTTGTTTTTCTTTCTTGTTTTTTTTTTTACTCATAAGGTGTTTTTTCAATCTATGAATCATGTTATTTGTTTTTATTCATTTACTTCATTTTCACACACTGCTTCTGTATTTTGGTTTAGTTTTTTACATATAATTTTTCTATTGTTAATCTAAGGTTTAACTCTACCTCATTACCTCATAAGGACAATATCTTTTTTCTTTTTTGAATGAACTGATACATAAAGCCTTAGAATAGAAAAAAAGTGTACTTTTGTTTTCATGACTGTAAACACAGTTACAGATATGCTGAACATTATCAGATGAACTTACAGTATAACACCACTGCGGTCTCTTTCCTGTCCTTCAGGAAACACCCCTGTCTTCCCCCCTCAGGAAACTCATGGTCGGGGCTCACAAAGCCAGAGTCGCTCACGCTCCCAGGAACCAGAAGCCCAAGTTGTTCACCAGCGCCGTTCACAGGTCATCAGTGACAGCTACAACCCTGCAGAAGCTCGAAGCAAAAGTACACACTTCCTCAAATCCCCTAAAGGAACCTACAAAGGGAGTGGTGGGAACAATGGGGGCACTGGGGGTGGTAAATCCACTAAATGCCATGGCTACCATCCTCCTCTGCAATCAATGCTGCATAGTGGAAGTGCTGCAGGCCACGGAGGTCAGGATGTCTATCACATGCCACACCAAACTCAACCCTCCAGCCACCACCAACACCCTTTGCAATACAGTCACAGTAAACGCCTGAGGGCCAAAGCCCGTGAGGCCCTGTCCCCATCCAAAACCCCTCTGCCACCTCAGTCACACCCTCAGCAGCAACCCCCAGTGCCCTCTGTACTGCCAAGCCTGGAGAGAGAGCAGGCATCAGGCCCTCCTGGGAGCCCAGGATTTGTGGTTCCTATGGTCCAGCGCCATGAGCATCACCATCACCACGAACACCACCACCACCACCACTACCACCATTACCACCAGACATGACAGCTTTTAGTGTGCAGTGACTGAAACTGTACAGGACCAACCACAACCAACCACACCAGTCTGAAGGACTTAGTCATCCAATGGGAATGTCTTGTGCTCTGTTCAGGATCTTTTTCTTCTCCTCCGGCAAGCTATACAGATATATCCTGAGATTAGGTGTACTAATGAAACATGTAGCGTGATGGCAGATGTTACTGGGCCAGAGGGATGTTGTTGTGTAGAAACATAAAATTGTGTGGCACAGTTTTTCAGTGTTTCTGTAGATTTTCTGCTGAAATGGCTGCACTCCATACACACATTCATCAAGGGAACCAATACAGAGAGGAACAGTTGAGATAAGTTTTGATGTGTCCCCCTGTCTCCTCTCAAGTGTTTGAGTCAAGTCCTACAAGCTACAGTATATGTCGGGATAGTCGTGGTGCTCTGTGTGAGACCTTTCCAAGACCCGGATCTCAGGTGTAAAGGTGCTGCTGCTCTCAAGCTTTTCACAGAGGCCTCACGCTTATGGAGCCTGCTGTGGACTGATGGGTTTCCTGTTTGGGGGTGGGGATGGGGATGGGGGGGTGGAGGGGGATAAAATCACCACTGCCAATTTTAATGCAAAAATATCTTGCTATATGTATAAAAAAAATCTATATATGTAAACACATTTTACTGTATAATTATTATACCCTATATGCATATTTCATCATGGATATAATTATGCATATATGTATTTTGTCTTTTATATATTTTAATAAACGTTATATAGTTCATTTATATTATTGCAGAGGTTACTTATTTTCTATTTTTTCCACAACACTTTTTTTTTATTAAGAGAAATATAAATAACTTATTAAGTAGTGATAAGGTGATGGGTAGCACCTCTCTTGAAAGAAACAGATCCCAGTCTAGACGAAGCTGTGCAGATTTAAACTCCGAAATAAAAACTATTCAAATGCAGCTGAGAGCAGGTGCATTTGAATGAACCAGTATGAACCAAGTTATAACTTGGTTCATACTGGGTCAAGAGGTCACTGATGAATTTTGGCCCTAAACCATTCAGAGATTTATGAGACCAGCAACAGAACTGTAATGTTTCTCCTCTTGGCGGAAGATAACCAGTATAAAGACCTCAGAGTTGGACAGTGTCAATTATATGGTGCATTCCTAGTTTTCTTAGGTTTCAGGCAACTGATGATTCCAAATTAACTGTGAGCATGCATGCAGCGTGCATAAGTTATGTTTGTCTCTGTGTTGGCTCTTTTGTCTCTTCATGACAACTGGGATAGACTGCATAGAACATAGATGGATATGTAACTGATTAATTGTACTTTGTAACCTTATTACTGGTATATTGATTAGTAGTTTTTACAGTACCAGCATGTGTTGGTTGTAATTGGTTATAGATAACTGTGTTTACCAGGTAAGTAAAATCAAACAACTAGATTTTTGCACAGGATTCCTCCATCAGACAATAATCCTGATGTGAATCTGCAATTTTACAAACACACATCTTCAACATCAATTCTTTAGACTGTTAAACTCTATCAGCACATAGACAACAAACAATTGCTAAGATTTATACAAGAGTTGGCTTGATAATGAATGGGGATGATAATAATAAAGAAATCTCATTGCTCCTTTACACACTATCAAGGAAGTTCCACAGCTGCAGGACAGGTGCAGTGGGGCTTTGCACAGATTTTGTTGGCCACTAGGTGGCAATGATTAGTCAGCAACAAAAACATAATGTTAGTAGGTCTACTAGTAAATCAGCGGATTTCCTGGCCCTACATTTAGACAAGAAATATTGCTGTCTTCATGAATAGTAACAGTCACTGTAGACAGCCCAACCCTAATCCTAGCCTTAACCAGAATCGATTTATGACTAATGCAAACCACAATCTTGCCTCAGTTCACACCTAACCCTATCCATCATCCAAGAACGAATGGTTTGACTATTTAGAACCAGACTTTGATCCCATAAGGATTATTAGCCATCACTGGGGCATAGGTCAAACTAAAAAAGGTCTTGATAAGGTCACATAATAGGAAAATATAGGATAAACCTATTTGGTCAACTTTGTTTTCATTCCTATGCAATAAGGCTATGTAGCATTTTCTGCATTGTAGTCTTCCTCAAAATAAAGTCAAAAGAGATCATTATGTAAATGTAAACAGGATTTCAGTGAATGGAAGCAAACCCCTGCTGTGTATAAATAAAGGCATGGTGTCTGAGCATCTTGTCTACAAACTATTTGCTCCTCCAGGGGAAACACGCAAAAACAATAAACAGGAACCTTTTTTCAGATGGACACAACCAGACAACTGCTAAATCTGGTTTATTATCAACTAAACATTTTCCACTTCAGGTCTAGCATATTGGCTGGTGCTCTTTTTTTCACAACAGCTTCATCAGTAAGCGAAAAGAGGGAAGCTCACAAAGTGCTACAATTTGTCCAAGAGGTGATGAGAAATTATTTTTCTCATTAAGATTTCTCATTGAGGTATCTATCAGAATTTCAATCCCCAAAGGACGTAAAATCACGTCTGTTTCACGTGACCACGGCTGCTGTCACTTCAGTAAAACTGAGGAAAGTAGCAACTTCACTTTAAATTCACACTTTTTATCGTGAACGACCTCTCCTATTGTACCTAGAAAAGAAAATACAGTTGGTAATAGTTTTTTGTGGTAATTACCAGCCTCAGCTCAGAGAGAGAGAGAGAGAGAGAGAGAGAGAGAGAGAGAGAGGAAAAAAGCTGCGTTCCTGCTCCGTTTGTCAGGGATTTAGTGAAGGACTGAATCCGAGCCCCGACTGTGACAAACAATGGCAGCTATGAAAGGCGAGGGGAGGGTCAGCCTAATGCAAATATCCACTTTGTACGCCTTGGAGAACTTGCACTGACAACTACAAACTTCCACCCTAATGTGAGAATACGCAGAGCCCCTAAAAAAACGAAAGAGTCAGATTTAGGTAAAGTGGCACACAGACTTGCTGTCGTAACTTCGGCGCCGTTTCAGCAACTAGCGGTGAAACTTTCTGGAATTAGCCTGCGGAGGGAGACGACTTCTGGAGACAGCATCACTGAAATGCGCCACATGCACCTGCTGCTGAGGGACAAAACGCGCAGCTAAGAAAGGTATGATGTTTGACCAGCTTATCATGACAACGTATTCCGTAATTCCATCCCCGATCCTCTCTATCTGTTATTACTCTGCATTAGATTCAGTTTTGTTTTGAACCTTTCCGAAGAACCCTTGTAAGTTTTTAGACCTTTAATAAACGCAGCTTATTTAGTAGCCTGTGTCAGGAAAACATGTTATCCCCAAACCATTGATACGCTGGCTTTCATTCAAGACATGCATGAGAAAGGCTTTGGTGCATAATAGGTCAGTGGGAGTCTGCTTGCTTGTATAGAGGTGAGGCAATCTGAGGGGAATTTTGCTTGAATGTTTATATTGTTAACTTTAAAAAACAACAATTTGACGTTTTCCTAAAAACATTAAATCCTTTCTCTCTAAACCTATTTCTCCTGTATTTGAATCCTTTTTCGATTAAATGTGCCAGATAAGTGTCACTTTCACTTAAAAGCAGAATAAGAATAGCACAGAGCACAGATAAGAGATGTGGTAAGACATTTACTTTGCACCATCATAAGTTTATTTTTTATGGCAGTGAGCAAAAAGTACTGGAGTGTAATGCTACTGTAAAATCCCAGCACATCCCCCAGAGAGACATCAAAGCAGACCCAACATGAGGCCTTTATCTGAACAATTGCTCCTTTCTATTCTGCACCCCAACCCTGACCACCCCCACAACCCCCCTATTCCAAATTTCCACTTGATTAAGCCCTAAGCTGGACAGAGTTGAATCTGGAGGGAAAAATGGTGGACCAATTATGACTCTCAAGTCTGACATGAAAAAAAAAGAAATTTGCCCTTTCTGCTTTAATTTAAGTAAGGTAACTTTTTGCAATTTTTAGAGCTATTACTCTCATTGTTAACGTACATGTATGTAATATGCAATGTAATCATGTAGCTGCACATTTTTCTGGGGTTAGACTAAAACTGATGAAACATTAATAGCAAGCAATGCATTGTCATAAATAGGAAACAATGAATTAAGATGTTTTGACAAGCATTATAAAATAGCTAACAGGGATTATGAAAGCCACCAGAAGTAACTTAGGAAAATTCTTTGAAGAATCTCATCTCTATATTATTCTGATCCGCAACTATTGCTTTTGCAAAATGCACATTTCACTCACAGCTCTTGACATTCATTTCCCACAATTAGTTTTCTCCTATTTGTTAGCAATTACCTCTGTTGGTGAGAGTAAGCAGAAGCAGCCTGCAGACCACTGTACACATTCCCTGTCTGGTGGTGAGGTTGCCAGGCAATATGAGCTGCTGGGTGAGCAGCTCTTTCTCCCCCTGCATGCTTCCCTCCCTGCTCTTTCTGACCGGCCGCCCCCCACCTCTCTTCTCAGCTTGCCTCTCCTTTATTTGCATACTAATAGATGAAGAAAATGCTCATTATATCATAAACCAGGGTTGTCAAACTCAATATTACACATTTTGAAGAACTTTGTGGGAATTCACTTGAGCATATGAACAATGTCGTCTGCATTTGCATGTCAGTTGCAGTTTTCATTGTAAAACAGTGGACAAAAGTGTAGTTATTGTTTAATGCTAATTGCATGAATCATGTTGGTTGTATTCCAGAAAATGAAAGTCTTCATATCTGTTTTTTTCTGTTGTCCACTAGAGAGGAGAGCAGTGTGCAAGTGTTGAAAAGTTGCAAAAGAATATCAAAGCAGTAACTTTACTTGTGCTGTTATGTACCAATCATGAATGAAGCAATTATGTAAATAAAGGCATAATCTCCACTTAATTTTGAGGTTTTACATCTCAATACATTACAAGTGTTTTATAATTATGAGCTACGTTATGTGCTTGGGTGTGTGTGAAGGCTTGTTTTAATCTTAATATGCATTTGTTTTATATTGTCATGTAAAGCACTTTGTGTTGCCTTTGGCAGAAAAAGCACTTTTTAAATAAAGTTTGATTTGATTTGATACCAGATCCTAAAATTAGGTAAACCTAAGATAAACAACACAAACACATTACATATTATATGGTGCCACTTAGGGATGGGCGATATTTTATTGTGTGCGATATATCGTCAAAGAAATTCCCCCACAATAACAATTTGAATTTATCGTTTTTATCGTGAGATGACAATTTGTCAAGTTGTGTTTGCAGTTGCACTACTTTGTTTTTTTTTTTTATAAATCAAGTTAGTTTTGCAGTTTGCATCGTTTGGAATAAATGTGGAATTTGGTCTCATATTTCAGACTTGTTTGATTGGTGTCACTACAGTTTTGCAATACAGGTGCACTACTTGAACTTAACTGATATAGTTTAGTGGCTTCTAGTATTTTGTAGGGCTTTCAAGACAGAATTTAGTGACAGATTTATAATACAAAATATTTTGGCTTGATAGTTTTTATCGTCACTTATTGGTACCGTGATAAATAAGAGAAATTATCGGGATACATTTTTTAGTCCATATCGCCCATCCCTAGTGCCACTAAATGAAAGCTAAGCTAAAATTCAGAAGCACACTGTTAAAAACTAAGTATATCCCATGATTTAGCAGCATGTAGTCACTTTAGCAGTAATAACTTCAATAAATCATTGTCTGTATGACATCATTGGTCTCTCACATTGATGCAAATACATTTTGTCCAATTCACCCTCCCCTTGATGATGTTGTTTTGGTAAATTTAGGTTTGCAGATATCCATTTGTGTTTACGTAGCTACAGTAGGTCCTTCCACATCATTCTAATCCAGTTGAGGTATGGACTTTGAGTCATTGCAGCACTTTTTTTTTTTCTTTTTCAGCCTAGATTTACTACGGTGCTTGGAATCATTGTCCTATTGTATCAATCAATTTAGATCAAGCTTCATATTTGACTCAAAAATACTTTGGTCTAGAGAGGAGTTCAAGGTCAACTTAATGACTGCAAGGTGTCCAGGTTCTGCAGCTGCACAGCAAGCCAAATCATCATCTCTCCATTACAGAGCTTGACAGCTGGTATGAGGTGTTTGTGCTGACATGCTGTGTTTAGTTTTTGCCAAATGTGGTGCTGTAAATTCTGCCTGAACATATCAGCTTCTGTCTCATCTGTCTCCAGGACATTGTTCCAGAAGTCTTGTGGTTTGTTTGTTTGAGAGAGAGAGAGAGAGAGAGAGAGAGAAGACAATTTTTCCTGGCAGTCTTTCCAAATAATATATCCAAATTTGTTCAGTCTTTACTACAGTAATTTAACATTTAAACAACTAATGGGGGTGTGTAGAGTACATTTGTGAATGTAGCTCTTGGGGTTTTGGCAATGAGTATTGCACAGACCAAACTTGGGTAGAACTTTTTGGAACAGCTACTTCTTAAAAGATTAACTACTGTCTTAAATGGTTTCCACTGATTACATCTGCTGATGTTCAGTTAATCAAGTACATTTATTTGGAGAGGAGCACCTATTTGCTCTTTACCCTTTACCCTCTTTATTGGCATGAAAGCAACTATTGTCTACTTGGATTTCATGCATTACTTTTGCATTTTAGCTTAGATTTTGTGACATAAATATGACGCTTAACATATAACACATGGAGGAATAATCAAGTTCAAGTTTACAGATGCGGGCATGAAAAAGTTCTCATTTTCTGCTGACTTACCAGCGACTTGTCTGCTATTTCAAGAGAAACACCTGTGTGCCCAGGGGTAACGATTTCAGAGCATAAATGAATGCCTGGAACAAGGACGTTTCCACACGCCAAGTTTGTACACCGTGTGTAACGACGTATTTGCGGGACAAATCGTTCAGCCAGTGATAGTGCAGTAATAGTGCACTATTTACTGCACCACTTCTGGCAGAAAAAGGCGGAACTTTTTCATGCCCGCATCTGTATTTTTTAAAGCACATTTTCAACAACCATTGTTGTCCAAACTGCTGGACAAGCATTGCATTGCTGTTTAAGGTTTTACTGGCCTAATTTTAAAACCTGGTATTGGCCATGTGACTTTTGATAATGTTCTAATAGACTGACTGTTCGAATTGAAAGACGGCTATCTCAGGAATTTGTTAAAAGTGATGTAGAGTGGGTGATTCAACTGTCATTCAAAGTATTCCCACACTTAATGATACATAATACAGAATATAGAATCTTAATACAAGTTAAATCTCTAAGGTTGTAAAATTCATACAGCTGTCATAAAAGAGGAAATCAGCCAGGCTGTAAACATGCTTCGTTCTGCTGTGAAATTTAGGCCTTTATCATGGGGACTGACTCACTCTTGAGTGACCATTGAAGGTACTGCAGTTTTTGGCACTTCTGTCTTGACTTTCTGGCTTTCGTCTCTGGGGGCTACAAACTATTTACCCCCAAAGCCACAACCTTTCAGAAGTCTATCACCACTGCATCTTTAAACAGGAAGGAATCATTACTCTGACAACAACCCACGAATAAATGGAGTGAGCTTTTAGTTTACATAAAACAGGCGGTCACAGTGGCAACAGCAGACAAATACACCAACAACTCTAATTATTTGCATTTTAATGAGCCTGGAAATTTGATGCTTGGTTTTTAGCTCTTTTGTTGAAAATAATTTTGTGGGGATTTCAAAGAGCAGAGTTAGAAAAAAAATACAAGTGTATTAAAACAATCCTTTTTTTCTTTACATTTTGTTTGTAATTGGTTGTAGACTTATGTGTAAAATACTGCTTAATGAAGATTCCTATATTGATTTTACGGTTTCATTTATTCAATCTAGGTTTGTAAAGAAGATAAAGGAGACTATAAAATCTTGCTTTGTCATTGAGAACTGCCCTCAATGACAAAATGCCTCCTTCTGATAGGTCCTATCCTCAAGAGATGGGTATAATTAGAGCTATGGAAACAGGAAACACCTCACCCTCCCTATCGTTCTCTCCTTCCCTCTATCCAGCCTCTTGTCTCTTTCCCCCCTCCCTTAGATGTGCATTTACAAATTATCAGGTGCAAGATGTTGAGTATCGCTATAATGAGCCTAGTGATGGTTATCACTGTGTCTTACGTCCTTTGGTTTACTGGAATAGAAGACGTGGCTACTCTCTTTTTTTCTGCTTGAAAACTGAAAACAAGTTGCAGGCTACAGATTCAGAGTAGATTGTTTTGTAAATTCTAACTTTTAATAAAGATTGTAGATTTTGTAAGGTTTCTAGCTTAATGAAAAAATCCATTAGGGATTTTTGTTTTCCTAATGGAATATTTGTTTATTATTTATAATTGTTATTTGTTCATTTCTTTTTGATCAGAATCAACTAAAACAATTCATTTTACACACTCATTTTTGAAGGTTTTACCATTACCGTTTGATTTTAAGACTTGTCCTTTAAATGTTTTTAAATCCTTTTGTATTTACCACATTTTGTTACAACTTTACACTGAATAGATTCAGTTCATTTTTTCCTCATCTGTAAACAGTTCTCCACAATGACAAAATGAACCAGCTACACAGTTGTTCTTTTCATTTATTAATGGTGAAATACTTTAATTACCAATTTACAGAAGTATTCAGACATGTGGAACTAAATGAAAAGAATAAAAATGAAAAGATTTCAGATATTTCTACATTAAAGCTAGGGTTGGCAATGTTGGAAAAACTGATTGAGCAAGCGGCAGTTTAAAAAACACACCACCCGAAACCACGCCTTCAGAACGCAGGGATATGTACGCTGATGTTTTACGAGCAGGTTAATGATAACAGCCAAGTGGATAGCTCGTTAGCTTGATTGTAAACAGCTGACAAACCAGCTTTTTAACAGCTTTAATCCACTCACTTCCAACTCTTTCTGCAGTGTAAAAAGTCCACACTGCAAACGTCAACGCCTCCAAGACTTAATCCTTATCTGTTGTTTTGTTTTGTTTTTTTGGCGCAGCAGCAGTTAGCAGTCCGTTAGCTATATTTGTTTACAGTGAGCGGCGGACAGGGGGGTCATGTGGGGTACGGACAGAGACAAGACATAAAGGCATCAATTCATTCTTCTATAAGGTGCGAATTACCAATTCCTGCCTTTCGGTGCGAATGGCAGGGGTTGGTCAGAGTTTTTACAGAACTGCAGCTCTCACAGAGGTCTGACTTTTTTCCTTCCTTTTTATAAATACTTGATGTATTGACTACTGTCAGGATGGAAGGACCATTTCACCCAGTAACACAAAAATTCCGTTTTCAGACTTGCATTGCGGAACATGAGCGGTAAAGTTCATCCGCTCTTTAAATGGACTCGTCTTTTCAAACATGCCGCTTCGTTGTGGACTTAGCGTGTCCGGGGTGCTTTCAGACATCAGGAAATGTTGTGGAAAAGTCAGCACAGCCCCACTCTCCTTCAACTCTGTCCAGAACATTTCCTTCTGCATTCAGCCAAAACGACGTGCCGCAACATTTCCGTTCTTATGACATGGGGTCCAGCCGTTACATGTCCGCTACATCTCCAGGGTAAAAGAGCTGATCGCATGTCTGAATGCAGGCATGATAAAGGACAGTCTGAGAGGGGCTAAAGTGTATGAGCCCGATTACCAACTCTGGCTTTAATTGAGAAAATTCCTACCATTGTATGGACCATGAATGCAACACTCGTTAGGCTAGCAAGCAGCGCGGTTGCAATGTTCACTGTCAGACTGGCTTCACACCGGCTGCTACCACTTTCAGTTTCAATAATAAATACACATTGCACGAACATTAGAGAACATGTCATCTGCGTCAGCTACGTGGGCCAACATGACACCACGTAAGAATAAATCCAGCCTAACTCCAGCTTTAGCGTGATACAAACACTATTGCCCCCCAAAAATATAAAATTGACAATGAAAACCACAGATTTAACCCATTGACAAATGTTTATTTTACCATCACATTTCAAAGCAAAATCATTGTGTTTAATTTGGAATGAGTGTGTCAGTGTGGTGGTCTTTGAAGATTAGTACAATTTGAGGAGAAACTACTTTGAGGAACATCCTGAGGGATCTCAGGAGAAAGCTGCAGAAGTACAGTACAGTTTGATTACGTTCAGAGGTGGACATCCATGGTCCAAAAAGTAAAGCAGGAACACAAAGACTACCCCTCCAGCTCGTGAAGTGACTGAAAGTCCAACAGCCTCCATTGATCTAAAATTGAAAATTTTTTTGAGAACACTCAACAAGCTTCCTGTATCAAAGTACTAGGAATGAAGGCTCGTGTCCTCTAGTTCTCTAGGCCACAAGAACAAAATTATGTGATTTTTTTTTTCTCCTGGATGTGATTGAGGATGCTTTGCAGCTTGTTCCATCGACATCCTTTTTCTTGTTCCTGTGGCCTTGAGAAAAAGAAAAAGTTCTAATTTCTCTCAGAGTATGTAACAAGCTTTAGTTGGTCACCGTGAAAGAAATTCAGAGTTCCTCTTTGAAAATGGGAGAATCTTACAGGGCAACCATCAATACAGCAATCTACCAATCAGGGTTTGTGGAGTGGCCAATCAGAAGCTATATATCTCTGAAACATATATGACAGCTTAATGGGAATTTGTCAAAAAAGGGACATGATTTTAAAAAAAACAACAGCAAATTTTATTATGTTAAACAAATATCTAACTGTTTGCCCGAAATTATAAGCTGCATGGAAGGAAACCTGGCACTGGTCATCACTGCAATACCAGTCCTACAGTTAACCATGGTAGTGGCAGCATAATGGTGTGATGGTGTTTTGGTTTTGGGACTGGGTGACCAGTTAGGACAGAGAGAAAGGTGTTGGCAGAGAAATACAGTGCAATCGTGACTGAAAATCTTCTCTGGGTTTCTTAGGATGTCAGGCTATGGCAAAATATAGTAATTCTATTTGTAAAAGACAATAACTTGAACCAATGCAGCCAAAAAACAAACAAACAACAACAACATCAAAAAAACTAATATAGCTTTAGGAAACCTGTATGAAAATCCTGGAGTGAACTCAAATAGAGTCAGACCTGAAACCAGCAAAACATCTCTGTATAGATCTGGAACGATGCAGCTAAGAAGAAAGGGACAACATCCCAAGTTGTGCCAGATTTGTAAGATTATTCCTTTGAAGGCTTCAAGCTAAAGGTTCTCTTATAAACAAGGGGGCTGAATACTTAAATCCAGAGTTGGTAATCCAGCTCAGAAACACTTTTTGTTATACTGGGTGAAATGGTCCTTCCATCCTGACAGTAGTCAATACAACATGTACTCATTAAAAGGAAAGAAAAAAGTCAGACCTCTGTGAGAGCTGCAGTTCTGTAAAAATTCTGACCAACCCCTGCCATTCGCACCAAAAGCCAGGAATTGGTAATTAACAACTTATAGAAAGAACGAATTGATGCCTTTATGTCTTTACTCTGTCCCTCCCATCTCTCCGTCCCCGGTCCCCCACCTGGTCCCCACGTGACCTGCTCTGTACGTTGCTCACTGTGAACAAATATAGCTAACAGACTGCTAAATGCTGCTGCGCCAAAAAAACCCAAAACGAAACAACAGATAAGATGAAGTCGTGGACGTTTGCAGTGTGGTTTACACCGCAGTAGGAGTTAGAGGTGAGTGGATTCATGCTTTTAGAAACGTGGTTTGTCAGCTGTTTACTATAAAGCTAACGAGCTATCCACTCAGCTATTATCAGTTAACCTGCTCGTAAAACATCGGCTCACACGTCTCTGCGCTCTGGTTTCGAGTGGTGTTTTTTTTTTTAAAAATGTAGCTTGTTCGAACCGTTTTTCCAACATCGCCAACCCTAGCTTTTATGTAAATGGTGTATGTACAATTTAAAACAAAAAAATTGAATAAAGTATTTGAATATTCTAACATCTGTTTTACTGATGAGGTTGAGATGTTCTGAAAATTGAGGCACCATGCATTGTAAGAGAAACACTAAACACTATGACCACTATTTCATATGAACCCTTCCCCTTGACTCATATCACAGTGCATCCACTTTGACTTCTAGAGATTCATTTGCATTGAATGTTTACATTATCTTAGTAGTTTGGTCCGTTGTGCAGGATGTGTTGGTGCGGCCTCTAATTTTTGTTTCTTCCTCCAAAGATTAAAGACTCCATGGAGACCAGGTGTACTCCACATACCAAAAATAACTTATCTGTTCTTCCCTTCATCTTTAAGGCCACAAGTGATAAATTCTTGCACTTCTGTGAAAGGGAACAATTTAAATTCTTTATGGAGCATCTGCATTTAACCCATTTTTCGTCTCTGACTGAGGTATGCAGAGTTCAAGAGACAAAAGTCAGCATTTTTTATTGATCCAGAGAAGCGGCTCCCACCCACCCACCCTCCTGGTGTGGAATGCACACCTGGAGGTGTTTGCTGAGTGGCTCAAGTAATCCATATAACAATGCAGACTGACATCTGGTGCCATCAAAAGCACTGGAGGCAGTTTGCTCTGTGACAGGCTTTGCTTTGTCTCCATTGATCAGCAAGTTTGTAATGCTGTTGATCTCTTTATCGTGATAATCCTTTATTTTAACACTGCAGGCTAAAGCAGATTTAGATCAGCAGAAAAAAGGTGAGAAAAGCACGTAACTGATTTGAGAAAACAAATAAGATAACACAACCAAAATGTTTGCCAATGAACGTTGGGGACCAAAGAGCACAGGTAAAGTGCAGTTGTCTAGACTTTTTTGTTGATATGGCAGGCCAGTTGAGTCGCTCTGCTCTTGGATCCCCTCACAAAGCTCACACAGGAGGGAGATGGGTGCAGATAAAGCGGCAGGGTTACGCCCCGCTGAGGAATTGGGATGCCTCGGGGGCTGGGAAACTTTCTGCCTGGCTGGCCTTAATATTGTGATTCCCTTTAGTCAACAAAACAGTGTGTTTGATGGAACATGTCAGGTTGCTTCAGGACTTGGGGGCTGGTCCTCTCCAGTTAGACAGCTGTCAGCTCCTCAGTGCTCAGAAAGCCAGCAAGTACTCCATGTGTTGTTGGAGACTTCAAAACCAGAGAGCATAGTGAGGTAAGTGCTGATTCTTACATTAACAAAACATGTTGAAAGGATTCAGTTGGATTCAAGGTTGAACTTTATAGTCAAGTCACTTTTGTCACAGGGATTCATTCTCTTTTGTCAGATCTTTGGTTTTGGAGATTAAAGCTCTCAAGAGACACTTACTGGAACGGAAACCATTTCTAATTTGGATTAATCTGAGAATTTAGGATGGTCATCCAAATTAGCAATGAAATATGTCGTGACTCCATGCTTTATCTGATATGAAGTCCCCCATATAGTCCAATTTTGCTTAGAATTTCTGTTGAAAGAGATTTATGGGCATGAAACGATCCAAGCATGACTTTGCAAAGATGATTAAATCTAACATGAGTGCATTTCGAATAGGAAAGTTACATTCCGCTTGTCTAATGAAAAATAAAAAAAATGAAGGGAGTGAAGCTGTTTCATAGCTTTTATTACAACAGTTTAACAACAGGGTCAATAGTAAAACTACCCCTGACCTCTTATTAGGAGTATAGGTTATGCTAAAGTGTATTTCTTGCTCTCATTACTTTCTGTATGAATACCTTGTCAGTCTGACAGAGCGTTCTCCTTGACTCATTGAACTGTGGGTGCTGCTGCTGTAACCTGACCTTGCCTCCTCCAGCCACCTGTGCTTGCGCGTTCCGGGAAAACACTAGCTTTTGTGTTGGAGTGAGACGTCCACACAGCAGGGAGCTGAGGTACATAACGGGTCGGCTGTGACAGGTGGCACACTCTCTCCATGTTTCCCCGCAGTAAAGCACACAGATATGGTCGGGCTGCTGGTGGAACAGCTGTACCACCCTGTCATGGTGTGAGGTCAGAGGTAAAATCACATTCCTGTCAGCATTTTTATAGATGTTTAATTTAAAATGCATTTCTTTTAGTTCAAAACAAGTTTCCATAGAGATTTGGATGTCATCCGATATCTTCCGATGGTTTTAGTTAGGAGGTCAGGGTACAGTGTGGGTGTTTCTTTTTGAGTAGCTGTGTGCATTCATAAACTGAGGGTAATCAATCTGAAATGTGCAGTCTGTGTGCAAGAGGAAGAACAGTTCACTTCAGTGTCTCCAGTGACTGAAGCAGCATACTGGGACTGGTCGAAAGGGGTCAGGGAGGGCAATAGCCTTGGCTGTGTGAGTCTGGATGGTGATGTGATTTCTCAAGCTTGTGTGAGATGGACGGAAGGAAGAAGAGGGATGGCTCGTTCACTTTCTTCCCCATATTTATTCAGCTTCTCTAACATAGAGTCCAAACTCATCTGTAAGTATATTATCTCATGTTATTCTTTAAGAAGATTTAGAATTGCCTCTCTAAGCAAGAATTTATTCTGTATGTGATTATAGCTGCAATGTGTGATTTATTTGGTAGTGTGTTTTTTTTTTTAAGAATTTTGATTTCTTTTCATTTTGTGTTCAGTTTTGGAAGTTGGTGTGAAAAATACCCCAAAACGGATGCTTCCAGGTTATAATTCATTGTATTTCCTAGTTTAAATGACATTTTTTTAGTTTGTTTTGCAGCAGTTAGACAAAATAAGTTATCTGGAGATAGTACATTTTCCTCCTGGTTTTATAGAAACTGATGGCCAAAATCAAAAATTATCTCTTGCAACTGTTTATCTTCCTTTTTGTTAAGAAAATAGAAAGTGTGGTAAAGATATCTAACTTTACAAGATGAACATTGCCATAGCTGTTATAGGTTGTAAGGAGAGGAAAAGTTGATCTTAAAGTTGTTGTTTTTTTTTCAAATCACAGCTGTTGGTGGTCTGTGTGGCACTGTGGGGTTGGTATGAAGTGAGGTAGGATGAAGGTGTCACATTCCACAGTTTGGTGTGTGTTTGTGCTAGTTTATCACGATGACCACCCATCTACCTGCAACAGTGTTTTGATTCCATCTTCTCCCACTTCCACTCAAGATAGATCTATCATTCCCCTTGTTAATTCCTCTTTATTCTAACTTTTGACGTGTGCGCCCATGTTGGCCTGCGTGAGTATGTGCACATCTGAAACAGACCACAAAAATGTCTGTCTTTATACAAACATTTGCTTTGGTCATCTACACCCCCCCTCCTCAGTCTCTCATATTTTTATCAGCAAGACAAGATGAAAAATGATGGAACTGCAGCTCTCATGTCATTTTACTAATTTGTTCCCCTGATAGCTTTATCTGATCCACCCCTGTGCCACCCTTGGGACCACCGCTATCTGCTTTTGCAGATCACATAAATATTGTTTACCAGAAGCCTGCGTAAATGAGGTTATTTTAAACCTCATGATTGCTCATGGAAAAACAACAGGAAAAGTTTAACTCTGGTAGTTGTGCACGCATATTAGTGTTAATGGAGCTGATGTATTACATCAGAACATCCTTGCAATCTTGACTTGAATCTAAACATTCTGTAGGTGCAGGCACGTGCTGCTTGTGCATGTAGCTATTTCATTTTGTTTTTCAAAGGACATCGGCACTGTGGAATATGTCACCAGTTTTTCCTTCAGGACATGGTTTGTTAATCTCAGTACAGCAGGGCTTGTGCCTGACCGCAGTCACTAGGAGTACAAATGCTCAGTTATGCTGTGCCTTCTGACCACCGAGGACATGTCCACATCCCCCTCTCAAAAACAAACAAACAGAAAACCTTCCATACAATAGTAAAAATGCAGACAGAAGTAAGGGCTTGTGGATCCCTCAACAAGAAGTTTCAGCCTACAATGTATTTGCTGATGAAAAGAATTTCCATTTATCAACCTAAATGCTGTAAATCTAACAGAAAAACCTCATGCAGACTCACACAAAAACTAATGCATCTCAGTTATGTCTTATGACCCATTGTAAGTGTGTGGTGGCGTTTTTCTCTCAGCAGAAACCCCACTATTGTTTCTCTATGAAAGAAACAAAAGTCCAGTGTTCTGGGCAGTTTTAGGCTGCAGCCTTTGGGCAGAGGGTGAATAAACACCTGCCTGCAGCAGCAAGCAGGTGTGAGGCCTGTAAAAACTGAGCTGTTTAAATCACAATCTTCCCTCCCTCCTCAGTGTAAACATCACATTCATCACACACAACTCAGGCTCTTTTGGCAGAACAAGGACTGTAACATGAAATCCATTCATATAGTCCATTCAGAAGGGTTTTTTTTTAGAGCAAGGAAGTATTTACTTGTGATTCAGAATGCAATCATTATAAAATAATTTATATGCCTGACTTCATCTTATTTCTTGTTGTGTTCTACAACTATCTGTGGTCACTCCTCTGTATATAGAGTAATGTAAGCTATACATTGATAGTGATTTCCCAGTTTTAATGGATTGGCATTTAATTGCTAGATTCCTGGGTGTAGCAACAATCAAAAAGGTCAATACTGATAGTATACAGTTGTGTGATGAAGTCTTAAGCATTTTTAATGGATTCTTAATTAAATAAAATCATTTCAAAATTTCCTTTAATATGCTGGTAGTTCGATGCACATTTAATAATGAATTGTGTTAGTCTGACCAAGACTGGACTTCACAATACTTGTAATTGTGTTTGTCTGACTGAAATGGTATGAAACTGAAGTTCTCAAAACCAGACTAATGAACCCAGATAATGGGCTTTATGCACACCTTTAGTACTTCCTGAACTTAATACTGCACTTTATTTCCTGTCTTACATGATTGGATGAACTGATTAATCCAGGTGTGTCTGACCTAAGTAAATGGCAGCAAAAGAGGTCCACAGCTTTTTGGTACATGCATGAAGGGGGGTCCTCATGGAAAATAAATTGTGAACCACTGCTTTAATCTATGGATGTATGATACAAAATTCCCTTTGCAGCTTAAAATCTCACTCTAACTTTGTAACCCACTTGAATTAAGAATGCTGGTAATACAATGATATTCATTGAATTTGCTTATTGTAAATCAAACTGTTTATATATTTGTTGAATTTTATTTGTACAGTGTCAGTGTCAGAATTCAATCATCTATGGTTATGGTAAAAGGACTACTGGACCACACTACACACCAATTTCCCCCATAGCACTTACATTCATACAGCACCTCTGTGGTAATTACTGTTACACAGTATTCATACCCTGGTGGGCACATCAGGAGGCAGTGAAGGAGGTGTGTTGCCCAGGGACATTTGGGGATACAGTTGGGGGAAGCGAGGAATTGATCCCAACCTTTTGATTGGACTGCTCTTCCCCCTGAGTAACAGCCACCCCATAAGATTAGGCTGGTTTACTTACAGACAATATTTTTTCCAATAAATCAAACCTATATATTGAATCCAGTGTCTCACGCAGTACTCAAATATTATCTGTATATGACAAATGCATATTTCAAGTCCTGTTAAAAAAAAAAAAAATCATTGCAAGCTTTTAACAGTCAGGGTCGCCTTGCTGAATACAACTTCCCACAGGATTAGAGGTTTGGGGATCTTTGTTGCATGTCATTGCCCTTCATTTCCTGTCCCATCCTTATACAGTCAACTTGGGAATAAATGCATAAGGACATGCCCAAACTATACATATAATAAACTTATGCTCATACTGTAGCTCATGTGACATATTTTCCAACCCAATACTTTAAAACAGAAAGAAGAAAAAAGGGAGAGAGGAAGCAGAAAACCTGCCCTCTCCAGTCCAAGGCAGCAGAAATTATAGGTTCTGTTTGGCACAAGCAGTGAACAACTTGGAGAGAGAGGAGTGTATATTTGAGTAGTGCATATGTGAGGTATGTCTGCTTCTGTTTACATAGCAGATTATAGAGTAGACATAGGAACAAGACTAAATAAGACTGAATGTAGATCTAGTATCAGTCAAAATGTGCTGTGTGTAAAAGATATATTTCTATTTTGATGTTTCCTCTTTATTTTGTCTTCTAGTTGTGTTCAAAGTGTAAATTTCACAGGATACTGCTGTCAGCGTGAGAGTATCCAGTGAGAGCCTGCAAGTGCTGTGTGAATGCAGCCAGTGACAGTGAATCTTCTTGTCTCTGTCAGGTCATTTTGATGTCTTAGACTAATGACATTTCTAAATATAAACCAACTTAATTACCTATCCTCACTACTGTCTCTGTTTAGCAGGCTGACTTAATACAATCTTCACATTTTCACACAGTGGTCATTCCCATTGAGCATGTTTTTTTTTTTTTTTTCCTTTTTTTCCTCACTTGAACAAGGATTTCCTGTGTTTAGGAAGAAATGGGATGGAGCTAAAGTTCAGTGCTAACAAGCTGTTCACTTTGCTACATTCCTGTTGGCCTCTTCTGTGTTTTTGGGTCTCATTGATGAGTTCCTGGCTCTAGCTGTCAATTGTAATTGATTGATATCGGAAGATGCCATATCTAGCTGCTGTAACAGAAAGATGTCTCACATATGTCAGAGGCAGTTAAAGGATCGGGCATTCCCCTGACAATATTTAAAGGGAATGCTATTATAGTGGGTGACCTGAGCCTCCAGTCCAATGCTGATGTCTTCCTTTCTTTTTTCTTTTGAAAAGCAGCAGAATAAGCTGAAACCCTAGTCCATTTGTATTGTGAGGACAAAGAGAGAGCATTGTGGCAAGAGGGGTTGAGGGGAGCCGCCGGTGGAGGTAGGGGTGCAAAGGGTCGGGGGCATAGAGAGGACTTGGTCAGAGTCTGATCCATGCTGGCTCGAGTGTTGGGGGTTGTTGCAGTTGGGGTATACAGGTCAGGTGTGGGTCTGTGTGTTTTCTGAATGGCGAGCTTGGAGTTGCTGCATGCATTTATCCAGCTGGAAGAGGCTTCAGTAGCAGAGCAGCAACAGCAGGGCGGGGGAGGTTATGTAGGAGGAAGGGAGGGAGAGTGACGGGGAATCCAGCGCTCTGCCTCTCTCACGCTCTGGAGTTCAGTCTGCTCCAGCTGCCGACACCACCGCACACACACACACTCAGTGTCAGACATGGGAGAGAAATGGTGCCGGACCTGTTGATATCATAGCAATGACTAACAGTGGTCAAGGTGTGGATTATCAGCTCAGCCACTTGGAGTTGATGACACGTTACTTATTGAAGTTACGGATCTCATCTGGTGCCTAAATGCTGTCACTCGGCAAAATGCACTCCAGAGCAAAGTCCCGCAGTTGTGACAACTACCTGAGTATTAAGGTATGAGCCTGACATTTCTTATTGACCTACTAAAAGCTTATGTTTTCCTTAGATATGTTTAATTATTCAGATTATTTCTGCTGTATTGGATGCAAATCAAGCTTGTTAAAAAACTCCAGCATGTGTGTTATGTTACACATTCCAGAGGTGGATGTTTTTGATGCAGCAGCACTCAGGCAGCTGATATTTTGTCTGCTTCCTGGTAGACATAACATAGCAGGTAGCTTCTTTGTGAATGTGATATTTAAGGAAGAGGCAAGAACAATATTTGCTGATATGTTTTTGCTCCAGGTATAAAACATTTTCCTTTAGTTTTAGGTATTCAGTCATTTCAGTTTTGTACTTTTTTAGTGATAGATTGTACAAACTGCAAAAATTCATCATATTCTCTATTTTGTATTAGTTTCTTGAGTAGGCACCAGTTGATTTATAAATCCATAAAGACAATTTGTCATCTCTGAGGGTTAGTGACAAGTCTGCATCCTCCGACTTGCTTTATCAGTATGCAGCCACTTGCTTGGGAATGTAGCCATTCTATATTTACTCTGCTAAGGTATCAACAGACTTTGTTAGTCTCTTTTGTCTCTGCTGTCATTGCTCATCACAGCTCTGATTGATTGATCCATTCACTTTTTGTCCCCTTTGTTGGGTTGTCTTTAATGTAGAGGCATAATCAATAATGCAAATGTGTGTGTTTTATGCATTACAAAATTCATTCATAGTGTCGGCAAGGTCTGTCGGTGCAGCTCAGGGATAATATCCTTTCAGTGCTGTTTACATCCTGTAGGACAAAGTTATTATTTGCCTGCTGTAGATCAAATCTTTCTGATATTCATCGTGGGAATGTGTAGGAAAAAAATCTACCTCCACCTCTAAATTGAGCTTCTGTAGTTTTTAAAGTCTCTATAACCTGATGATTGGCAGGAAGGTTTTTTAAGATTTATTTGAATGAAAATTTAGATGAAAAGAGAATCAACACAAGTTTCTTTTGTGTTTGATATGTTTGTACTCTACTTTATCACATCACCTCACTGACCTGTCTACATTTGTCCCAGCATCATTGTGTTCCTTTCTGGTTATATTCTGAGCAAACATTACAATATTTACACTCTTTTTAGAGAGTGGTGTTCTCTATTATCTTTATTGATAAGAGAGCTATGTGGCGTATATGTGCATAAAACTAATATGTCTGTATTTGTTGAGTTAAGAGAGAACCTGTGATGTAACTGAGATCTTTGTCTGACACTATTAGGTAACCTTAGTGACTAAAACTTCATGCAGTGCAGATCTTCTGACTGCTTACCTCTTCTTTCCTCTCTGTCTCAAATGAGGTAGAATTTCTATAAGAGCAGATCAAAAGCTGAATCAAGGTATTCACTAAGATGGGGTGGTGGTGGTGGTGGTGGGGGTCTCACCAGACTCCTTTGTTGGCATCCTGGCACCTGGCAGCAGGGCAGGTCTGAGCTACCTGCAGCCTTTGTCATCCTGCTGCCTTTGAGGCTGTTAGCAGGTTGGTTAGTGAGCAGCCTGTATGGGGGCTCCAGGGCTCTCCTGTTACACTCCCCTGGTGGCTTCATGCTCCACTGGAGGCCTGGTAGGCAACGTCTTTTGTGTCCCTGACCCAGTAAATGTGTCAGTGACCACTTCGTGTTAACTCTCTCTGACTCTGTGTTGGTCTCTCGCTTTCCTCTATCTTAGTGATGCACTTCTTTGTTCTTTTCTTTCCACCTTGATCTTCAACATCCACTGTGAAGGATGATGCCTTTTTTGAGACCAAAGTGACCAGGATATGTTATTTATGAAAACTTAACAGACCTCAAACAGGTAAAAGAGGGCTTGAGCTAATTAAAATGTGATCCTTTGGCAGTGTCCTCTCAGCCAGGACTTAACTCCATACTTAACCTCAAAGTTTGTTTCACCAAAAGACAAAACCTCCAGTGTTTAGCGAACTTATTTTCTGTGTTCACCTCTTGAACAGCTGGTTTTACCGACAGCTCAGACAAAAGCGTCCCACCTGGAGCTTAAAGCCTCTAATTACCACCTCGCCCCTCCGTCGCTCAGCCAGAGGTTTACAAAGACCTGGCATCAGAAAGGCTGGGACTTCCCACTTTGCTCTCATCCTGGCTAAAGCTCTGAAGCTAGACATACACAGCTATACACACTGCATTCCTCTGTAGCACAGAGCGGATGGGAAGCTCAGCTTTGGTGGCTAAGCTCAATTATTCTGCTGAGATATGCAAATATGTTTCGCTGTAGACAGGTGACACTCAATGAAAGCTTCAAATGCTTCATGACAATAGAGGGATATGTTTAACGTTATGTAAGATATTACCTGCCTTGATGTGTCACTTCCCTGAATGTAAACTTTGTGCTGTCCTGGTATTTTTAAGCTGACTGCAGTTTGGCTTCAACGCTGTTACACTGGACTGTCACTCCAGCAATAAGAAGTCTTTGATTGTAATCAAGCTCAAATCTTTTCTCTGTTGACTTAATTGCTCTTCAAAACTCTTCCTCTATCACTGCCGGTGTTTTTTGTCTTCCCTGGAAACCTGAGGACAAACTTGTCAGTCTGTCCGAGCAAGGGCTTTCCTCCCATTGTTAGCTCTCCTCCAATAAAACACCATGTTATTCTTCTCCTGTTGGGTGCAACTGTGACTAATGCCCAGAGAAGTTTTTGTCTGTAAAAGCAAGCTGACTGCTAATGGAAGTGGGTGTTTTGTTCCTGGGCACCAACACTGTACAGCACATGCCACTTAGAGAGGCGGAGCACACAATGAGAGCCTTGTAGCAGAGTCGTGGCATGCGTACGAATGAGCTGAACTGTACTCACTCTTTTCTAATTGTTGGTGCTGAGCTGCTTAGATCAACAGGACAGATCCTACAAAGGGTGAAACATGGGCTGTCTGACCAGCAAAATCTAACAGAACATCCCTTCTCAGCCTTTTTTTCTTTTTTATTACATGTTTATTGTTATGGAAATGCAGCACAGACCTTCAAGTGAAAGTAACAAAACAGGCGTGAAGAGCTGCATATTTGAACGCTGCGTTCTTCAACATGCTACATGGTTGTTATAGTGTGCCACTCTCCCTGGCTTCACTATTTATCTGTCTGCTTATCGTTATAGGCAGATGTCTCTATTTCACTGTTGTGTTCCATTCAGGAAGGACAGATAGTGAAGCGATGTTTGGCCTTGGCTCCGACTAATCAGAGGAAGGTCATAGCCTGAACTGTAAGCATAACCACCTCTGCAGGTCAACCTCATCCAGAGCTGCAATAATCCCAAATGTCCTGTCTCACTGTCTGACAGTTTGTAACTAGCCATGTTGGACATGCCATCAGCACTGTCGGAGACGGATGGTGGTGGGGCCAGGCCATGTATGGGTCAGATGATGACATGGTTGTTATTAGAGGGTAACGTTCCATCATCCTGGACGCAACTGGAGTCCAGTCAGGACTTTCCAGTTTGGCTGTTTGTAATTGCTGACAGTGACATCACTCTAACCAGGTGTTTCCCCTCACTGGGATGCTCAGACTTCCTGACAGTCCAGCTTAATGGGATCCTGTGTAGCTAATCATAGGCATTCAGTCGTATATCTTATCATTTATGAACAGTCTACAGATGCCTTGCAGTTTTCTAGAATTAGACTGATTGTATTTTAAATTCATTAGTTTATTTTGAAGACATGTATTACCAGGGTTTCCAATATTGCCAGGATGTTTGCCCATGATTTGTTAATAAGCATTGCTAATGATAACATGCATTTTATTTTCCTCAGGACGCTGAGTCTTTGGACAAGTGTATCCAGAGCACCTTGTCTGCTTTGTACCGTCCCTTCAGCGCCACTGCTTCCACCGTCCTCTGGCAGCTCTTTAGCGTGGTGGAGAGACAGTACCGTGGGGACGGCCTCCGCTGCCTCATTGACTTCTTGCTTCCTGCAAAGAGGATTCTACACATCATCCAAAAAGAAACCTGTGTGAGTGCTCGATGGACACGCTTTAATTTAGGAATCCAAGAATGCCGGCTGTGATTTATTTCAAGAAACTGTTTGGGGCATAACACAATGAGGGATTTACCTGCTTTCCAGCTGGACTGTTGGAGATGTTTGACTTGGATCTCTTTTTAGCTTCTGTGTGTGCAGATTATGGAACAGAAAAAGCTGCAGGGAAGATATAAGAAGGCCATTTGTACAAAGAAAAGACCTGCTGAGTTTGAATATTTTTGCTGAGTGGGAAAAGGGACTCTGAGACAGAGCTGACGATTGTCTCATGAACAAACTGAAAAGCAGCCATCTTTTTCTGAATGGGGAAACTGAGGTCTGCTTGAGAAGTTGCTGTCCTCTGGGGTCTGAAGTGAAACTCAATACTTTCTCTCACAAGCTTTGATTGCTGTTGGGTTAGGGCAGTAAGACCATAGCACTGAAACTTTATTCCTCTGTATTCATCTCTGTGGTGATTACACTCTGACGATAGCTGTAGAGCAATAGTTTCACCTAAGCCTAGCCCCTGAGAACAGCTCGCTGTGCATGTAAGTCTTTGTATTGGAGGCAATATGAGAGGCTTCAGAGGGAGATCACATCTTCAGCCTTTTCCTCAGTTTTCATAAGAGATGAAAAAAAACAAACCCTTTAGCAACTTGTCTTTTCTCTCAGGGTCTGTTTCATTTTCATGCCGTCACTGTGAAAGATTTGTGTTGCTGTTACTGTGAAACCAGGCCTGACCAGACAAGTTTTCATATTTAGTTGAATGATCCCTGAGAGTGATTCATCCTGTGCATCCTGTAAAAGCAACTTGTATCTCCATAACAGCTTAACATGTATTTGAACACAGCTTTGCAGATGTCAGTTGAAATAATGTCAGTGGCAGGGCCACTACACACAGATGATAGCTGTGTTTAATGAGAGAAGGTACTGACAGATTTCTCTGTTTTCTTTCAGGTGAAATTCAGAGGATCACTGTTCTATCATGAGGGGTGGCCTCTCTGCATCCATGATAAAGTTGTCCTGCAGCTTGCCCCTCTCCATAAAGTTAGACTAAAGCAAGGAGACTTCTATTTACAGATAGTTCCTTTAGGCCGCAAGGCTGTCAAGCTTGTGATAAAATGTCTCTCTGCCAGTGGGCAGGCCGTTGCAGAAATCCCCATTTCAGACAGCATGTATGGCAGCATTTTCACAGCTGAGTTCTTGCAGAATGTAACACGTGACAGAAACCTGCACCCACTACAGAACTGTCTGCTTACCACTGGTACGGCTGTGTACAGGACACCGTGGAAGAACGTGGTCAACCCGCTCTTTGTCAGCAGCACAGCGGACGCAATTATGCAAGCTCGCTGTAGCAGAGGTGGCTTCCGTGGCCCTCTCAGCACCTGCAGCACCAGCGGATCCACAGGAACTCTGGACAGTCACCGCAGCTCCAGAGAATCCCTGCTCTCTCAGGGAGCAGAGTCCATCTTTTCTGAGCCCACCTCCCCTAACAGAAACCTCATGGATTCCAGCATGGAGAACCAGAGCATCAACAGGGAAGATAATGCTACACCCATTATTAAAATCGAAGGACCAGCTGAAGATTGTGATAAAGGGCCAGGAGATGAAGACAGCAGTGGAGGAGAAAGAGAGCCAAGATCCAAGATGCTCTCTTTTAGTACAGAGCTCAGTGACCTGGGCCCTCGACGTCGCATACAAGGAGACTCTGTTACCTCTGAGAGCAAGAGACTTTTCAGGAAATCTTATATGGAGGCTCTGCAGAATCCTATGAGCCTTGGGTCCAGCTCTGAATCCATCCTGGAGGAAAGCCCGGAGCATAGTGCTTGCCCAAGAGACAGAGCAGTTACACCAGGCAGCAGCCCCGACACCCGCACATCTCCCAGAGAACACTTATCTCGTAGGTTTGGTAGCCGGAGCTGGCTCAGTGGCGATGACTCCAGGCCCAACACACCTTTATTTTACTTACAGAGAGGGTTGCGGAGTGCTGAAAGGCAGAAAGGCTCCAAGTCACTAGAGAGGACTAATAAAGCAGGCCAGGTCAAAGGCCACAGAGAACGATCTTCATCTGGAGGCTCAACAAGCGTTTCTCCCAAAAAGTTGATGAATGGTTATGCTCTTCGTTTTGGGAAGGTGGATGTGGAGGCTGTTTTTCCTGGAAATGAGAGAAGAAGCTGCAAAGAAGAGTCAGGTACGTCATACAGTACAATACCACCGTTTTTCTCCTACTCTCTCAGCACACACAACCGACTCTTAAAACAATCTTTTGTGATCATGGCATGGAGCCATTTAATATAAATATTCAGCTCCTTTAGCCTCTTGCTATCATATATAAAATGCCTACTTGAAAAACATCCTCAAATCCAGCCATTCATCCATAATTTTTAAAGTCAAGTTACACATTTTTGGCGTCTGTGGATGGTGTTCTGGAAAACTCGGTCAAAGTGTTCTTTTCCACTTTTATCAAGTGAAACTATAAATTAGAGAGTAAATAAATACCAACTTAATGATAATGACTTAAGCACTGAATGGACATCTTGATATACCAAATTTAATTCTTGGTCTGTTGCTTTCTTTTCTTTTTGTGCAGCTTTGAGTGAAGAGTTAAGAACAGTTCAACTTTTAAGCAGGAGATCAGGTGCCAGCCAATCAGATCCCCTGACTAACCATGTGCTCGATTTCATAACTGACTGAGACTAGAGTAACAAACAACTGTCCACCATAGATCCCACCCTGATAATGGAATAAATGTGGTTGTATTGACTGTGATTTCATAGAAATATTCAATTTGGCAGATGATTAATCCCAACAAATATAAGCACACCAGTGAGCAATGCTGGGTTTTGCACAGTAATTTACACAGAGCTAAACTCGCATTCTGTGTTATGTACACTTTTGCTCCTCCTTCTGTTGACTCAAAAGCTTCTTGACTAGTTTTGCTTTTTCTAACAGTAGATGGATCAGTCCATGACTCATCACTCATCAAGTAATACAACCTGAGGTCGTAAAAGCTCCTTAATAGCTAGATGGTGGTTTTTCACCAGTCTGTGTAATCATGCCCTGCAGCAGGGCTGGTTGCAACACTTCATCAGATGGCTGGAGTCTGAGTAGAGACAGCTTACGTCTCTGGAGCATTAATGCTTTCATTAATGACATATTGCCTTTCAAAGCCCACACTTTGTGTTCTTTGGCATGTTCAAGTGACAGGTATGGCCCTACCCTGGAAACAGTGCTTTACCCACAATCCTATGTTTTCTTTGCTGCTATCAGTCTGTTTTGTTTTGTGTTGGTTTGTGCTGGGCAGCTCAGGAAAGAAGTGATGTGTGAGTACCACCCAGGGATTCATACTGTTTTCATAAATAGATCTGCTTCCATGAATTGAAATGTGAGGTCCAAACTGAGTGATGATTTTGGTCAATCTCTAAATCCAAACCTTGGGCCATTTCAGACTGTAGTTGTAAATGCTGATGTTTTTACAATGCATTAATCTTATCGTTGCTGTTAAGCATGTGAGATTATCTCAGAGGGGTATTTTGTATTTCAGCTTTTGCAAAGCAGGTTTCTCACAACAATGTTTCAAAGGATACTTTAAACCCTGTAAACCGACTGACCCCGGCATCTCACTGTGCTATCACCCTGCAGTGTTACTGGGGCTGGGGGATTCACTGATCCCAAATGGGTTCCCTCATTGACAAAAATACCCAATGAGGATTAATTGGCCACTGGGGATCCACAACAAAGAGTCTTTCAAACTTTGCTACCATGTTAGGAGGGTCGAGAAACATGAGGCCTTACCTGCCCTGACTCATACTTATTAAAACAAGACACCCCCCCCCCCCCCCCAAAAAAAAAAAAAGCAAGAGAGAAAGCAAAGCACCAAAAAATGGGTGAATTAAAGTATACCAACAAATTATTACACCTTCAAAATTCTGATTCATGTAGTTGATAAGTCAAGATCCCAGAAAACAGTGGTGATTTAGCCTCTTTTATAGTTTAAAAACCCTAACACTGGATAATACTGAAGAGGCTTTTCTTTACGTTTGTCACTTCCTCTCAAAACAAAGCATTTTAGGAAACATGCAGCAAACACAAGCCTGGTCACACAGTCGCACAGGAAATGCACTGACTGTTTGAAGACAATAGAGGCTGAGCTGGGAGGGTTTACTGTCACAGAACAGAGCAGGACAATACAAGAGGCCTCAAACTGTTTAAAAAGACAACACACACAACAGGCATCCATCAAACACAGATAAATACCTGCAGAGCTGCTTATGCAGTTAGTTGAACAATGGTTTATGTTCAGCTGTAGACTTTTTGGAAAATTAAACAATGTCAGGAAAAATGGAAGGTTTATAGTCTATTATTAATATATTTATTTGTCTTAAAAATATAAAGTCATTAATTCTGTTCTGAGATAAATCTTTATACATTGTTGCATTTTGAATCTCTTGCTTGCAGTTGCACCACCTCTTATGTAATAATCAAGCCCATGTGCTCTTATGCCCTTAATGTTAAACTGCATGAAACTAAACATGAGCAGATGTTTACAACTTGTAGAGGACTTTCTGGCTGTTCTACTTACATTATTGCTACATTATTCTAACCCTGTATAAGGTCATTTGTAACCTGTATGATTTCTAACCATCCCAACTCTGCCTTTGTCTAGCAAATAGTTCAGAGTCAGCAAATGTTCAGTTTATTATTAAATAATAAAAAGAAAAGAAAAATCTTGACATTAGGACAGACTACGGTGAAAATTTGCTTATCAGATTTGTTGATGATGAACTTTCTGCCACTCAAATTATTAAAGGAGTGATGACATAGCAGTTAAAAACTAGTTTATGTTGTTGGCATTACTGCATATGTAAATACTCCAAAGAAATAAACGGCATTTTTTACAGCGGAGTATTGTTTTGAAACGCCAGACCTCACTTCCTCAGTAATACAGTTGGGTCCGGTGATGATATGGAGCTTTACCCGGAGACCACGTTGACTTCATTTTGATTGGCTACACCTTATTTGGCTATGACCTTATTTGGAGAATCTAGGTCAAGCTGCGGTCAGAGTTTGCTAAAGGCTAACTGCTAGCAACATGGGCACTTCAGACAGTGTGAGCTACGTTTATCAGACAAGACAGCATTTAGAAAATAAATAAACTTACAGGTAATGACAAGGTTGTGGTCGCCCTCCCTCAGTGTTGCTGCAGAAGTTTTCTTTTAAATCCATTTGTTTGAAAATCCAGACCTGACTGCACAGAAGTTACTACTAGCTCCATACACGAAGCTGAATCAGACAGGGAGGGGAGGGGGAGCGGACGGGCATAAACCGTTAGGAGAAAGAGGGGGGCGCTGTTTACTTGATAGTGTGCTCTTATTGGAGCAATTAAATTACGTAGAATGATAGAACTACGTAGAATGATAGCCTGCTGTCTGATTCAACTGTTTCTGAGCAGAGAGACAAAGCTGACAGACCATAAACAGGAACTTTTATTCTCACTCTGACATTCACATGGCCTCATCAGTGCACAACAGATCATATTATACACCCAAAACCCCAGAAAAGTGAAATTTGATGTCATGGCACCTTTAAGGGTGTTTGCAGTGACTGCATTCTGTTGGAAAATGTGCTGCCTCGGTAACAGGTTCAGAGTTGTAAACTGTGGTACCACTTGTGAATGTCAGGCGAATCATTCCTGTAAACAGAGCCTCCAGCTATGCTGAGCTGAATAAAGGGAGGTGAAGATATGAAAGTCTAGTAACACCAGCATTAGCCATGACTCAGGGCAGGCTGACTAAACACCTGGACTCAAGGATGACTCAGGGTGAACTCTCTCATCTAATGCATCTATCTTTCCACAAATGAACGCTTGTTTCATGGTACTCGATTTTGTTTGAAAAGCACAGATCGGTGAAACTCTTCATTTCTGATGATGACATTTGTTTTGTTTTGTTTTTTATGTTGTTGTTTGTTTTTGGGGAAAGGTACACATTGCTATGAATCTATCAGAAATTTTCTTAGTGATTATGTTGATCGCTATAGGTCAGCATGATGTCAGCAAAACAAATGGTGAAGAGTCCCACAGTCCCAAAACAGCCAATGGAATGACCCTGAGGCCAGCTTCAGATCAGAGCTCATCCTTCGATTATAACTCAACCTTCCCCAAGCTGATGGCAGAGCTCAGCCAAGAGCTGCTCACATCAGGGGCTGTCATTCTGCCAGGTAGGGGACTCTCACTTCCACCCATCAGCTTGTCTTACAGTTACAGTACTGTATATGGAAGCCAAAGTCATTTATTCATTCCAGTTCGTATTGTGCATACAGTACTTGGAATATAGAAATGTCTTTTAATTAGACTTAGCTTTTTAGTATACATCATCTTTAGATGGATATAAATAATGGTTAGATAACACATTTAATTTATTTATTAACCTCTTGTAATAAATTAATAACACGTGAAGAAGAATCATTAAAGCTAGCCTATAAAAGGCACATGCACAACACTCATTTTTAACTGCTAGGAAATAAAAACTGGCTTTATACTTTTTTTTTTTTGTAGTATTAGCTATTAGCTCTTCTTTGGGGTAATACTGAATTTAAAACATTCGTTTCTTACCCCATAGGTTAAGATTTGCATGATAGCACCATAAGTTCTGTTATTGTTGGGTAAGTGCAAAGAGTTGACCCATCACCTCCCTTCCACCCCCTCTCTTCCAGGAAACAGAGATCGCAGTGGAAGAGCAGTGCTCCAGGTGTGCACGAGAGCTCAGGTGTGGGCAGGCGAGACGTGCACAGTCAAAGACCTAACCTGTTTATTAGGCTACTACCACTCAACTCTGCGGTAAGTGTCAAGTTTAATCACTTTTGTGCAAGATGGTAATTAGTAAATTAAGAAATAGATAATGATCATTACGAACTTTTACACCTGTGATTTTACATGTCAGTCGGTATATTCTTTATTCTTTATTCTTTATTAGGATCCCCATTAGCTTCCACAAAGTGGTCGTATATTTGAACCAGTCGGTTCAAAACTTGTACATTGTTTGTACAAAATATTTATTTTGTACACAGAATGCTATGTCTTTCATGTACAGATCTGGGCATGAAAAAGTTCCCCTTTCAGCCGACTGCCAGCCACTTACCAGCCACTTATCAGCCACTTGTCTGCTAATTCAATCGCACAGAGAAACCCCTGTGTGCCCCAGGGAAACAATTTCAGAGCATAAATGAATGCACGGAACAAGGATGCTTCCACACTCCAAGTTTAGACACTGTACGTGATGGCGTATTTGCGGGACAAATCGTTCAGCCAGTGATAGTGCAGTAATGGTGCACTGTTAGTGCACCACTTCTGGCAGAAAAAGGAGGAACTTTTTCATGCCCAGATCTGTAAGTCAAACATCCTGTAAAGTGGCATAAAATGACCCAGCTTCTAAAAGAATGATAATTAGGGATGTTTGATATTGAGTTTTTTACCGATATGTGATATCCAATATTGTCCAACTCTTAATTTCCTATGTCCGATATCATCTGATACCAATATTTGCAGACAACTGTGAGGTTTTATATTTCATATTTTGAGAAATACAACTATTTTCTGCTCCAAGAGAAAAGATCCCAAAATAGCCTTAATTCAGCCAGAGGAGTTCATTTTGGACACCTGGCTGCCATATCAGATACTAGCAAGTGTTAGCTAACATGCAGCCAATTATAATGTTTCTGACAACTTGGTAACTTAACCAACAACTTAAAACCAGACAAATTATAAGCAGCTTCAAAGCAAGTCAGTCTGTATCAGCAGCTGCACCGTAGTCACATGACTCTTAAAGGAATGCTGGGAAATGAAGGTCTTCCAGAATAACAGGGACTTTTCTACATGCAGGACCGGTGTTAATGGAATAAGATCTTGCGAGATTTCGTAACAGAACAAGGAGATCTCGTGGGATTCCGTTAGTAGAAATGTAGGTCCTAAAAAAACATTGCCAATATTTTCCAATATCACATTTTAATGACAATATCGGCCGACAATATCGGACATCTCTAATGATTATCATTTACTGCTGGGCTTTGTCATTTGTGCTAAAGAGAGAATGTTTTTTTTGTGTTGCACAAACAAGCAGATGCTCGACAAAAACAACACATTAACTCTCATCCTCTGGTTTTAGGAAAGAAAGGCGTAATCAAGGTCTAACTGTTGTAATAGACAGCAGAAGGCAGCAGCCTGTTCCAGCTCTGTTGTCATCTCTGTCGGAATTTCAGGTGAGGCCACAATGGAAAATATGTAATTACCCTCCAACACGCCCAACGGCTTTTCAGCCCTGCAGAAGTCACTTCTGTCCTCTGAGCTGTAATACTACAGCTTCCTATCAAACTCATGGCACTCTGTCATTGCTCACAGATTTACTATTGTTCTGCTTCCTTGCCTCCGTCACTGTGTGAGTTGTGTTTTTGAAGAGGCACACCTTAAACTCATAGTAACTAGTACCGAGGCATTTCTTTGAAAAAGCCTGGCCTTGAGGCTCCTTGTGGAGAACTTTGTCCTGACTTGTCTGTTTTTAACCGCATGCTGGGAGCTGGTTGGCTGCAGCCAGCTCACAAGATTCATATGATCATAATATGGTAATGACTTTCTGTAAGGTCTCTGCAGGGATTTAGAATGTAAAGTCTTTGAACACTGTGGTTCAAACCATCTTCAAACATTCTTGCATTATTTATCTGTCTTTAATTAAAGTGAGTGCAAAATTGCTTGTGTTTGTTTTTCTCAGGCTTTAGTACCAAATGCACTTTACTCTATCCTGTTCCTGGTGGACAAGGAGGCATCAGCAAAACTTGATAGAGACATTAGTGTCCAGGTAACACAAGACTCTTCATTTTCTCTACTGATAGATCAAAGTAAATCTGATAAGAGGAAGAATTCACCTTAAACAAGTCTATTTGTTACTGTAATTAGATCAGTTTAAATTGTATTTGATCTCCTTACTACCAGCTCTGATGTCAGAGCTTATTGATGAGCAGGAATTGTGCTGAAGGCGGTTAAAGCTTCTGTTGCCTTGAGGCAACACAAATGGCACACTTTGAGAGAGACCCTGGTGTTTGTTTACGTTTTCTTCTTCTTCACCCAGACTGAGACGCTGACATCCCTAAAGGCCCTGCTGAAGCACATTGACTCAACCCAGCTCACACGAGACCTGGAGGGCACCTTCAGCTACGACCACAACCACTGGATCAGCTTCAGACAGGTGGGTGTGATGGAGGAGGCTGGACTCTTGCCAACATTATGAGTATATGTGTAAACTCTTGTAAGTAAAGAAGAGGTTGTTCTTGCATTTTACGTTGTTGAGTTCTTGTTGAGTCTAAGAAAAAACTATTAATGGAAATGGTATCTCCAAGCCAGTCATAACACGACCACCTTCATATGAGGCAATAGTTTTGTTTCACCGATGTTTGTGCTAATGATCTCCTTCTGTTTGTTTTGTTCTCTCATCTTTCTCTTGCAGAAAATCGAACCGTTTGCCAGCAGTTGCAGTGCAGCCATCACCTCCCTTCAGGACTCTATCAGCACACTGAGCACCACTTGTAACCTCACGACTTCTAAGGTCAGAAAAAAATCTGCAGACAGTCCAGCCTTTGTATAGACATGTCTAGACTGGCACATAATAGCTGCTGGCTTCATTTTTTTCCTAACTTGAGTAAACAGCTGAGTGTGTTGTTGTTGTTTTTGTTGTTAGCTTTAAAGACAATTTTGAGACAAAACCAATAACCTTCAAAGTATTTCAAAGGAGGCTATGTTTTATTTGCATTTTGTTTATGAGGTAGATTCCTGTGTCCAATGCAACTTCTCACAGAGGTTTAGCATTTAAGCCTCAGTGCAATAAGAAATCCTGGTCAACGCATAAAGTTCAAATGACAAGTACAAGTAGAGCAAGTACTGAAGTGACAGATTTTTGTCGGGCTGTTAGAGGTTAGGATTTGTGAAAGTAGATAGGGACTATATGCTCTGACACTGTAATATTTGCTAGATAATTCTACCAATGAAATGAGAGCAGTCTGGATTGAGGTTTCCTTATACTGTATGTAAAGATATATAAGTGCAAGATATTGTTCTGGGGAGGAACATATTGGTTGGAAATGAGTACAAGTCTTTATGTCTGAGTGAGTTAATGGGGTACAGACTCAAACAGACTGTGGTATTAGCGACTTGAATTTAATTCAGGAAGCTATGGGGAGAATTGGACAAACTTTGCCCTTTTTATTTATCAAACCCAAGAGCTGCCGCCACGTTCTAAACCATCTTTTGGGGTTTTACTGTGCATGCTTGCAGACCTACTAAGAGCACATTGCTTCAGTTGAGGAGAACCATGTGGAAAGAGAAATTCAAAATTGTCAGAGAGACAGGGGCACCTGGTTATCATGTGAAAAAGTTCATTTTAATGCTGATATAGTATAATGTTGATGGTCTCATTGGCTAGGATGACCAATAGATCCTTTTAAGGGGGTATTACAGTAGTTGTGAATGGTAATTCCTCATGGGTATGTTTGAGAGCCAAGTTTAGATCCATGCTGAAACCATGGTGGTCATCTCTAGGGAATGAGAGATAGGCAGAGGCAGATGATACCCAACTGTACCTGTTGTATTATGCATTAGTGTGTTTTATTGCCTTTGATTAATGTAAAATGCCTGCAAAGTTCCTCAGCAGCATGTATTATGCCTGGATAGTTGCTAGTTTGTAACCCATATATGAGCATAATTTGGAATTTTAACATGATGATTAAACTGCAGCTGTGAAATTGCAATAATTATTTTGTTGTTGCTTTTATCTAAACCAGGAGGTGTCGGAGGTGTTAGAACAGCAGAGGCATCTCATGAAGTGTGTCCTGGATGACACCCGTCTAAACAGACTGCGTCTCGAAGGAGGAACTGTGCTCGCCCGCATCAGGAAGGAAGAGGCCTGTGAGAATGAAAACTACAGGTACAGTTGGAGGACAGGATGGCCTTATGATGACCGAAGTTCAACTCCTTATATCCTGTTTGAACAGTCTGATTTTTTTCTTTGCAGGGACACCATGGACATGTTGAATGCACTGTACAACCAAGTAGATGAAGAAGTTCATAAAATTGTGATCTTATCCAATAAGTCTCAGAAAGATTTAGAGAGTCTACTTGAGGTGCACAAGTTTGAGGAGCAAACCCATCAGGTGAGCTCAAATTTTTACACACATTGCTTCTCTACCAGTTTTTTTAATCTCTTGTGATAAAATTCTCAGTTCATGAGCAATCTTTTTTTTTTTTCCAGATAAAACACTGGTTTAGTGCAGCAGGAGAAAAGCAGCTTACATCTCTGGAATATATCAATCTGTCTGCGGCCAAAATAAAGGAAATGAGAGAAAGTTTGGACCAGTTTCTTGAGGAGTCTGTGGTAAAAAAAAAAAAAAGTGCTACAAAATATTTTCATATTAACTTGACTTTTATAACATGCAAATTTATGAAGACAGTTGAATTGATCTGTTTCCTGATAGCATCAGCAGAGGGTTGGCCTCCAGCTTGTGAAAGAGTCCCCACAGTCCCTCCCTGGTTCAGTTCTACTTGATTTTAAGCAACATCTGGGTTCCATTTTAAGCAGAGTGGAGCGGAGGAAAGCTAAACTAGACATCTTATCAAACCTGTATGAGTTCTATGACTCCGTAAGTATGAGAAACTCATTTGCCCTGTAAGTGCATAGAAATATTTTCTTATCTCGCTGATTCACAACATGGAAAAGGCAGTGATATAATGAAATCAAACTACTCTCTCACATACTTAGGCAAACCAGTGGATGGACCACTGTCAGGATTATTTCCATCAGCTGAGTCTAGACAACTCAGATGTGAGATTTCCCCCCTCTGTGGTGCAGATCCTGCAAGATTACTGCACTGAGGCATCCAAGTTTTCCATGGAGAACTTCAGCACACTCAATAACATGGTGCTCTCACTGGAAAACCCTCAGCAGCTGCAACAGTGGAACTCTGTGTGGCATAAATGTCAGCAGACCAAACAGCAGCTGGAGGAGACTCTAGCCCGAGCCTTGACGTCGACTTCGAACGCCACAGATCCTGATACAGTGGATTCTAGAAAGACTGTGGAGAGTTCAGATGTCTCTCCAGAGCACCATGGAGCTAATGGATGTGTGCATTTACCTGGGGCAATTGCATCATTGACTTTTGAGAGCAGTAAGGATCATTCTGTGGGGCCTTTCTCAAAGAGTCCCTCATCTTCATCGCACTTCACTTTCCCTCCTGACACTGACAGTAAAAACATCTTGGGGCAGAGCTTATCCACGTTTGATGACACGGACAGTGATTGCACCATCGACTCAACCATCTCCTGCCACTCTGAGCCCGTCTACTCTAAGGCCACTCGGCTCCGCAAGCAGCCAATGAAGAAAATCATGAAGAAGACAATGAGCTTTGACCTAACCCCAAGAGACATTTGTCACTCAGATGCCAGTCACATTCATGGCTACACGGGTGTCTACATTAAGGGCTTGGAGGTGGCCAATAACGTGTCTGCAGAGAAGAAGTTGCAGAGGCCTGATGTGATGAGTCCTGCAATCGGGCGCAGCCGCAGTATGTCTACGCCATGCAGGATCCATAACAGACGCAGTGATGGAGAGGGCAAGAAACAGAGCAGGTAAGGAAAAAAAAACTGAACTTAAACTGCTATGACATCATGTGTTTGCAGTAGTGCTCACTTTTTTTTATTATGGTATAAATAAACTTATTCTTACACCCTGTTAAATTGTTTCTGTTCACTAGTAAAGTGCAGCACATCATGGATGAAATGATTTCCACAGAGAGGGAGTACGTCCGCTCTCTCAGCTACATCATTGAGCATTATTTCCCTGAAATGGAGCGCCTTGACTTGCCTCAGGACCTGCGTGGGAAGTGCAGCATTATTTTTGGGAATGTGGAGAAACTGTGGGACTTCCACAGCCAGTACTTCTTGAAAGAGCTGGAGGCATGTGCCCACTCCCCGCTGTCCATCAGCAGCTGCTTTCTGAGACATGTGAGTTTACACAATCAGAGCATCGTAAACTGAAACACTCAGCAGTACTAATATGAGACGCTATGAATGCAGTCAGAGCTCAGGAAAACAGTATGATTGGGTTAAACATAAATAAATGTAGTAGGAATAAATGAAAAGAAAGAAAAATGGAAATATAGAAGCTATTGGGAAAAACTATAGCAGGTGTGAAAGCATTTACAAAAACTAAACAGACATGCCTAGAAATTTTAAAACGTAAAAAAGTGACTACAGTATAGATGAATAATAAATGAGTGTTTTTTTAAATTTATGTAAAAAGATGTACACAGAAGTATATAAATGGCTGTGAAAATATGAATTTACATTTTGTTATTTTGTCTTTTCTTGACCTTTTTTCTTTTATTAGAAAATTTTTTCATTTAATTTTTTTGTTTTTAAATTTTAGCTTATATATTCTTTCATATTTCTTCATTTGTTTTCCTACTCTTCTGATTGTCTCTCATTTTATTTACATATTTGTTAATACAGTATTGTTTCTATGTCCTCGTGTTTTCATTTACTTACAAAATCGAATGTTAAATTCTCTGTATAAGTCAACATTTATACACTTATGTATTTATTAATTTTTACATTAAATTTTTTCTTTTAAATATATTTCCACATTTCTTCTTACTTCTTACCTTTTTGTATTTCAGCATTTAGTACTCATTTGTTTCCATTTCCTCATTTATTCTTTTACTGTATATCATGTTATTTTCCAGAATTTATTTACCTAGTCTTTTATTGTTGTTTTTTTTAATAATTTTACTTTTCTTTTACATCACTCATGAAATCAAAACTCCTATGAATAAAGTTATATTAAACTATAGCTACTGACTTTTAAAAAGATTAATGCTTGTTGTTGAATATTAAGGTTTCACTGGCCTGCATCATCTGTTTGCATCACCGTGTATCTCAGTCAGCTGTCAGCATCATAATGAATATCTGGTGCCTTAACCCAAACATGTATGGCTTTTTGAGAACTAAGTCGTTTGGCACACCAAAGTGAAATGTCAGCATATATGTTTAGCTGTAGTCTGTGTTGTAACTTGTTATTGTTGTGTGCAGGAGGATCAGTTTGGAATGTATGCTCTTTACAGCAAGAATAAGCCACAGTCTGATGCCCTGCTCAGCAGCCATGGGAACGAATTCTTTAAGGTGCGTCTGGGATTTCTGCTCTGGTCACATTCCTTACACAGTGACGGATCCCAGGGTTGAGACCCTGGATGATAAATTTCATCATAAGGGAAGAGAAAGAATAATTCCCAAATAATCCGGTTAACTGTTTCTTTCTCCAGAATAAGCAAATGGAGCTCGGAGACAAGATGGATTTGGCGTCATATTTGCTGAAGCCCATTCAAAGGATGAGTAAATATGCACTGCTACTCAAAGACCTGATAAAGGAGTGTAGCCAGTCCCAAGAGCAGGAGCTGAGTGACCTCCGCACTGCAGAGGAGATGGTCAAGTTTCAGCTTCGTCATGGCAACGACCTGTTGGCCATGGATGCTATTCGGGGCTGTGATGTAAGTAGCAACACACATATGCAGAGCCATAAAGCACCAGTTCTCCTCAACATCATTAAAAGACTATCAAGCAGCAAAGAGGTCATTAAGGTTATATTTGAAATGGAAGTCATCTTGTTGTGTTTACAGTAGAGTGAGGTCAGAATCCCACGAGGAATTACATTGTTCTCTCTGACGCATGTGAATGGCCGTGTTTCCTCTCCAGGTGAACCTGAAAGAGCAGGGTCAACTCCGCTGCCAGGATGAGTTCATAGTGTGGTGTGGCCGCAGGAAATACCTGCGCCACGTCTTCTTGTTTGAAGACCTCATCCTCTTCAGCAAGACCAAGAAGATAGAGGGAGGTTATGACATTTATATCTACAAACAGTCTTTTAAAGTAAGAATTTATTTGTTTCCCTTTTTTTTACCCCAAATGTTTACATAATGAAGTATAACTCACTTTTTATCTGTATAGACAGCAGAAATAGGTATGACAGAAAATGTGGGTGACAGTGGCCTTCGTTTCGAGATCTGGTTCCGTCGGAGGAAGTCACAGGACACATTTATACTCCAAGCCAGCTCTGCAGAGGTCAAGGCAGTGTGGACAGCTATTATTGGCAAGATCCTTTGGAGGCAGGCCCTCAGGAACAGAGGTGTGTTTCTATTTTAGATTTTACAGTCATGTGAAGATGCAGTCACACTTCATGGATGGTGTTTTTTTTTAAAAAGGAAACATTCAAACTGTGTCCAGTGATAATGTGGAATCCTTGTATAATCACCATCAGCTTTAGACGTTAGTATTTCCCTGTTTAGCATGACTCCACTGTGCTGAATTCCTTCAGCTGCAAGATGTTCAAGAGTTTTCTCACATGCAGTATATTGACATTCTGCAACGTGCCCTGGCGCTGACTTGGATGTTCCATATCCCTCATTTTTTGTTCATGAACCATTCATTGTTGGATTTGGTGTGCAGTGTTCAACTTTAAGTCTTAAACAGAAAGAAAGGTCTGATGTTATTGTAAATGTTTCATATGATCCTATCCAGTCCTTCATGTAAAGCAACCCTAAGCCATGATATCTGCACCACCATTCTTCTGAGTTAGCATCAAATGGTTCTCATGAAAAACTTCACCAAATGTCTTGTTTTACTGTGGCCCAACAACTCAGTGTAATCTATCTCTTTCCACCTATAAAAAGCACATCATTTCTACAGGTCTGCTCTTTGCCCCTGTGAACATGGCAAAACCTACAAGGCAGATGAAATCTCTGCTTTGTGGTTGTAAAATATGCATTCTGATGCCAATAACTGCAAAAAGTACCTAAAGATCCTGTGATTTTTCCTTTTTTGGGGTAATTTTTTAAGATTTCTGCAAAAAGAAGCCTTAAAGATTAAAAAAAAATGCAGCATGCATTCTGCTCTTACCACTAGAGAAGCAGGACCTAAATGTCAGAATCTTAAATTCAACTGAATATATCTGATTCTAACACTGTGTGTTACAAAGAAGACAGAAGACTCAGAGGAGAACAGGATGAAGAACAGGAGCGGAAATTTTATTCACCTGATAACTGAGTTAAAAGGTGCTGCAGAACAGAAAGCCCAAAAAAAAGCCCCCCCGCACCCCCGACTGCAATGTGCAGAGGGAGTTAAATGACTAATATGACTAATAAAAATGGCTGAGTTGCAGTTACTGAAGCCTCTGTCTCTTACTAAGTTCTTGCTAGGAAACATCACAAAGTCAAGGAGTGATGGTTGGATAATTTCCCAAGCACTTAAGAAAAAAAGGTGCACTGCAAGGAGAATCCAGCTGCACTATCACTAAGCTCTGCTGTAACTCTGCATCAGTAAAACTAAAGATTTCTTAATAAGTGTTCCCCAAAAGTGCTGCAGATATTTGATCTAATGTGATCTTACTGTGTTGTAAGACAGAAGCTATTTTAGCTCTATCTATGGTAAGCTACATAAAAGTCATCAAATCTTCTATTATCAAGGTTTTTAGTTGACGATGACGGTACAGAAATTAAATATATTGATGTTGCAGGCTATTTTACACTCCCCCATAGTCCTCGTTTTTGCCCACATTTTTGCCCAGTTAGATAAATATTATCCAGCATCACTTTGAAAGTTGTGGCCACGAAGAATTGTGGGATCAAATGATCTGCTTTCTTTTATAAAGGATTCTCCAGTATTTCCCGGGTTTAAAGAGATACTGAAGCAAGTACTGAAGCTCATTTTTGTAGTATTAGAAAAACTTTAAACAACCCCTAACTCCTACCCTGAAGGCAGATGTCCACCTGGTTCTGCTTGAGTTTTTCAAATATGAAGGAAGATTCAAGGCAACATGGTGGTTTCTGTAGTTAGACTATTTATTCTATAAGGTGACTTATATGAGCACAATTAGTATGAATTGTACTTTGTGGATTATATAATCAGATTGATTTAATTGGATTATAGTTGGATTACAGGCTACTACAATTAACTGCATTATAATTGGATTAGACACTAGCTTTAAAAGTGCCTTGACTTTGTCATAAATTAGTGCTCTACAAACATAACCAGAGGATCAAAACAAAACCATAGCATCACAGTTCATAGACCATGACACTGACGGGGTATACCTGTCATCTAATATCTAGTGTTATTTAATCTGGAAACACAGAGTCTAACCTTATGCAGGGAGTCTTTACATTTTCACATTAACTGGGTTCATTTTATTTGTTTAAACTGTGAAAACATCTTTCATAAATGTCAAGTGTATGCATCATTTAAGTTTAATATATCCTTTGAGTTTCTAATTTCTTTTTCAAATCTGCTGAAGAAGTCATGCTTCTTCCACAAAGTAAAATGCATGTTTTCTTTATTTATTACTTTCATTATTGTGTTTCTAGAGCTGCGTATGCAGGAGATGGTCTCCATGGGGATTGGAAGCAAACCTTTCATGGACATCAAGCCAAGTGATGCAGCCATAAGTGACAGAGCCATTGACTATATCATGAAAGGATCAGGTATGCTCTTTTTTCAGATATTAGTTATAGGCCTCCTGATCATTAGGTTACATAGAACATACATTGTTAAAACGAACAACAACAAAAACTACTCTGATCTTTTCCAGCAAATTATATTTAAATGGCTTTGTTGATTAAGTCACATGTAATTCAGGTGTTTAAAGTTATTTGCTATCCGAAATTATCCATGCTTTTTCATGTCAATCAAAGGATTACCATAAATCCAGTAATTTATTTAGCCATCTGTATATTTGTTTCATCTAACAGAGTCTCGGACCAGGGCCTCTGTTGCAGTCTCCTCATTTGAACACTACGCAGCATTCAAGAGGCCCCACTCCACCATCTCCAACAGCAGCACCTCCTCCTCCAGCAGCCAGTCATCCTCCTCCCTGCTGGGATCCCTCAACCTCCACCTGTACTCCTCACCTTCTCACCCACACACACATCCGTACTCAATGGGCAGTGTTACCTCATTTGTCCAGTGGCCTTATGACTGCATAGAGGAAGATGAGCTTGAACAGGACACTGGGAGCAGCCAGCCCTCCATGAGTGAGTGGAAAATAGTTCAGTTGTTACTTATTTGTTTAGTTTAGATTGACAATTAGGGCAATGGGTCAAGGATGCAGGGTTTTATTTAGAGGGTTAAACAAATAAAACAAATAAATTAAATGTGCCACCTTTCTATTACTTTCTGTTGCATTGTCTTTTTTGGTGCTGCCACTAGGAGTTGCCAGAAGCCTTCACATGTTTGAGCTTTAAAAGTCCTGCAAAGCAGAAGTCTCTGTGTAATGTGTTTTATTTTATGTTTTATTTTATGTTTTGTGACAGTCACTGAGAGCTCGGAGACTTCCTCCCAGTGTAACTCCAGTGACAGTGTAACAGGACTGAGTACCATTATCATACCCGGGCACCCAAGCGCTGTCATGGACTCGTACAACAACAACACACGAGTCCTCCTCATTCCTCTGCTCCTCCACTCCTCCCTCTTCCATCACCTCCTCCCCTATATTCCAGAAAGATGAAGACCTCCATCCTCAGGGCACCAAGTTCATCACAGCAGTAAGTCCTTCATCATTTTCAGCAGATATTTATTGGAGATATCCTGAGTGTGTTTCCAGAAATTTTACCTGAAGTGTGGCTGCAGTGATGCCTTTATACAGAGATCTGAGTATGCAAACACAAACATTTCCCTTGATTTTTTTTTTATCCTCTTCTTTTATATTGCTACTGTACTGTATCAATTATGAGAAAAATTACATGTAAAATTGAGCATTTAAATTGTTTTTATATTTCTGTTTTATTTTAGTTTTTTTCCTTTTTTTGTCTTAACAGATTTAATTGTTGCCAGATTTTAAAGGAAATTATGCCTTTTTTCTTAACTCCACCTCTTCTTTGTTCCTGTGGTTTCTCTCTTCTCTAATGTTCTGTAAAAAATTTGAAACTTATCTTGCTGTATATCATAGTATATTAGTGTGTCCAGGTGTTTTCCATCATATATTTTTCAGTCATGTGAGGCTAAATTAATGCAAGTCCTTTTTTTAAATGCTTACAATACATTCGTCATTATAGAAATTTGCCAGTTTAATCTATACCTTTCTAAAACATTAAAATACATTGACTACATTAGCAGCCATGTGTCTATAAATTGGCATCAAAGTGAACCGTATATTCCCACCAACATCCTTTTCATATTCCTTTTTATGTTCCTCATACCAACTTAGTGGATCTGAGTGTTATGAGTTCCAAATACAATAGTTGTTATGCAGAAATTGCAGAAATATCAAGCAAAATATTGAAGTCAAAGCTCATATTATATAATTATATCTCTCTGAATGTAGTTTTTACATTTGGTGTCACCAACAGTGACAACAATTGGAAAACTGAGTGTTAAGAAAGGAAAAAGTTAAATGGTTTTATGTGAACAACTAAGGCTTATTTTTGTAAAGATGGTTTAAGAATTAAACTTCTGAATTTGGGCTAATCAGGTCCTTTACAGAACTAGCAGTATGAATTCTGTAATATGTGTTGTAAGAATTTAAACATAAACTAGATAATATGCTAGTTTTATATAAAACAAAATCATTATTATTGCTTGGGAAAACATACAATATCCTACCCAGTATTGGGTTACTGTTTCATTGATTGTCTCTTCTTTTAAGTTGGATCATAACTGGGGGAATTGAATGCAAGCGGTAAAGAAGCAACACCGCTTTAGGTTTTCTCATCATCTTCTTTGCTCTTTTTGTTTTTACCAGAGTTCAGCCGCTCATTTAGCAATAGGCCTCTCCACAGCGGTCTGACTCAGAGCTGGTGGGTTTTTAGCTCAGTAAGTAACCACGGTCACAGCATTGGACATCTTTGCTGTTCAAACTACATTAACAGCTGTGAAAAGAAACACTGACCAAGGCCTGAATACTAATCTGTGTGAAAACTATTGTTGCTGTCTGTGTTGCTTGCTGCATGATGATGTGGTCCTGATGGGTTTAATCGGTTCTCTTGACAGGTAGTTTGTCTCATAAACTTTTGGCTATATTTCATGTTTTCTTCTCGGTTTCCTCATCTTCTCATTTTCCACTATGCATCTGTTTGACATGAGGGTGAAATGCAGGCTGTGAATCACCACATGCTGTGCATGTTTAAACACATGCATGCTGTGTTATGACCTCTGCTTTAAGGCTTTGGAATGCATTAGTTGTAAATGTAATTGCCATGTTATTTGCCCTAATTGTGTTAAATTGTTGATCATGTCAATATAAGTTGAAACAAAATATTACCATCCATAAAGTAGTATTCAATTGGACATGCTAAAAACAGTACAAAAGGAAGTTAACTGTTAGATCTGTAATTACAGTAAAGCATTTTGAGGGTAATTGAAATAAATAAGGTTGTTCTCTGTTGCTCATAATGCTCATAAATCAGTTGCTATTATTTTCTTCCCACATGACTGCAAAAAATTTATACTTTTTAGCCAAGAAGAAACAACATTCAGTGTTATGTTGTGGAAATGTTATGGACTTAGAATTGGACTCCCCCACTTGCCCTACAGGTGCCTATGGCACTTGCCAGGCTGGCATTGTAAATAAGAATCTTGTTCTTCATGTCTTTGCCTGGTTAAATAAAGGTTAAATAAAATAAATAAAAATGTGAGCACATATTTTTGCCTTGGCTGACATAGTTCTACTATAATGTATAATTAAAACTTCAAATTTTTATCTTCAATAAGCCACAGATGTCTACATGTATGCAGGAAAATGGTGTAAACATTATGTTTGTTGTGTGTGTGTGTGTGTGTGTGTGTGTGTGTGTGTGTGTGTGTGTGTGTGTGTGTGTGTGTGGGGGGGGGGGTGTTGACAATGTGTTTCCCTGTGTGACTTTCTTAATGTTGCACGCTTAGTCAAGTAGGACTGTTTCTGTAGTCACATATAGAAATGTTTTAAAGTATCTTGTGGTTTTTTTTTTCTGTTTTTCATTGCAGCTCTGATGTCCTCAAGCGGAACAAAAAGCAGAAGGAAAATAAGAAAGTCAAGCATTGGAGCACGAAGACTTTAATGTCTAAAACTCAACCATCAAACATTTCTTGACAATACTATAAATGGAAAACTGATGATATAAACTGTCACAATGGTACGTCAGAGGTCTGTACATTTGTTTTAATGAGTTAGTCATGTGTTTAATTTGTAGATTTGTTTTACAAGATAAAAAAAAAATAGCTGACCGAACCAGATGTTGTACTGTTGAATTTCTTTTGTCATCAGTCTTGAGTTTTGACAGATTTGTACAGTTGAATAAAATATTTTAAACATATTGTTGTGTTCACTCCATTTATCTCAACTAATGATTGACCAAATAACTTAAAAACATTTTTATTCCATTTAAAAGTTCTTCATTGAAACTATTTGTTGGAGAAACTCTCAAAGCGTGAATGTAACTGAAAAAAAAGGTGCAGATATTTCCACTGATAACAAATAGAGTGTGAAACCACACACACAACCCTTTGCAAATAGACGGATACTTCTGCACAATGTGACCCACCACTAACGTTATGTGAAGGTGCGCAGCGGTGGAGGAAAATGGGGGGTGGTTTTGCATTCATATGTGACGCGCTGTCTTATGCTAACCACAGTTCTTGTGTTCACAGTCCGAGTCAAACATCAGACACATACCACAGCTGAGCTGTACAGCAGAGGTTTTAGCTCTAATATAGGCAACAAAACCCAATGACATACTTTATACAGCACACAGAAGGACTAAAATCTTTTCATTGAAGTACTTGACTTCTGTGGAGTATATTCTTGTTTTTTATATACAAACAGCTGCTTATCCTCTATACGCCATTCATTTTAAGCTTCAGCTAGACAGGGCGCTGCAGTTTGATCATGGTGATTTTGCACGTTTCTCTTTAGTGAACCAGAAGCAGAGGACTGCAGAGAGGAAAACCTCAAGCCCCAACACGCACATCTCCAGCACTTCCATCTGTTAGAAACAAAAAGATCATTAAATACACATTATTTTACCCCAAATAGATGTATATGTAAAAGTTTGCTAAATAATTCCTTTCTTTGAATAAGTTGTATTGAACTTTGTCTTATTCTTTCTTACCCTAAAGTATTCTCTTGGTCCCTGAACCCAAGCAAGGTCCACGCTTATCAGACAGGCCGCAACAACAGCTAAAATGATGCAGGCACAGTTAATTCCAAGAGACACCTGTGACAAAAATTATAGCATTATTTCTCAGATAATAATCACCATCTATAATGTTGGAATTTTTCTGGGTGCTTGTTGAGTTTTACTCACAGTTAATAATGCCGGATATCTGAACAACAGATTGGAAACAAGCCCAGCAATTATGTACTGAAGGGGGATGAGAATGCACATTAGATGACCTTTTATTCAGTGCAGATTTTTATGATTTAATTATTGTTTTAGAGGAGACTTACAAGCACTCCAGTTAGTTGTGAGACTCTGAACAGATTGATGAGGGAGTCTTGGATCTCTTGGGTAACAGCAAAAACAATCCCCACTCCAACACTGAGGATGCCACTCATTACCTGCAGAGACTGACAGAGGGACAGAAACTTATCAAACTCTTAGTCAAATAATTAAGCATAGCTTCCCCCCACCACCCCCCAATCTTCCCAAAATCTAAACTCTCTTCATACTTGCAGAAAATAATTGAATTTATTCAAACTTTAACTTTTTAACAAGATTTTCTTTTTGTGAAATTGGGGGGGGATAAAAAAATTCTAAAATTGTTTTTTTTCCCCAACCCCAATTTTCCCTTTATTAATAAAATGAATATTCTTCACTAGAAAGGCACCACTTTACAGTATTCAGAGTTGTGCTAAAAAATAAATAGGCTATATAATGATAGACACTGAGTTTAATATTCTAACACTAGTAGACTATCTGGCCATTTCTATCTTCAGCTATTTTCAGACAGAGTGAAGAAAAGAAGAAATCCAAATAATCATTTAAAATACTGGTTTGATATGTGATATCTACATGAATAAAGGAGCAAGAAAGAAATGGTACTGTAAATGTATTCACGCAGATAGACTTGATAATGAAAGACATTTTACTCTTTTAAACAGCCGTTGTGGACATTTAAATGTAAATATCTATGGTTACAAGATGTGCTTTCACCACAGACCCTTGAAGTATTGAGGCATATGTCAGTGAAAAGCATGACTTTAACACTCCAAGGACTTTTTCTCAAAAAACTAAAAAAGTATTTCAGACTTACAGTAAGTCCTGAGCTCTAGGGTACATGGTAGATTAGGGTGGGCTACCCTGTTGGTCAGGGTATCCTCCTCAGGAGAGAAATGAGGATGTATTCATCAATTTTAATATCTCAAAATCTGTTATACATTTTTACAAGTTATGCATATTTTTATCTGTATCATTTTGAAACAGTCAAAGGTCAACTTTTTTTTTAATCAATCTGATTAACTGCTTTGTTATGACAATCACTGCTGTCTTTTATATCTGTCCCCACAGAGACAGAGCAGCTGAATGAGGAAGTTTTAGCTAAATTCACTCTGACTCTCTCAGTGTTACAGATTTCTACGGGTCATGAACAATTTGATCTGAACCTTTAAACATCCCCGCTATAGAATACGTTTAACGTTTGACGTTTCACTTGTGTGGTTAAAGCTGTTTCTCCTCGTACAGCCTTGAACTCGCCTGACACCCAGTACAGTGTCTGATAAGACTTCTGCACCTCATCTTATCAGTTGATTTGAGCAGATATGAAAGTCTGAGTTTAAATATAATTTTTAAAAAATACCGATAAATCTTTCTGACATTCAATAGAAAGACAACATTTTACAAAATATAACATATAAGATCAGATGACTGAAACAGAAAGGCCAAAATAAAATTTAGGTTTAGAGAATAAAGACCAAGTCAACAGCTCTAAGAGATAACCCATGATTATGTTTAACCAAAATAAGCACCTTAAAATCACTCACTCAAATGAAGATAATTTGCCTTCAAAATTTACCTTCTAAAGGCAGGTTTGACTAGACATTCCTCAGTATTTAAGAGCAGACAGATTTCTGTATTACCTGCGTCGTACTGTAGTGGAATTGGAAACTGTACTTGCATAAGATTTAGCATAAAGGACACATAAACAATGTGAATAAAACTGACTCAAAAATGGATATAAGAGGTAAGCCACATGGACATAAGGTACACATTTGTTCCCTGCTCCATGGTCCTCTTGTAAAAAATATTGTGGTGAACTTTATCAACAGTTTCTTTAATATCAAAATAGGTAAAATATTTTGATTTTTATTTTTTTTTCTACAACTACATACAAAAGCAAGTTGTTGGAGACTTTACGGTCAGAGGATTCTGTGCTCTGAAACCTCAAAATCTGTCAAAGATTATTTTGTTGTCTGAAACAGACAGAAAGCATGCATGGACAATTCTTTCTAAGGTTTTGGACAAAGGTGGAGCGTGTAAATTGGTCGATGGTTTCTCAGATCTTATTTTTTAAGCTGGACTTTTTAATGAGAGATTGAATTGTTGTGTGTTTAAAATCAGAGGGGACAGCTCCATTTACAGCGCTGCTATATATAACGAAAATGATAAATGGTCTGAGAGACTCCAAAATCTTTTCTTGGCTAATTCCATTTCCACTGCTGGAACTTGATGCTAAACCAGTTTTGCCAATATGGAGAATATGAGAGGTGCTTAGACCCCCTGCAACGATAGTCATTTTGTGCACAAATACAATGTATTCATGTGCACCATGGTGTCGCCAACACATGGAGTGGTGAGGATCCCGTAGCCTCACTTGAGATACGCGTACCAAGTGAAATCATCCGAGTGAGTTTAAGAGAAGAGAAGGAACCTCTCGGATGTGTGATATAGACACCACAGGCTTTGTTGCAATGGCTGACCATTGACATCTGAATAATCACTGTTCAGGGCAGGGTGAAGAGATGGAAACAAAAAGATATTCTATTTACAGCAAAAGGAAGAAAAAAGAGGATGCTCAACGTTAGCTCAAAGGTGGGGGTGAAAAGTCAATAAACTGCTTATCACAAAATATCAGCAGTGTGTTATTTATTTGTTAACTTCTAAAAAAAAAAAAAATTTAATAAATTTGGGTTTATAAAATTGCTTGATTTCATTTGTAATTTATTTGCCCCTTTAGAGTATTTAACTTTTCTAAACTGAAATCGAAACAGGGCTCACAGCCATCTGTCAGTCACATTTAACCAATCGTGTCTCAGTCTCTCTTGTATAAGACATGCACCCTTATGCATTACATGTGTATGTTGCTTTCTTTTTGAGGAAAAATGTCACTTTCTGATGCCATTCCCATTTCTTAGGAAGATCAGGTACTGTAAGCATACTTGGTGGTCAGGGTAGAAGGGACTCTGTGGAAGATGTAGGGGAGAAGTGGACTGTCTAAGCTACAGTACAGTCCATTCCAACAGTAGCATGCTGTTGTCACAGAGGACCTCCACAGGCAAATTAAGGACATTGTCCCTCGAGCCATCAGGCTGCATAATATGACTGTGGGAAACTGGGGGATGGGAGAGAGAACTTAATAACAGTAAACTGATGACATTTTTTTCTGCTGACTTTCAACAATCCATCTAAACAGCTTCAAGTAGCCCATAAAGTATCTACCTATAGATCTAGTTAATGCCTGCTGTGAGGAAACTTTTTAAACTAAATATTATTGGTATATCATGCATTAAAAAAATTATGGAAACCTATTTGTCACTTGGTTTTGTTGCCTCACAGCAAAAGGGTTTGTTTGGGTTCGCTTTGGGTACTCCAGCTTCCTCTCACAGTCCAAAAACATCCATGTTGACAATCCATTCAGAGTGTACCCTATCTCTCACCTATTAAATTATAAATAAATAAAAAAAAAAATTTAAAGTTTTTTTTAACATCAGTGTGTGTGAGGATGAGAGTTATTGGGAATTTTAATTTAAAAAGAAATCACCAAATAAACATTTACTGTAAATGCTTGCAAAGTATGAGCTAAAAATTCATGTTTGTAACAAACATTACAGTCAAAATCATAAAAGTTTATGTTACAAAAGCTGATAATAACTGCACACATTTGCTGTATTGGTAACATTATGAGAAACTTAAGCTTTTACACTTACCAGGGGTACCACAAAACCACAAAGAAGCACTTCCTGTTGCTGCTGCCCAGAACTGCACAATGAGTGCTTATTTGGACATATCTGCTTTTCTAATCTGTCTCTGAAAACTTGCATGAGTTACTGCACTTTGTCATTTTTTTAAATTTCTTTTTTAAAATTAGGACAACATCCTTTTTTGTGTTTCAAGTACAGTGAAACAACAATGAAAGGCTTTTCAGTCAATACAAGCAGATCATCATATTACACTGTATAATCTATCTAAAAGACCTCTAACACTTACAGCCCTTTGATACTTTGGAAATCTAAAATTCTTTATGATGGCTTGATCTGCTTACTCGTTGTGAAATGACATATTTAAACTGAGTTGCTGTGAAGCTGATTGTGTTATTAACGAGCAGATGGTTATTTCTCATGCTCTTGGTGACCAGTACATGCCATCTGTCTGCAGATGTTTAGAGAATCAAGTGGTGATATTTGATCTCAAAACTGAACTTTGCATGGATTTCGTTTTTTTTTTTTTTTATACAGTTATGATACCCAGGGGGAAACTGGGGCTCTGCATTTTACCCATCTCTGTATTCAGAGAGCAGCGGGCTGCTAATTAAAGCGCCAGGGAGCAGTTGGTGGGGGTTAAGGACCTTGCTCAGGGGCCCAGGGTGGTTCACCTGGGTACCATGTCAGGGACTCGAGCCCGGGTCCTCCACGCCAAGGCCCACAGCATTACTACAAGGCTACCCACTGCCCCCCAATGACATTCTATCAATTGTCTTGTAAATCCTGAGCAGTTTTAACTCTTACCCCTAACACAGCCGGCTGTTTCTGCAGCAGGTTGTGCAGCGGCCTTTTTGCATCCGGCAGCATTTCTGAGGCCTGGTAACACTGAACCAGACAAGGCGGGGGAGGCGGCTCTCTCCGGCCAGCTACTGGGGGCTCCTCATCATCTTGGATGTCCATCTCAACATCGGCACAGGCCATGGTGATTCAGTTCAGTTTGATCTGAAGGGACAGTTTCTTAATTATTCATAAATCTTTACAAATTTTATGAGTATACAGTAGTTTCTTTCCCCTGTAGTTTCAACAAGCAGCGATTATTGCAGTGACTTTAAAATGTTCACACTGACTTCAAAAACTGAAATCTGCGTACATTAAAAAAAAAACACGTGACAGTCATTTTATAATTATTTTTGTTTTTGTTTTGTTTTTTAATTATCATAGTGCTTATATTTTCTTGCCATATATGATTACTATTATTAATTATATAGCTTTTTAATGTTGATGCAGAGAAGAATTGTTTTCTCATTCAGGGAAAAATCCAAAGTGGAGACACAATAAATAAAAGCTTTAAGATCCAAACAATAGATTTTCTACAATGTTGACATGAATTTATGTGTATAGATATCTGATAACAAATGAAGTTGCAAAATTATAAATGTAATAGCTTTTATTTATAAAAAAAAAAACCCTGCATAATATTTATTCATAATGAATCACTTTTATCTTCAGGTTAGTTTACGCCAACCATCGTGATTGAAAACAGTAAAAACGAAGCTCTAATCCCCAAAGAGTTTGCAGAATGTTGATGTTTTACAGAAGCTTAGCCCATGGAAAGCAACACTGGTAAATATACATATTGCGTTTACGAATGTTTAAGAAAGTCTAGTTTTATAAAGATTTTAGATGAGGCTTCTTACCACGTTTGGCTTGAGCAGTATCTTTTTCACAGTCTGTATGTGCCTCAAACAAGAGTCTCACTCTTTAGGCATGATGTCTACTTCCCTACAAACACTGACGGATGAGGTCATCACACATTTTGACTTCCTCCTTCTAAAAGGTGTCTCTACAACATCATTATATTAGTCTTCGGTAACTATTTCTTTTGCTCCTTTATGATATTACTTATTTAAGGCATTTAATGACTTTTCTAAGACCCCCCCCCCCCCCCCCCCCCCAAATCAAATTTTATAATAAAGGTTTTAAAACAAAGTAGTTTGCATGTAAAGTTTTTGAGGTGTGAGAAAAGGGGGTTGGAGTGAGGGTGGGTGGAGTAAAGTTAGAGGCAGAAGAGAACAAGCTAACCAGAACATTTCCCCGTAGAAGTCATTTGACAAAAAGGAGAATTTCAGGTCTGAATCGAGCAAAATAAAAGAAGAAAGGTATACAGGTATCTGGTATTGCTGAAAACAACAAGGTGAATGCCAGCTGTTATTTAACTGTTTTGCTTTGCAATCTTTTTCACAGGAGAAAGATGAAGACTTTTATTTGCAATCAATCGATTGTCATCACCATCCCCATCGGAAGTCTCAAGGTTGGTCGGGAGGCTCAGCTGTTTCCAGAAAACTTCCACTGTGTGTTCAAAGATAACTACAAGGTCCTTGTGGTAAAGGGGAAGCCTAAACCTGTCGGTGTAAGTTCAGCTCCTCAATTTGATGCACATGTAATAAAAACTTACTAAACTGATACATATTTGGTCTTAGAGCTGCACACAAAAAGGGCAACATGGTTACGCAGAACTGCCCTAATTCTGTATTTTCTGTTCTGCTTTTTTTTCTTCCATGCTTATTAGGCTGCCCAAGCCACTGCTGGTGTGTTTCTGTTCGCTCTTGGTTTGTTTTCTACGGACATGCTCAGCTACACTTTACCAAGTATTCTGGTGGGTAAAATTATTGACTGAATTATTGAAAATGACAATATTGAATCAGGAAATAAGAAATTGTTATTTTTGAGTGAAGTAATTGATTCTATTAATTCTCTAGTTTGTGATCTCTGGTGTGGTGTCCTATGCTGCAGGCATGTATGCAAACATGAATGTGGTAAGTCACCAATTTATGATAAAGACTGTTTGCACATGAAAAATGCATTTAAAGGTCCAAAAAGATGGTCTCATTTTAAAGAAAACGTCTGAACAGTAAAGTGTTTTAAGTCTCGTCTTAAGACCCATTTTTACTCTGTGGCTTTTAATATTGCGTGAGTTGTGCGGTCCTCTGCATTCTTTTTTTTTTTTTTTTTTTGGTTTGTTTTATTTATTTATTTTTAATGTTTTTATATATTCTGTTTCATTATTGTGGTTTTATCTATTTTATTTTATTGGAATTTTATTTTTGTGCAGCACTTTGGAGACTTTCTGTTGTTTGAATGTGCTGTATAAATAAAGTGATTGGATTGGACTGAATTGATTCATCTATCATGATGACCTAAAAGTGACATCTATAATATTGTATTGTGCCAATTTCTTTATGTCATCCAAGTCAGGCCACAGTTGTGATGTTGTGCATCATTGATCTTCCATACATGGCCACATTGTATTTATTTAGAGTTGCGCTCCTCATTTTATTGGGCTGTGTCCCAATAATGCAATAACCTGCCATCCGCTCTGCTGGCAAAACTGGGTTTTTGTGTCTGTAGTACAATGTTGTTTTGTTCTTTTATTTTCTAGGCAAAACTGTCATTTTCTCTGAACATCATCAGCTTCTTTTGGTCACTTGCAGCATTTTGTCTCTGCATAATCTGGCTTACAGACCAGACTAAGGTATATTACAACACCATTATTTTTAACTGCCTCTTTTACATAAGTTGTTTTCTTACCTCCATATTAATTTTCCCCATTTGTTTTATAGGTGATTAATGGAATCCGAGGACTGATAATGAGTCTGCTTGTTGTTGAAAGTATGATTGCGCTTTTCTTGATCTATTGGTTAAGTAAAGCAATATGCAGAGAACATTTCAACACCTTGGTATGTTTGCAATTTTCTTAATGCACACCACTACACATAAAGAAAACAGTTAATTAATTTATTGATAATAACCCTCATGTGGATCATCCTTAAATAATAATAATCCTTTGTTGTTCTGCAGCCCACCATACTGCTGAAAGAGGTTGACTGAAGCAAAAATCCACTCTTAAGCATGCGGCATAGCCTGATAATGCCATTTCTCTGCGATATTCATCAAAGAAAGGAGAAAATAGGCTAACCATTGTTTATTTGCAGGAATGCTTGGAAAAGTGCAAATATTTACTTTGATAGTAAATGCTGAAATTTAAACGGCATGTTATTTTTGTTTATATGCAATTGCCTGTTTATAATTCTTTTAAATATATATATATATTGTTATACAATTAGGCTGCTCATGTTAAAGCTAAGTCAAAGAAAGTCAGCTACCATTAATCTGCAGAAGTTTGATGAAGTGTCACGTTTTAGATCATATCCCTAAACTCCCTGTATAGCTTTCACTCTGGGTGCAAATAATGCAAATAAGGACTCTGAAGCTCTAATGTTTTTCATTATTTGTTTTTTTTTTTTTTTTTATGTTGGCTGATATTTTGATTGTGCATGTCTAACAGAAAGAATATGAAGATTTTTTTTTAACCAGGATTGCTGTGAAATCAAACAAGTAAAATCTGTAAATTTTTAGCACTTAGCTTGATAAGAAAATCACTGAAACTTTCAATATTTCACTTATTGATTTGTACCAAAAAATTCCTTTTGTATTGGATTGTTTAACAAACTTTAAAATATTTGTTTTACTTAACGTCATCTTTTAACCTGTCCAACATATAAATGAGTGCCACTTTTAGATTTTTTATAATTGTAGATTTAACATTTGTCTTTCGGATTGAAATTAAATGGTAATAAAAAAAAACATATATATGTTTGTCCTCTTTTTTTTAAGATTAAGCAAGGCTCCTTATTACATCTACTTACAATAACAAAGAATATCTAATTATCATGTGCTGCAGCCTTCATGTATTTCTCATACTGATATCAAAAATAAATTCTCTTTAGGGCATAATTTACAAAAGTTGCCAATATCAAACTGAAACTAAACAAATGTTTATAAAAAAGAACAAAACCTCTCAGTTTAAGCATTTGATATTTACTGAATCTGCTGTTCACAATTGGGTCTTTTGTTTAAATTACTGCATTTGTCTGTCAAAGACATTAGACACATTTTGAAACATGAGGAAAGGCATTAATAAAATAAACAAACAAAATACATCCCCCCAAAAAAAGGAAAAGATTAATCTTTCTATTTCATCTAAAACTGCTAGACATAAAATCAATTGTAAATCATTACTGGATATAACATTCTTGCAGTTTGTCTATTGTAGAGGATTGCAATGTTTCAAAATGAGAGCTATTTTACCAACTATCCCCCCAAACAAAAATGGTTTAAAGCTGCAAAACATTTGACTCTTAAAGATAAAGTTTTGATAGCTTTTTTTTTTTGTCACCATAGCAAAAGAAATGGCCAAACCTGCGCACCCTCTGAGTTCGCAATCCTGCAGAACAATGGTGTCTGCTCAATACTGTCAACATAATTTAACTTATAATAAACTATGAGTCTGAAGGAGCTGAATCTGTTTGCTGAATTCAGACATTAATTGTCATTTAATAGTCCTTTCCTTGACAGTCTTTGTAAAGAGAGACATGTCTCTAATTCAATACCAACACCATTGGCCACAGAATTTTACTCTATTTTCTTCTGGAAGCAGAGGCTCCCCCCCCCCCCCCCCAACAAAGCCCCCCCCCCCCCCCCCCCCCCCCCCCCCCCCCCCCCCCCCCCCGCCCCCCCCCGGGCCCCCCCCCCCGCCCCCCCCCCGGGAGGCCCCCCCCCCCCCCCCCCCCCCCCCCCGCCCGCGCGCCCCCCCCCCCCCCCCCGCCCCCCCCCCGCCCCCCCCCCCCCCCCCCCCCCCCCCCCCCCCCGAAGAGCTGAAGAGCTGCATGCGGCTTAAGAGCCACAGGTTGCAGATCCTGAACTGCAGAGTTGGACCATTGTGAAGCCACGTGCTTAGCCACATGTGGCCAGAAGAGGGAGACAAATACTAGAAATTAAGTAAACTAAATTTATAATTCAATGGAAACTTTGGTGTCGGAAATAAATTAATTTGACTCTGAGAGACATTATTTTATTTTCAGTTTTCCCACGCAGATAGCTACTGATGAAAAGGCAGTATTGCGAAATTCCGAAAACGAAAAAGAAACTTTCTCTTTTCGTAATTTCTAGTCTGTCGAACTTTATATTTATTTACTAGTATTTAGATGACCCTGTTTTTGTTATTCTTTCGTTTTGATTTTTGTTTGTTTGTTTTAACGATTTATGTTAAACATTTTACACGGGCTTGTTGCTGTAAGGCAACTTGTCATGGAAAAAAAAAAATCACAATAAACAATCCTCATGATGATGAAGGAGAGTTACAATATGAACTCTTCCGCCTTGTGACACTCCCAACAAACATAAACCAATCATAACCCAATATGAACGGTTTCCTTGGAACTGACTTCCCACTTTTGACACTCCGCTCTTTCTCTGTACGCTGGTGGCAAATAATGTGATTTATATCATTATTCCATCTGTTTCCCGTTTGTTTTGGTAGCAGTTGCTAGTGGAGGAGGATCACTTTCTCATGCCCCTACTTTGAGGAGCTGCTGCTGCTCTCTGCGTCCAGCTATGGCGTCCGTGTATAGCGGATCCCATACCTTAAGCAAGGATGATGTGAATTACAGGATGCATTTCCGTATGATAAACGAGCAGCAAGTTGAAGATATCACCATTGATTTTTTTTACAAGCCGCACACGATAACGCTGCTGACATGCACGGTGCTTAGTTTGATGTATTTCGCGTTTACAAGGTGAGTCGACTACTGCTAATGTTAGCTAGCCCCTGAGGGTTAGCTTTGCTAGGCTAACAGGAGCAGTGATGCTCAGGCAGGTACAGAAATCTTAGCTAACTAGCTTTACCACCATTTAGAGGATTTTCTCACCGTAAGTAAAGGGATAACCATCTTAATCCTTACGGTTATTAAGCGTTGACCCAAGCTTACAAAAGAAGTACGGGTTATTTAACTTTAATCCAGTGGTGGACTTGTTTACTGTGTTTACATTAGCTACAACTCGTAGCATAACATTTTAAATTAATATGCTTTACCAAATCTTTTGGTTACGTAGTCATACTGTAAATATTAACCCGTTGTTTTTTTACACATGCAGCTGCGTTGACGTTTTTATAGCAGCTTATGAGCTGTAAATTAGACTCACTGATTGGACTGTTGAACATACCTTAGTAATAATAGTGGTTTTCTTTTTTTTCACCCCCATCTGCAGAGATGATGGAAATCCTGACAGCAATCTCTGGATAGGACTAATTCTGGTCATCTCCTTCTTCCTTGTCATCAGTGTTTTGGCATTTCCCAATGGTGAGCACAACAATGGTGGTGTCATAATGGAATGAAAATTACCCAAAATTCACGCTTTATTTTCAGTAATGTGTTGTCATATACTGTAGAAACATGCATTGATTGAAAAAAAAAAAGGAAAAATGTAAATAGATATGTTTGGGAATAATTGCATGTAAGCATTCTCTGTTGACCTCAAATGTTGTACTGCTGGTGTCAGTGCACTAAAGATAAAACAGGCACATACTGTGATGTAGGGAAGTTGTGTAATTAATACATTGCCTGAACCACCATGATGACATCATTAATTCATGCATTAATAATAACCAATGATATAATATGTGTTTATAAAATTTATTTTTCAACGTTATTTTATTTTTTGCTTTTGATGGCATAATAGTCTAACGGTGCATTTTTTTTAGCTTACGTTAAACTTATTTAAATAATAAAACAAATTAGCATTGTTGCCTCATGACAAAAATTTCAAATGATGTTAATTAAAAATCAACATCCTTTGCCATCACCCAGATTTAGTTCCACAGAACTGTTGCAGTAGTTGTTGCAAACAAATCTTTCATTTCTTTGTCAATCATTCGTCCTTCTCTCATTATATTATGTGCATAAAGAATCAGTTTGTTATAATATCCAACAACCAAGTCTCTGGGTTATTGAAAAGATTTGAAAGTGAAAACTCAAAGTGTATCTGCTTCATTAATAACGGAGAATGACAACTGTTTATAAAGTGTAATAAGCCTTGATTGCAGTCATCCTGAAGACACAGTTATATTTGTGAAGTACCTTTGGGATGACTGTAACCAATAAAAACTACCTCGGTATGAGAGGAATAAAAGGAAAATGGATCACAGAAACTAAATTTGAATCCAGGCATGAATAACCATTGTCAATATGTTCGCAAAGTGCCGTATTTGTTAATGTTTTGTCAATGATCTTAACTCCCCTACCTTGCAAGTTCATAAATCTACTGTCTGAGGCATAAGCAAGGGAATGATTAGCCTCATGAGTTGTATGAGATGTTTAAAGATAGATATTTGCATTATCATTTGTTGTGGATTATATTTTGACAGTGTTCTACTTTTATCACATTTTAGGTCCGTTCACAAGACCACATCCAGCAATATGGCGGATAGTGTTTGGTGAGTATTTTCTGAAAATCTTTGAGAGCAAAAATAAAAATTTTTGTTTGGACTTCCCTTCTTAATGTTTCATTCCTCTGATTCTAAGGTCTGAGTGTACTCTACTTCCTCTTCCTGGTCTTCATAATCTTCCTCAACTGGCAGCAGGTGAAGCATCTCATGTATTGGTTGGATCCAAACCTACGCTACGCCAAGAGAGAAGCAGACATAATGGTGAGGGCTGCTGGCTGACAGTGAAGATGATATACAAACAGATTGTCCACACTGTCAGGGGATTATCAATCATGATAATGAGGTTTTCTGTTCTGCTGCCTGCAGGAATATGCTGTGAACTGTCATGTCATCACATGGGAGAGAATCCTGAGCCATTTTGACATTTTTGCATTCAGCCATTTCTGGGGCTGGGGCATGAAGGCCCTACTCATTCGAAGCTATGGCTTGTGCTGGACCATCAGTATTACCTGGGAGCTCACAGAGGTAGAGAAACATGCAGACTTGTTAATGCTTGGCATCCTGTTTACCTGCTTCTCCTGCATCTGATCACCAAAGCTGATGATGTAATTTTTTGATCTCGTGAAAATAAATGGGTTTTAGGCTCTCTCATTAAGTTTACATAACATATTAAAGAGAAGTTTTGGAGCTATTCTGTAGACTCTAATCACATTTTGTTCCTCTGTACCAAAAGCTGTTCTTCATGCATCTGTTGCCTAACTTTGCTGAGTGCTGGTGGGACCAAGTGATTCTGGATATTCTACTGTGTAATGGAGGTGGAATCTGGCTCGGCATGACTGTCTGCCGCTTTTTGGAAATGAGGACGTACCACTGGGCCAGTATTAAGTATGACTTTATGTTCTGGGGCTTAATGACAACTGTGTTTGAAATGTTATCCTACTAACTATTAGCTCAAGAGAGACTGTGGGATCCAGAACCGGCTCATGGTCCTGCTGTGTGGGACATGATGATTTTGCAGTGGCCAGCCCATTTACTCCTTGATGACATGCTGCTGTATAATGGCATGTAGTTGAATGTGCCGATTGTGCAGCAGTGAGTTGTTGTCTCCTGATGGTAGTTTTTATTTGTTACAAGGAACTTATCAAAAGCAGGAATCATGAATTTTTAATAGATAGACCACATTTGATGCTGATGACTAAACTTAGACTATACTTCCTTTTGCAAAGTAACATTGCTGCATACATTTTCTGTTGTAGCATTGAAGAGAAGATGCCAATCGTTAACCTTGCCATGTAGCTAGACTGTTGAATCGATTGTTAAGCCATCTATCCAAGTGGCTGCAATTTTTTATGAATTACATATTAAGAATTGCGAAGTACTGACATGTTAGTTTGATTAGCCAAGAGTGGAGAATGTATTAAGCAGATCCTTTTGCTAAGATGTATATATTTTCTGCTGCTGTTTAAATACAAGCAGCATGCCATCTGAGTGTAGCAGCTGATTACTTCTCTGCACCAGGAACTGATTATACAGTGATCAGCAACAGACGAATTGGGCCAGAGCCACCCAGTAAATTAACTGAAAATGATAATGATGAGACACTTATAAAAATGAATAAAGTTAAGTATATTCTTGAAATTCTATCATTGTCATTAAATTTTCATACTGTATGACAGTGGCGATAGGCGTTGACAGCCACCTGCCTGTGATTCAGGTGGGTGGATGATAAGCAACCTAACATAGAAGAGCAGCCGCATGCTGATGAACCAGTAATGGCACACCATCTGCCACTTTTTGATCTCAGTGCTACTGCAACTCATAAATATCCAGCTGCCCCTTTTGAGTGTAAAAAAGGAAAAGGGCTTCATATTAGAAGCCTGATTTCTGAATTTTATAAAAATCAAATCTAAATTAGTGACAATGTGAAAAGAATGTTGTTAGTAATAGATATTATCTCTATATAGAAAGTATTTAAGTTTAAACACAAAAACTGCTCTGCAAATCATTACTTTTACAAGCTTTTATTTTATTTATTTTTTTTTTTTTTCATTTATATTATTTCATTATATATTTTATTTTATGTGCACTTGCATAATACTTACCATGAATCTACCTGCAGCCTTTGTAATCCTTGTTCTGTGTTTCCAACCAGGGACATCCACACTACCACCGGGAAGCTCAAACGAGCTGTGTTGCAGTTCACCCCTGCAAGCTGGACCTACGTACGCTGGCTTGACCCAAAGTCCTCCCTGCAGAGAGTGACGGGCGTTTATCTGTTCATGATCATATGGCAGGTCGGTCAGTGAGAAATCCTCTTGCCATCTTACGGTGACTAAGTGCTGAGTAGCAAGAGATCATCCTGTGCTCTTTGCGTGCTAAGTCTTGGCTAATCTAATTGGCTCCTCTGTTGCTGAAATCTAAAGCCACATGGATCCATTTAATGTACAGGTGTCCTGCTGTTTGCATATTAATGGTTAATCCCTTAAGAGTGCAACTGTCTGGGTTACTTGAGTATTTTGTAGTAATGTGAAAACTGGTGAAATGTGAATGCTAGTGTAAGTTCCACCAACTACATTAGAGTAAACTATGGCGACCAAAATGTCTTGCCTCTGACAGACATGAAATGTTTGTTTTGTTATGGAAGAACATCATCTGCCTTTCACCTCACTTACGCTGATGACATTTTAAATAGTATTTACCAATTTTTGACAACTGGATTTAAAGATAGAGGATGACTTGACTTTCTTCTTTGAACGAGCAGGAGGTTCTGTAAAAGTCTGACCACTTTGGTTCAATCTTTCAAAAATACTCAAAAACTAAAATATTTATTTACTTAATGGAAATTGTGTAGTCAGTATTAAATCACTATGAATCTGAGTTTCACACATCCTGACCAACAACACACACTTTGTGTAGTCAACTGTCGTGTAAGGCTACATTCCTGATAATAAAAAAAAAATATATATATATATATATATATATATATATATATATATATATATATATATATATATATATATATACACATACACACCAGTTTTTTGTGCTCACAGTTTTAATGCATGACTTTCCAGCTTTAGAAACAAAGCCCTCGTTAAATGTCATTTGCCACACCTGTTGCTTGTCTTGCAACAATTTCAGCATGTCTGCTGTGGGGAGGATTTATGAATGATGTATGGTGGAACAGTCAGGTCATGTCAAGGGAAGATCCACTTGTTTGATGAAATGGCCTGAAAGTTAGAAATGTCCTACCTTAATGTGTTTTCTGCCAAATGTTGAGACAAGTGAGTTTTATGTTATTGTTGCAGTTTGCATATTTCTGTTGGCATGATTCTTCCTGCCAAAACGTTGTGCAACTTTGTAGAAACAGTTATTTTTCATGAGGATAGTAAAAGATCAAAGGATTTTGTTTACTTTTTCTTTTTTTATTACTGTGACTTCAAATCTGAACCTAAATAACCTCTGGAGCAGATTATCTGTTCAGTATAAGCTACCATGTTGATCTGACCTGGATAAAAGAAGAGCCCCTTCACCATGAAAATTCTTTATGCAAAGCATACATCGCTAACCCATTACTTTATTTTCTTCATGCACCCTTCTGGGAAGGGTAGTAGTGATCTTAAATTTCCTCCATTTGTATACAGTCTGTCTAACTGGATTGTGAAGTTTAACCTCTTTAAATGCAGATGAGCATCATAAACTCTGGTCCTGAAAAACTCACTTTTATTACTACCATAATGGAATACCTCAAATATGCCAAATAAATCTCACACTTTAGATCCCTGCTCTTGAAATAAACCAGGTGAGACAATCACACCTGGTAGATACTTTTGCATGACTATAAACACCAGAATTTCCACTTTAATTCTCAATGGTTTTCACATTTTCAAAGATCTCTTTGAGAGTATAGAATAGTAGTATGTCATTTTGATATAATAAATGTACCATTTCTTCTTTGTTTTTTTTCCACACAGCTTACGGAGCTGAACACTTTCTTCCTCAAACACATTTTCATCTTTCCTGCAAGTCACGCTCTAAGCTGGTGTCGGATTCTGTTCATCGGTATCATCACAGCTCCAACAGTGAGGTACACTGACACGTGGTCCTTGTTTTTACAGTTTCTCACATTTTAATGTTATGGGTGAGAAACTGAACTCTAACTGCTGGTGAAATTTGCTGATGTGAACTGTTTTGTCTGTTTCTGCTGCAGGCAGTATTATGCCTACCTTACAGACACACAGTGTAAGAGAGTTGGGACGCAGTGCTGGGTGTTTGGGTAAGTAAAACCAATTGCAAACATGAGAACAGTTTATCGTTAAAAATGAAATGTTTCTACCCTTTGTAATAGCTAAAAAAGGATTGTTCTATTCTAAAAAAAAATAGTTTTACAAAATTTTTATTAAGTGTGGTGTCTGACAGCTAGTGGCAGTGGCTGCAGATACAGGAAGTGACGTCAAGCCTCATGAATGTTAACTGATCTACATTATCAGGCGGTGTAAGGTGTTCAGGCATTTCACTCCCCCTGCAAGATCTAAATTTTTAGCTGATCTACATCAGTAATGTTATGATCACAAAAGTAATTAATTTTCGAGAGCCTGTGTTAATGTGCTGCTTACATTCTGCTTTCAGCTACAGATTCAAATCTTTATTAAGTGTGGTGCAGGTGGGTCAAATGTTTCAGCAGAATAAATATTTGTTTCTCCTCTTATTTGCAGGGCAATAGCCTTTCTGGAAGCCTTGGCTTGTATTAAGTTTGGACAGGACTTGTTCTCAAAAACACAGATCCTCTATGTGATCCTCTGGCTGTTGTGTTTGGTAAGATCAGGACCACAGGCTTTTCTGTGTCATAAAAGTACTCTCCTTGAAGGAAATCATACATCGAAAGATGTGAAATCTTGTACTGTAGCTGCTGACAGACCATAGTTCCTCGTGTCTGAAACTTTCCGTGCTGTAAGTTATTGATTATTGATTTGCTATGAATCACTCAACAGTCCCTTTTATCTTTGCTCTGTTTTCAGGCCTTCATTACGTTCCTTTGTCTGTATGGAATGGTTTGGTATGCAGAGACATATGGTCCGAGGGAAAAGGTGCGTTTATTGCTTTAGCTTTCAGGAATGTTTTTCCATCAAACTGCTGTAGACCAGAGGCCTGAACTAAGGAAAGGATTTGTGGCATAGCAAGGAAGTTCAGATTTATTCTGCAGTTTCCAAGACCACAAAGGTGGTTAATTCTTACTGGGATACATTGCCATGGAAGTTTGTCATATTTTCTATAACATTGCGAGGTATCGTAGTGTACAGTTCAGCTTGGCTTAGTTCTTTCATTTTCCACTGTAGACCCTCATCCTATTCCCTCAGCATGGTTGGGATCAGCTGTTCATCATAGCAGCATATGTGAAGCTCCAGTGACAAAGACAAGACACTTCTTTGTTTTTTACATTGACGAAGCAGACACTTTTATTCAGAGCCACTCTTAATTGAGGAGTAAAGTGTGTTTGCTACAAAAATAGTACAAGAGGCTTTGAATATTCTTGGAAGTGATAATTAGTCCTGTCACAATTACAAATTTTGCTGTGCGATGGTCTCAGAAATTATTGTGATATATGATAATATTGTCATTTTGGGATGATTTCAAACTAATATAATATATGAGATAAGGCATCAACAAACGGAAAAAGACCACCAAGCAAACAGTAATTTCCATAGGAAATTAACACACACACACACACACACATGCACGCACATTAATTGTGAATATTAAATGAGTTTTAGACCATTCAAATCCTTTTCTCTTTTCCTACCGGGCACCTGTGAGAAAGACATCTCAGAGGCGGGGACTGTTTGTCTCAAACTGACACTTGCACATCTGTCATAAAGCTTTTACATGAATGCATTTATCCAGAGTCAGGAAACTTTAGCTGATAAGCGGTATTGTCTCATGATTAACTTTAATCTTTATTCTTGGAGTTTGTTAAGCTGGATGCTTCATAATATATGCCCTGGTTATATTTCTAAAGTGTTTAAAAAGAAAGTTAAATTCACACAGTCATCTTTCTTTCTTTTACTAAGGCTTCATGGAAAAGCCTCCCACCATTTACCCTTTTATCTTCTCTGTAAAAAAAAAAAAAAAAAAAAAAAAAGAGAAGTATCTGATTAAAATGACAGCAACCCGTGATGTGGGTCACCTTCTGTGGACCAGTTAGCTAAGCCATGTTATGTACTCCATGTGTAAATAGCAGAGTTGGTTTTGTTGATGAATATCATCTTTTATGGGATTTTCCCTTCATGGATTCTTATCAGTGTACTACGCAGACTGAGGGTCACTTAACTGTTACATATAATACCTGCCCTGGTAAAGGAATGCGTGTCACGTGTCCTAACCCTGTTTTCCTCTCACAGAGCTTCTCAGAATGCGAGGACAGTAATTACACAGAGTCTCCTGACCATGTGTCAGAAGGATTTAAAGGTACAGTGACCTTACTGTCATTTAACTGAAGGGCCACCTCATAAAAACAAACATCAGTCTTGATCTTTTGTCCTGTAAAAGTCTGACCTCTAGTGTTTGAAGTAGTGCCTCACTTCTTTTTTTTAATGTTTCACAGTCCAGATGAGTTTCTTGTTTGAAAATATGTGAGCTTCATGTTTCAGGTGAGACATATGAGGACGGGGACAGCCCTACAATCAGGCGAAGAGCGAAGGACTCTGGGAAGACAAAGTCCATCAATGGCCTCGACGGCCAGTAATAACTGGCACTACCGGCTGCTGAGTGACTCCTGCACTCGCTCTGAAAAGCCAAGCCTGAAAAAGGGGTTACAGATGCCACCCCTTCCCAGTGTAATTGAAGTCTACAAAGCCCCCACCTACAGCAGAGGGAATGGAGACAGCAGAGAGGGAGCAGATGAACAGGTCCATGAAGTGTTAGGAGTACGCAGTGGCTCAGACTACAGAGATGCAAACAAAAGTGTGACCTGTAGGCAAAAAGCTCCCAAACCAGTAATTACAGGTTTCTTTGTGTCTGAATGAGAGTGGAGAAGGGTGTGCGAGAATAAAAACTGCCTATTCTAGATGTGACTGCATGCTCATTGTAGCTGATAATTTACACTTATCCTATTATACAGTATCATTAAAAGTTAATGTACATTTGACTGGTTAAAACCAGCCTCAACTCCAGTATGTCGATTCAACACATTTCAATGTTAGAAGCCATTATAATGAATTTATCACTTTAATAGGAGCCTGTATGTTTATAGCACATATAAGTCGTTTTTTATTTAAGTATTTGTCACTGATCTATTTACATCATAGATGTTCACTATATCCTGTTTTTAACTTGAATGTGGGCAGGAGTTCAATGCAAGACAGCTTTAGCTTGATGGGATCATCGACTGAGGTTCGTGTTTGACCCGTAATGAAGCAAAGCACACAGTTTAAGCACTTTGCAGAATGTTCCCTTGAAAATACTGTACATTTTGTAATGTTTGAGTGTTTTGTGAATCATTGTGATCTTGAGTGACTTTACTTTCCCTGTCCATCTGTGGCTGCTATCATTTATATTTTTATATTTTACTCTACTGATAAGAGAGGGCAATTATTCAGTCCTGCATGTGTTGTCAGGGTCTTCCTGTTGGTGTGCAGGTGGCTATCTTTTACTTTTCACCTTCTTGTTGCATGATTGTGTCAAATCAAATGTTTTAGTAGGAAAATGTTACAACAGTAGTCAAGGAATCTGTTTAACACCACACACCAGAATATGAGTATTGTTGTTTATGTCTTTCAGTCATTGTAACAGTTTAATTCACCCCTTGTGCCTGTTTGCATGGAATTATTTTTTATTCCTGTCTTTCAGTTTGTATAAAGACTAAATTTGAGCTTTTTGTGTTAGATTAACCTGGCTTTGAGTGCTTTATTGAAGGTTTGTTGTCATTTGATCTGCCAGTATCATCTCAGCACTGATATATCCCTCGTAATCCTTGACAATCCAGACGCTGACCTCAGTGGCACCTGTGCCACAGTCAGGAATTATAAATGGTACATTGTCTTTGGATTAAGATGTCATTTGCCAAAAACAGTTCTGCTGAAAATGACTTGTGCTGTTGTTTTTCACTGTGAAAAAAGGCAATGCATTATTAAAATGTTTTACATTTCCTCGTAAAATTGAGTCATTCTGCAGTGATTTGGACTGTTTTGTTTTGTATTGTTTTAAGAAGAACGCTTGGTTATCTTTCTTAGTGTATGGGATTTTTGCTTGCAGTACAATTGTAAATCTTGAATGATCTTGCTCAACCTCTGAAGGACGTCCTGCTGTAGCAAAGAACTGCTGGATTGGCTGACACAAGCACTGCCCACATGGGTTCAGATTTCACTCAGTCTGCACACCATGAAACACAGACTGAAATAGCTGTCTCATGCTGACCTATAACAGGATGTGTCTGGAAGTAGAGCTGGTGCTCACTTGGAAAATAGCAGCTATAGCTGACTGTAAATTCAGAACTTGATCAAGGTGGGGAAAAAAAAACAAAAAAAACTCCAGCTTTCAGCATTTATTCCCAAGTGAGTACTTGGGCATGTTACAATTTTGGGGTCCTGGTTTTGATTTAGTATTTTCATCATCTTATTCAATTCAGAATTTGTGTGTAAATATATCTGCATTATAGTGTTAACACAAACTCTCCCAAGTTATGTGAGAGCTGACTTCCAAAGGAGGGCAGCAGAGGGCTTCAGTTGTATTCAGAACATCACGTGATGCTGTAGGCCTCAACACACCAGGACATGTTTTAATGCAAAACTTAGCAGTTCTGAGCTTCAGATCCCTCTTGATGCTCATCGCTGTACTCTCTTTAGTTGCCAGGCTTTTTTTGTGGCTTCCTGAGCTTCATCCAACCTGCCTTATCTGACTGAGCAAGATCAGCATAAGCTTACTACTGGGATATTACAGTCATCATGGACAAGCATCCTGGTTGCCTGAGTCCCGAGGGGACACTGAGAGAGATCCAGATCAACTTACTGGAGTGTAAAGTCTGCTTCGAGATGTTTAACTCTCAACAGAGGGAGCGTAGACCACAGAACCTTTCCTGTGGCCATGTACTCTGCCTGGAATGCATCACAGCTTTGTCCCACCCTCTGCTTAGGAAGCTGGAGTGCCCGTTCTGTCGACAGCTGTGCAGCGTTGAAAGCACCTCCCACTGTCAGGTTCTTAGTGACCTGGAAGAGCTTCTGTTGTCCTGGAGGCCCTCATCCTCTGCTCCTCCTCACAGGGCAAAAGAAAGCATCAAGTTGACAACAGGATTAACCTGCACAGCTCTGCACCGTCGCGCTGTATTTGGTGGTTGGGGGAAACTCTTAAACCCCACTGGCATAGCTGTTTTGGGGTCTTCGGGGACAATAGTTGTGGTGCATGACGGAGAGAAAAGGGTGGTGGTGTTCAGTCTACTAGGAAAGAAGCTGCATAGCTTTGGGCAAAGAGGAAACACCACTGGGGAGATCTGTTACCCGGTGGATGTGGCAGTGACTTCTACCGGTTACATTGTGGTGACGGATGCAGGGGACAAAGCTGTGAAGGTTTTCACCTCCAGAGGGAATCACATCCTGTCGATTAAAGGCTCCTTCAAGCTACCCTGGGGTGTGGTCATAGACAGCTGTGGGCACATCCTGGTCTCAGATGTCCAAGCAGGCACGCTCTCCCAGGTAAAAATGGACTATAGTCATGGTGTCATTCTGGAGCATCAAACAGCTGTCTCAGACCTTCAGTGTCCCAAAGCAGTGGCCTACTGTCAGAAGACTGGAAACACTGCGGTGATGGAGCACCCAGTTGATTTCACACATCCAACAGAAAGACGCCAATACAGAAGGCTGAGGGTGTTCACAAAAGACTTTCACCTCCTGTACCTGACAGACAGCTTTAGCCTGATGCTGCAGTCCCCAGTGAGGCTGAACATGTCAGGTGTTGCATTTGACAGAGATGGAGATGTGATAGTGATAGACTCTGACCACGGGTTGGTTTGTAGTTTAGGAAAACTCCATAATGGCCCAGTCTTAACTCCTCTAGTAGGGGATTGCCTTATGCAACCTGTTGGACTGGTGTTACTGAACAACATGCTCATCATCCTAGATGGTGGTGACCATACAGTAAAGATTTATTCTCAAAAGTCCAATTCTGGTTCTGTTATTTAGCTTAGATGAAGAAACCAAAAGAAAAGCATTCTGTGAGAGAAATATTAATAAAGTGAGGTGGAAATGTTAAAAGAAATACTACAGAAGATTTTGATTTGCAAATAATGAGTACAATTCTTTTTCTTTTTTAGCAGTGGTATGCAATGTTTTCAAGTTGTTGTGTTCTTATTTTGCTTAGCTTTTGAAATAACATAAAATAAAATAATTTCCAATCTATGTGCGTATTTACTTAAAGATGTTCCTAAAAAGTCTCAGGGGTCAGAAGGAAAAGTGATAAGGTGGAAAGAAACACAAAGGAAAACAAGCCTCTCTGAAGAAGAAAGATTGCCATTTTCAAGCCAAAATGTTGCACAATGTGTCCTGTGTGATTTTAGTCAGATTTACATAATTTATATATTTTCCAAAACTTTTAATGAAGCTTTTAATATCTTTTTATTTGATTATAGCTCTGTGGTCAAATTGCATTTGCAATATATCCCCAGATAGCCATGTGTGAATGACAGACTTTGGCAGTGGTTATTGCAAGTGCAGCAACATAGCTGCTGTTTTCTGGTGGTGACTCACTTTTGCTCAGCCAGATCTCGAGGTTGCCAGATCTAATCAAGTTTGGGTGTGTAGGAATGGACCGGTTTGATCTGAGCATTGGCAAAATTAACTAAATTTGAGCTGGGTGAGGGGGTGGGTGTCTGACCTGCTGAATCTGTGTCAGAGAAGGAGCAGATCAATCTGGAGTTGATGGGTCTTTAAAAAAATATCACAATATGTAAGAGATGATATATCGTCTTTAAATGAAAAAAATATATTCATAAAAAACATTATTTGGGGTGAAATGTTTTTTTAGGGACCTGACCGCCTGTTTTCCAGTTTGTGAACTTCACTGCCGATCCCAGGTTGCCCGAGATGACATGCAAAATTTTTCCTTTCACAATAATCTACAAAAGGGTGGGTTGGGGGTATGGAAACTCCCCTATTGTGATTTAAAACTAATTTAATGTAATTATATAATTTTTGTGGTTATAATTAATGCTCTTTTTCCTTCTATAATAAATAAAATGATTCATTGTGAGCGTGTGTGTGTGAGAGAGAGAGAGAAAGAGAGAGAGAGAGAGAGAGAGAGGAGAGAGAGAGAGAGAGAGAGATTTTAACTCCACGAAGTTATGTTTCTGTTAAACTCACCATAGTCTTTTTTCATCCTTATCTGTGTGTCTCTGTGTCATAATCGCGCTTATTGTTGGTGCATGTAAATCATTTTGTCACGCGGAGCCACTTTTATCTCTGCTGGTTTCTCCTCCAGTTCAGCGGGGCGGTACGTAAAGCCTGTCCCCCTCCTCGGCTCAACCTCTCCAGTCTGCCAGTGGCGAGCAGTCGTGCTCCCAGTGGAAGATGGCGGTGGGGATGCTGTCTGGCGCTGGAGCCCAGAGCTCGATGTGCACAAGAAACCAAGCTGGATGGATTTAAATGGGGAAAAAATGAACTTATTCCCTCACGTTCTTCTCGAGGACTGGACTCCTTTGGGTGTTTTTAACTCGTAAACGCTGCCTTTTTTTCTGGCTGAAATTCGGGCGTCTTGTCGGGTATTTACAGACTATACATTGATAGCTCGGCGCATAGACAGACAGGGTGGGAGTAAAAAAAAGTGAAGAAAAATGTCGGATTCAAAGGTAAAAGTTGCAGTGAGAGTTCGGCCCATGAACCGCAGGGGTAAGTGTTATACCGACCATTTCTGCCTGCACTCTTTTTCGTGGATTCATGCCAGATTATCATAAAGTTTTTGTTTTCTTCGCCATTGCTGTCTTGAGTTATGAGCCTCAAGTCATGCTTGAGTTTAGTTTAACACAGTCCAAGTAGCTTAGAGTTTACTCTTTACACCTCCGCATTCTGCTTTACTTTCCCCTAAAACTTCTTTCTGCAGAGATTGAACTGAATACAAAATGTGTCGTCGATATGGAGGACAACCAAACAGTTCTACACCCTCCACCCTCAAATGCAAAAGGAGAGAACAGGTAAACAAAACCAAAACACTGACGAGAGTTTACATCGAATATAGCACGCCACATTGTAGTCGGCAAGTGGCATCTTTGGCCTTGTTAGCTAGTTTGAGTGCATCACAGCTGAAGTCCTTGCAGAGCAGAGGCCTGGGTGAAATGTCTGAGTGAAAGCAGAAAACCCAGATTGCACTCTCACTGTAATGAGAGTGCAATCTGGTGTAATAACGGAACAACGTTCAAGATTTCTAAATAGCTGTTTATCTACCACCACAAACCCAGCATTAGTCTTAAAAACAAGACAGCACACGAGCCTGATTCACAATCATGAAAATGACAAAAGTTGCTTGACATTATTTAATCCCAGTAAATAAATGCAGTGGCCTGTCAGGAATACTGCAATGCTGTTGCTCTGCAGAGGACATGTGCTGTCACCCATCTAATTGCAACATATTATATTATGTAATTCATACAAACTTTGCCATAATGACAGTTCTCTGATCATTTGCATGTAGCGCATTTGGAAAGTTTCCAGGTCTTTTCAGGTTTTCCCACATCAGTCTCATCAGTCATCAGCCTGCATGCAGTATTTTACAATGATGAAACAAAATAGTTTCTCTTCAGTGGTTATTTGTTGTTGTTGTTGTTGTTGTTTTTTTTTTTCTTTTTTTGTTTGTTTTTTTAATGGGGTATGTTTTATTCATGGTTGAGCTCTGGTGCATCCAAGTTTTCTCAGTTGTGCTTGGGATGCTCCTGTAAACATGCTGGGTACCACTTATGGCTAAGTGAGATCATCCGTTCATTGGACACAATCAAGACAGGCTAACTTCTGACTGTGTAAGGTCTCACATTTGATGACGCATCAAAGAAAAACCAAACCATGAAGTGTAAAACGGAGAGAGAAAATCAGAAATGGAAAAATTTGGGAATCATAAACGTTCAGCCATGTAATCAGGGTTGAAGAGACGAATAACCAACAAGTCAAAGGTCAGTGTGAGTAAGATCCCAAATTCTTTTGTGGATATGGGAGAACTCTAAAGAAGGGAAACTGTCAGAGCAGCACTCTACCAATCAAGCCATTATCCATTCCAACAACACCATCCTTATAATGAAATGAAATGAAATGAAATGAAATGAAAAATACTTTATTCATTCCCGAAGGGAAATTCAGTATTGTAAAAGCTCACTTTTTTTTTTTTTTTTAAATAAACAAAAAAAAGTCAGTTAGTCTTGTTCTTTAGGGTGATGGTTGCTGGCAGGAATGAATTCCTGTATCTCTCAATATTATAGTTGAGGATGGTGACAGCATCATGTTGTGGGAATGCTTTTCTGCTGGGCGACTCTCCAAAATGGACTGAAAGATGGATGCAGGGCAGTGTTGAGTGACAGCATTTCCAGGGTGCTTGGGATCTCAGGCAGGGACGAAGGTTTGTATCTCAACAAGAGAGCAACCTGGAGCGTGCAGCCAAGGTAACACTGGAGTGGCTTCAGGAAAACTGTTGTGCAGGAGTTGCTCAGCACACAATAAAAAATTTGAACCTAGTAAAGGTTTTCTTTACTGGATTCAGTTCTAGAAAGACCTAAAAATGGCTGCCAGGTTGAAAATTTCATCATTGCCATTGTTTAGACTTATGAGCCGATTGATGGGAAATAATGACTATAACATAGTAATGGATCTTTAAAAAAGAATGTAGTGAAGTTGATTAAAGGGTCTGAAAATCATGGCTTGGAGAGGAGTTTGAGACTGTTTGGCATGGGAACGTCTATCAGACTGAACAGATTAATGTCGAGCCTCAGGGTATTACTGTAAATCACCAGAGCCAGAGCTAATTTATGCCGTGTTGCATTCAAAGTGCTGTTAGACCACATTATTATTGCTTTTCAAAATGCCACCAATACTGTATGTTATCAAGAGTTGCTGTGGCTACAAGTGAGGAAGATCTGCACAAGGAGAAACACTACTTTTTGCTTCTTTAAGATCTGACATGTTTTCAGATTAATGAGGAGATCGTCCAGTGATGAATGTATGCTTGTGAATTTCATGCTTGTTAAAAGGGGTCAGAGATGTTACAGTTGACTCATCACAGGCGAAGGCTGTTCTGCAATTTTGCGCTTGGTTTGTTAGCTCTCCTCGGCTGTCGATGTCACAGATGATTAAGCACCTGACCTGATTACCCAAAGACGCACAGAAATCTAACAGAATGCTTGTTCAAAAAAAAAAAGAAAGAAATTTCAAGATATTCTTCATTTCTTCGTTGACCATTTCAATTGAACAAACAGATATTTAGGCTAGAGGAAAAAGTCCACAGCAGTGGCTGTTGATAGAGAGGTCATAGAAGGCAAATGCATGCTGCAGTCGAGGCTTTTCTCCTGTGTCACATCTAGTCTTGTTAATTTGCAACAGTTTCTATGCTGCTCTGTGTAACCAACAGTCAGCATTAAATGGTAATGAGCTTGCTCTGCCAGCAGCTTGGGTCCTCGCACTAACCTGTATTTAAGGCAATTATCAGAACAGAAATTGCCGTACAATGGCTGTGTTCCAGGCAATTAAACAAATCACACTCAAAGCTTGCATATGTGGAAGAGGATGCATAACAACGGAGCTAAAAGCTGCTGTGAACTGGCAGTCAGAGGTGTGACTAAACAGAGATGTGGAGTGGCTTCATCATCAGTATTCTGTCTGTTAGATGATTAGTACTTAAATCTGCCGCTGGACCGTTCCACTCTCATCTGATGCTATGTTGATCCAAAACACAAACACGGTTGGCATCGTTGGGTGGAAGCTTCCATATCTGATTTAGGTTTCTATCACTATGTGGAAATTCCTGTCATTGTGATGTAGAATGTATTTTCCAGGAGTCAGTTTTTCATTCTTACTGGTATTTTCTATCCTGACAAACTATTTCAGAATTTTAGGTGGTATGTCTTAAGGTAGTTCAGTCTGTAGCTGTACACCAACAGTGACAGAGAGCAGCTTTAATTTTTGTTTCCCTTATTTATGTCACATTCTCTACTCTACGATGCAGACCAGGCATGTAATTATTTAACATTTCAGTACTAGTGCTCTGTGTGTGTGTGTGTGTGTTTTGGGTCTGTGTGTTTAGGCCACCTTGGTTTTCCCAAACCATATAATTTTCCTTCTTGCTGCTTGCAGAGCCGCAGAAAACGGGGATACCCCATCGTTGAGACTTTGCCATGTTTTGAAGACACCTGTTACTGTGTGTTGGAAATGTGTCAGATTTAGTGGGTATTAGCATGTCAAATATGGCTGCAGAGCCTAAACCATGGGAACTTTTTCTCTCTCATGGGAGTACTCGGGCACAGCCTCTGCAAGGGAACAGTTTTAACAGATATTTTTGTGTAGAGACCTCTTAGGTTGGATGATTTAAGAATAAAAACGGACAGCATCTAGATCTGGGTGAAGAGGTTTTTGGTTTTGCTCAATAGCTAAAGAATCTGGTGTCAGTTCAGTGAAAGGCTGAAATGAAGTCTTTAGTGGGGGAAAACTTGAAGCGTATTCCCTGATGAATCATTAATCAGACATTTTTCTTTCCATTTTGTCTTTGGGTTAATCAGACTGAACAGCACCTCTAAAACTTCAGAGCCATGCAAAGAATTTGAAGCAATATAAAGGATTTCCTTTGATGACTAAGCCTCATTCTTTGCACCACAGAACGTTATGGCTACACTCGTGACCCCCTCCCACCCTCCTCTCCTGTTTCCCTGAGAAATGAACAGTAATCTCATAGAAGGGCAAATGAAATATAGATTGTGACTTCAGGCCAAGAGGTTACCTTTCCCAAGTTTCACCTTTCGTCTGCTTGTTGAGCTGGCACTAATGGTAGATTTGAAATAAGAGTCTGGGAAAGTAGTTTTACTTTCACGCACCAGCCTACACTCCTGTGGCTTTAAGACACAATCAAGGTGTGTGGGTGGTGTGAAGGGGGTGTGGTGAGGCAGAAAATACCTGAGGCGGTCGTCTGCATAGGGGATGAGTGGTGGAGAATCTTTACAAGGAAATACCCTGGTACTCACACAATGGGGCTATATTACACCCATCAAGCCCCAGCATGTCCATCACCGGGCACCAGCTGAATACAAGGCCTTTAAGTGTTGGAAAAGCTTCTTCGTGTGAATCCCCATTTCTGAGAATCTCTGTTGACAAACCAAAAAGCTTTAGCAATAGTCAAAGTATGCCATGACTTATTTTTTTGTGAATAGGTTCTGCTGAAGCTCTGTCGTCAGCCACTTGAAAATGATCAGTGGAAGTGGCTTTATCTGATGATTTCCGTACCCAAGCTTGTAATTTCCACTCTAATCTTTTCTTATCAGTGATGGTTACTAGAGCTCAATAGGATTTATCTCCACTGGCCTGTGTTATCTTGCTTACTTGGGTATTATAATCTGGGTGGTGTGGAGAACAGGCTACCATTAAGATGTCTGCTATTAGTATGCTGCTTGTCCTGGTTCCTCTCCATCCTTGAATTCTCTTGAACAAAACTAGCTACGGACATACAACAGGGAAAATTATTGAATATGTCAACATTTTTCTCGAAAAATATATTTCTAGCAGAGCTATTGACATGAAATTTTCACCAGATGTTGGCAACAACCCAAATAATGCACACATAAGAAATCCTAACATTTATGTCCATAGATAAAGTTATGTGCAATCTAGTAAAATGACACAGGGAATAAGTATTGAATACACTTACTGAAATGTATGTAATACTTGGTCCAAAAACCTTGGTTGGTGATTCCAGCCTCAAGATGCCTCCTGTATGGAGAAACCAGTAGAATACATTGCTCAGGTGTGATTTTGGCCCATTCTTCCACACAAACTGCCTTCAGTTCTTTCCAAAGATTTTTAAGTGGGGTGATTAAACGGGCCATTCTAGCAGCTTTATTTTCTTTTTCTTAAAACAGTTGAGTGTTTCCTTGGCTGTGTGCTTGGGATGGTTGTCTTGCTGAAAGATCCAGCCTTTTTTCATCTTCAGCAGCTGGCCGATGGCAGCAGATTCTGGTCCAGAATGTCTCTACTTTTCTCCATTCATTCTTCCTTCAGTGATATGAAGTCTGCCTGTACCACATGCTGAGAGACAGCCCAACACCGTGATGTTACCACCTCCAAACTTCACTGTTGCTATGGTGTTTTTGGGGTCGTCCAAAGAGTTCAGTTTTGGTCTCATCTGACCAGACTGTTTCCCAGAATGTCATGGGTTTGTCCAGATGTTGTGTTGCAAACTTTAAACGAGCATCAACATGCTTTTCCTTCAGAAATGGGGTCTTGCGTGATGGTCTTCTGGATGATGGTCTCAATGGTGCTCACTAGAACTTTCAGAAGTTTAGAAATGCACCTGGAACCAATGCCTTCAGTGTGTTTTGCAATAATAAAGTTGCGTAGGTCTTTAGACAGCTCTTTGCTTTTACCCATCATGGAACGCTTCCTAGTCTGACACCTGATGTGAAACCTTTTTAAAGGCATCAATCAGGACTAAACCATCTGATATTACTTTGCACTGGTAGGGGACAGGATTACTTTCTAAATACTGACAGTCTCCAGCTGTTTTCTTGGCTTTCCAGATCTTTTGCCCCTCCACTTCTTCATGTGTTCAATACTTATTCCCTGACATTTCACTATATTACACATAACTTAATTTATGGACATAAATGTTAGGATTTTTTGTGTGTGTACATTACTTGGGTTGTTGCTGACATCTGGGGAAAATTTTATGCCAAAAACTCTACTGGAAATATATTTTCTGAGAAAAATGTTGACGTGTTCAATACTTTTTTTCCCCGCTGTATATTCATATGCTGTATCCAAGTGGATAAGTTCCTTTTTTTCTTCCTGAATCTTGAAGTTTAAACTAATATTTCATTCTCTAAAGCACAGGTTTGTTTTCATTGCCATTTGTTTCTTCTTTCTGGCAAAATTAAAGAAAAAATGACAAGCTAGAAAATTTGTTGAAACTTGTATGAGATGGGGGGATAATTGTGGATTTAAAAAAAGAATACACACTCTGAGTGACTCTCCATACAGTTAAATAACCCTACTATTTTAAGGAATGAATGAGTAAACATTTGGAAGTTAGATGACAAGATTAACACCAGTCGTCCTTTCTGGGAAATGGATATAAATCTCCAGCAAACAGTACCTGAACCAACAAACTAAGTAAAGCTACTGTAGAAGGGTGTTTGGAGAGGACATCCTCTGGAAACTTCAGATAATTATTCAGATTAGCAACGTGACCAAGTAGGTTCTTTAATGATCCTACTTCTTCTCTTCATTATATTTGACTGAATTGAGCTTGATGGTTTTGGCTAATCTTGCTGAAACACCGACAATACACACAGGAACTAAACAATGTAGTACAGTACGTTAGAATATGACATACTTTTTGGGGAAGTTTGTTCTGTAGTGGCACATTAGATATATTTACAATAGATCAATGAACTGAGATTAAAGCAACACTACATAAGCCTTAAGCCTCACACTACTCTCTCATTTTAATGACACACTGACATTCATTATGCACATTCCTGGAGCTGTCATTACCCTGAAACATTCCAGGACTGAGAAACCGCACTTACTGCTTGGAGTAAGATGTGACAGCTGAATTTCACTTTACAAAAATTAGCTGGATATCAACACACTGAGTGTGTCTCAATCAGTGCACTGGAAATCAGTGCATAGTGTGCACTTTGCATTGAGCCATTATGGTGTGTGCACTACAGACAAAGTACTGAACCAAATAAAGCATTGTATTTACTGTAAGTGACAGATTAGCATTGACTGCTAAAACATCTAACAGTAACAACTTTACTGAGCCGTATAACTGCAGCCTCAAACAAATGTCCAGATCATAATTGTCATCAGGGAGTGAACAGCTTGGTAGCATGCTACAATAAACTTAAGTAATTTTATCTGAATAATTTCATGAACGTTGCTTACATCAGTACAATACAGCCTTTGCTGCTTGCGGGGGTTGCACCACTTCGTTCGCAGCCATTATTCAGTTCTGAAAACAGTTTGAAAGTCCTGCCTCCTCTGCTACATCGGCAAGATGGTGTCTTTTTAGTGCGAGTAGTGTGCTTTGTTCCACCCTGGATTTCTGACCGTTATTTGGGGCACCATCTGGGTACTATTCAGACCACTGAATTTTTGCTGAAACCGCACTTGCACTCAAAAATTGTGTACTATGTAGTGCAAGTGCATTGATTGAGACATGGCCACTGACTGTTCTGAACATGCACCATGGCTGAATTTAAACGCAAGGTGGATGATGTTTTCCAGGAGCATTTTTTACTATATTGCTTAAAGTCTTCTTCACTCCCTGATTGCAGACAATTAAAGGAGTCATCACCCGGAAATCCCACTTTTTCACATTAAAACATGTGTATTGGAACAGGACCTCAGTTATAACGTGCCAGAAAGTCCGGAGAGTGAAAGTAACTTCGTCTTTGAGTGCGGGCTCTCTCTTCTCACCAGAGTCGGCCACAAGCACGCACTCTCCACAGTACGTGATTTGAATTTCTTTCTCCGAATGACGTGAACTAGAGCGGCTGCTAGCTGCTAAGCTAGCCTCTTTAGCGCCACCTAAAAGCAGCTGATTATCTGCCATGGAGTAGGTATGACTATTATGACCAGCTGTTATGACGTGAACTAGAGAGGCTGCGAGCTGCTAAGCTAGCCTCTTTAGCACCACCTGAAGGCAGCTGATTACCTCCCGCGGAGTAGACCAGCTTTCTCAGAAAGGACGCCGACGACAAGGAGGAGGGGGAGGAGGGGGGAGATTGCCGTGCTGAGTTGCCTCCGCAGAAATTCAGCAGTTTTCGGTGCTTTAACAGGAGGGACAGCTTTACGAGAGACCAGTGGATTATATTTATCAGTGAGGATATGCAGTCGGTAAGTGTTTTTGCTTGTGTAACTTATTATCTTTTGTGTCAGGGACCAGTAAACGGTGGTTGACGAGCGGACAAGCTGCTAATGTAGCTACAGAAGCTAACAGTGTTTGGTTAACTTCACGTCAGACGTCCGCTCCTTATATTCATCAGAGTCCAGCCCTTTTACTCCGGATCCTCTCCATCAACCGCACCGTTACATTTTTATCACGTTTTTCTCTGTTGGGACATCATTTCCTTCACTTGTTCTGTCCTGATAAAACTTTGTTTTGGCTTTGACGTTTGCCTCATGAACGCGCTAACAGACAGGTCTAATTCTCGTGCGTATTCTCGCAACAAACAAAAGTTGGGGATAAAAAGAGGTTAAAATGAGCTCATTAAATTTTCGTCCCACCCAACTATAATTAAAAATTCATTTGAAGATAATTTAAGAAGGATTGTGTATGTAAAACACTAGGTTACGACACCTTTAATTAAATGTTCTGACACAAAAATTTAAAAAATTAATCACCTGTGGAACGTACAGGACTGGAAAAACCCCATCCAATGACATGAATTTCATTGGATGGGGTTGCGAACGGCCCGTGCTTATTGATTGAATGATTATTATGTCCATCAAACTTGACTGCCGTTAGTCATGCCTCCACACTTCTTGTGCATGCATGCGCGCGCTCGCAACTTGCCGTGAGTGTCTCACAGTGTAGATGAACCAAGACGAACACGACTGCACACTGCTCTTAACTATGCCGCTGTTTGCTCTTAAAAAGAAAAAACGGATGTGGATCAAGTCATGGAGGTGTTGGTGTTTGGAGTGAGGATGTTTTACACCGCAGAAGTTGAAGGTGAGATAATTATCACTTTTAGGAAACGTTGTTCCTCTGCTGTTTACTGGGAAGCTAACAAGCTAGCCACTCGGCTGTTCTCGGTTATGTTCGCCGACAACCATCGGCGGGCGTGTTCCTGTGCTCTGGAGGCGTGGTTTCGGGGGGTGTATATATTTTTTTATTTAACTTGCTAGAACCGTTTTTCCAGGATCCCCTACCCTGCCTTTAAATTCTTATTCTTATTCTGACAAAGAGACAGAAAGTTACAGAATGAAAGGGAAAAAAACAAGAGTCGACAAACTGACTCTTACTTGCAGGTCAGAGCTTAGAAAAGAGACAGGATGCAAGGATGATGCCAATTGGTTGTCAATAGTAGCTCCAAAGTGTGATAGTAACCCACCTGTAGTTGAACTTAGGGAAAATAAGGAAAAGAACATAAAGGATTTAAAGGATTCACACAACCCCAATGGGTGGTTAATTGTTTTGTCTAGGTTTTTTTTTTCACTTACACAACAGGAAAAGTCTTAAATTTGCTGCTCCATGTGACCTGGAGCACTTTGCTTTATGACTAGCAGCAAAAAGCTTGTCACATTGTCATTTGTTTCAAGGGATACCGTGTAACTTTTGACCCAAACATTAGCGTAATGTAAGTAATAGATTATTTCTGGGGTCAATATACAGCAGTAGGCCTGCACGATTTTGACAAAAGAAACTAATTGCGATTTTTCTGACAAATATTGCGATTGTGATTCGATTTGCAATTTTTACATTTGATAGTTTTAAATGCATAAAACTAAAATTATGAATGAAAGAAGTTGTTACTTTTACAACAATAATCTACTTTTAAAACTATTGTGTGTCCAGCATCCTCTTCTGGCTTCTGTCTGATGTTGAACCTGAGAAATCTCTAATAAAAGCTACACAGTGATTGAGTTTTTTCAGTGTTTTGTGATTACTACAAAAGTGATTTATTATAATTACTAACTCCATCTCCCAAAAAGGAACAGTGTTTATAACAGAGTTAAAGCTTTGTAAAAATGAATAATCACTTGGAAAAGTAATTATCCTGTTACTTTTTAATATTCCCATTGGCTTAACAGTAATCTCTGTGTTGAATTATTCCTGATTAAAGTAAATATCAGATCACTAATGAATACAACGGAAAACTTACAGAATAAATGACTAACAGAACCTGGGACAGTTGGACTGATGGATGTCTGGGGAGCTTCAGCTCTACCGGCTTCTAGCCGACATGAAGAAACACGTAGTTTTAATGAACATTTCACGTTGTACATGTCTTTTATCTCTGAGAAAACCCACATTTGTGATTCCAGTTTATAATTCTTCCCGTTTTCTCTGGATTCACTGTTGCTGTGTCTCTAGTGCGTGTGTGTGTGCGTGCACCTGTGTTCAGCTGCACGGTGCGCGCAACAACTCGTGTTTGCCAACAGTTCATCAGTCATCGTCATCACTTGTTTGTCGCCGTTTTATTAACTGGATTTATAGTCGTGCGCTTCTGTCAGGTTTGTGATGCCGCCGCTCTTTGACTTTTTTCTATCAGCAGATCAAAGTGGTCTGCAAACACAATTCCAAAACACAGAGACAGTTTAATTTTCAACAGTTGTGTGGCCTGTAGGAAGTTACAGGTGTCGTGCCCCTAGCGGCCAAAAGTTACACAGTATCCCTTTCAACAGCAACTGTGCATGCTGAATATGCAATATATAACTTTTTTTGTTTGTTTGTATCATCCTTAGATGGAGGCAAGCCTGCTGTTTCTAGCTTTTAATTCTATGCTATGCTAGGCTAATTCCAAATTTACATAAATATGAGTCCCTTTTTTCTGGGAACATCACACTGGTTTTCAAAATTAGGTTTTATTTTTCACAGCACTCTTCTTATTCTTACAATAATTTTTATTAAACCATAAGTATAATTGAGATCAACAATCTCTCTTGTAGGGCTCCAGCAAGACAGCAGCCCTGTTACATAACCCTTCCCCCATAAATTTTTGTTAAATAAAACTGGTGATTTTAGTGCTTGGCCATAAAGGTCACATATGAGCAAGTGTCATCATACTATCCAAAACAGCCCAGTTCTGAATAACAATGTTGCCTTGTCCAGTGACTACCCTCAGGAATGTTTTCTTTGTCTTTCCATTTTGCTTGCGATGTGCCAATGATCAACCTTTCCACTCTGTATGATCTTGTTCTCAGGCAGTGGGCCTAAAATACACCACAGCAGCCTGTATTTTCTGTTTTGTTGCAATCTGAGGAAAGTGCTATATGAACACAGATGAAACAATTGCATTCCCTTGAGGGCTGTTCACTGTTTATTTAGAGGGTGGGACATTGTTTAGGTCTCGATCCGGAATTGAGAAAATATGGCGCCCTCCCTCTTTGTCAAGGCTGTGCCTCATTAATCTCAGATGTGGCCTCATACTGAGGGCAGCAGCATATGTAAAAAGACTTTTTTTTGCCTCCATAATAATTTTCTGGCATGATTCTCTCAGATGAGGCCTTTTTGAAGTTTGGAAGCCGACATGTTGTGTTTACATGGTTTTACTTTTAAGTGTATGTTGCTTCTTTTTTCTTTTTTAACTTGTCTGGAATATGCAGAGTAAGTATATTATATGACTATGGTCGATAAGCATTTCTGTGTGCAGTAATTATTTGTGATGTTATTTGCTCTCCATCAGCACACTGGATTATGTGTTCTTTTATCCTTAGCAACCACATGGCAGATATAAGTGATAAGTGAAATCCAGCAGTCAGAGTCATGGAAGGTGTTTCCCAGCTTCCCTTCCTGTTGTGAAGAAGCCTTACAGGAGCCTTACATCACTGAACATTTCGATGAACTTCATTCCTCTCTCCAGCTTATTTGTTCCCTTTTAAAGTTAGCAAATTTAAGACTTTGGAGCACATTTGATCAGTGAAATTCTCTGTATTTTAGTGCATGCACACTTGGTTGCAGCCTGCTGACTCAACTTGTCACTTGTGTGTCAGAAATGCCAGAGAGGATTAAATTACACCGCTCCTGCATCATATGCTCTGTGTTGTCAATCTTTGTTTTGGAAACTCCAAGGCCCCATGTTGAAGTTGGTATGAGCATCATGTGTGCTGCTGGTGGCAGTGTTCTTCATTAAGGCTGTTTTTGAGATTCTGAATTTGGCTCTCTTATTGGAACTTTGACTCGTGAAGCTGTAAGGTTGGCTTTCTTCTCTGTTTGTCGTTGCCTAGCAACAGCAGCCTCAAAATACAGAAAAGTCCTGGGGTTAAGTTGATGACCTGTTGAGTGACATTCCTTATCCTCTATAAATTTACACTGGGAACTAATTTGTAGCTTTTAGGATGATCCATAAGCTCCTTTGTTAGAAAAACACAGAATTAGCCAGGACTAGCGATCAAAGTGCCTTTGCTTGAATACTCTGTAGTTCAAGTATTTGTGCCTTTTGTGTGAAGTTATGGTGACTTTGCAGATTTGTATGAAAAGTTAATAAAAACACAACTCAGTGGTGCTTAGGAGTAGGGCTGAAACAATTAGTCGAATTATTCGACTGAAAAAAATGATTGATTAATATTTTAGTAATCTGTTCTTCGTTTAACTTTTTTAAGTCTACTCATCTCGATGAGGAGGAGCATCAGCTCTACTTTGAGCCCCTCCCGGATAGGGTAGGATCGTAGATCGACCGGGAAATCGAGAGCTTCACCTTCTGGCTCAGCTCCTTCTTCACCATGAAGGATCGACGCAGAGTCTGCATCACTGCTGATACCGCACCGATCCACCTGCCGATCTCCCGCTTCATTTTTCCCTCACTCGTGAACAAGACCCAAAAATATATGAACTCCTCCACCTGGGGCAGGACCTATCTCCTGACCCGGAAAGGACACTCCATCCTTTTCCGGGTGAGGACCATGGTCTTGGATTTGGAGGTGCTGATTTTCATCCCAGCAACTTCACACTCAACTGCAAATCGCTCCAGCGAGAGTTGGAGGTCACGGCCCAGTGACGCCAACAGAACTACATCATCTGCAGAAAGCAGAGACCCGATCCTGAGGCAACCAAACCGTATCCCCTTAACTCCTCGGCTGTGCCTAGAAATCCTGTCCATAAAGGTTATGAACAGGATCAGTGACCATGGCGAAGTCCAACCTTCACCGGGAATGGATTCGACCCACAGCCAGAAATGTGGACCAAGCTCTGGTACCAGTCATACAGGGACTGGACAGATCGAACAAGGGGGTCTGGCACTCCATACTCCCGGAGCACCCCTCACAGGAATCCCCGGGGGACACGATCAGATGCCTTCTCCAAGTCCACAAAGCACATGTAGACCGGTTGGGCGAAATCCTACGCCCCCTCCAGGATCCTGAAGAGGGTGTAGAGCTGATCCACTGCTCCATGACCAGGACAAAAACCACACTGCTCCTCCTCAATCCGAGGTTCGACTATCCAACGGACCCTCCTCTCCAGGACCCCTGAATAGACCTTACCAGGGAGGCTGATGAGTGTGATCTCCCTGAAGTTGGAGCACACCCTCTGATCCCCCTTTTTTAAAGAGGGGGACCACCACCCCAGTCTGCCAGTCAGGAGGTACTGCCCCCGATGTCCATGTGATGCTGCAGAGGCGTGTCAGCTAAGACAGCCCCACAGCATCCAGAGCTTTGAGGAACTCCGGGCAGGTCTCATCTACCCCCAGGGCCCGGCCACCGAGGAGCTTTTTAACTACCTCGGCGACCTCAGCCACGGTGACAGAAGAGTCCACTGGGACTGAGGGAGCACATTAAGTTAATTTGCCTTCTATACAGCAGGACCTGCACACATGTACATTGTAATTGCGATGCTCAAACGATATATTGTGCAGCCCTAGTTAAAAGTATCTCATCTTTATCTGCTACAACAGCAGGAGGCTCATTACTGAAATGCATTTTATAATCAAATTCACAGGTCACGATTTTTCTCTTTAAAACTTTTACTCTATACTTAAATACTTATCAAATTTGACTGATCATTCTATGTTTTATAAAAAAAAAAAAAAATTAAACTTGGGGCTTTTGGTGGTAATTGGATTTTTAAATAACTTTGGTAGTTATTTAAACTGCCAAAAAATGGCAGTTTTAGATATCTTGCCCGAGCTGTCTATACAGAAATCGCTCTTGTTTTCTTCTGCTTCACTTTATCTGTTGACCTTTGCAGAGATAATACAGTTCTATGATTTGATAGAGGTAAAGCTGTATCCTTCCAAAGGGACATTCATATTCATTCTGAAGTGCTTTTAAAATTATTTAAAATAATAGATATCTACAAATCCCAACAAAACTCAAGTGTTTCTTTTACATTGACTCCAAAGCATTCAGAAAGGCCTTGTCATTGCAGAGAAACTCATTTCATCATTTCACTTTTATATATATGTACAGTATGTGTGTGGGTGTTTGTGTGTGTATACATAGTCATCCTCAATACCCTCCATTTACAGATGGAAAATAATCAGCTGTCAGTGAAATAAGTTGAAATTGACAAAAGTAGTAATTAATAAAAATTATATGAAAATTATGACATTGATTTTGAACTGTGCTTCAACAGGAATATTAAAAACAAACACACAAAAAATAAAACAAGTAAACAAGCATGATGGGGCTCCGAAGCTATTATTTTGTTGTGCAAAACTTTGAGACATTCACTGGAATCAGGTGTTTTCTCTAATGTTCAAAAAGACTTCTATACTGACAGGTATGTTGGTCCACTGTTCATGAGCAAGGTGCTCTAATGTGTGTGGGACAGTTTTGTTTGTTTGATTTTTTTATTTTTTTTTCTAATGATTAATTTCAACCACAATTCAAGAAGAACAATTGTCAATTTTAATTTACTATTAGTTTCTTTAGTTTCCTGTTATTTGAATTTCTGTTGTGAATTTAGCCTTCATTTTAATTGGAGGGCATGAATAATTTTGAGGACTAGTGTGTGTGTATATATATATATATATATATATACTGTAATTTATACGCACACACACACACAGTTATTTTTTAAGCTTGAAAGTTTATATAACCTTTCATTAATGACAAAAAAATAAACTGCCAGTAAAAAACGTTTAAATTGACAAAAGTAATAATAAATAAAAATTTTTCCATAAACACCATGACATTGATTTTGTTTTGTGGTTCAACAGAAATATTAAAAACAAACAAAATATAAAACAAATATATAAGCATGTATGTGTGTATATATACTGTGTATATATATATATATATGTTGCATATTTACTGTGGGTGTTTTAAGCAAGGGACCTTCAGGGGACTTTCAAGGAGAAGTTAGTTCCTATGTGAGAGGCCTGTAAGAAGTTTGTGAGCTTGTTTGTGCCATAGGAGTAAGCTCGCTCAGCAACTTCCATTGTTCTGTTTTTGTCATTAGTTGGTAAACTTCCTTCAGTGTTGAAAATATTTCCAAATATCCACCATGCATATGCTAGACTTCAGCCACTTGTCATGTTTTCTTTTGGATCACATGTACTCATAACAGTGAAAGACTTGTCAGCTGTATGCTTTGGAAATGCACTAACTGTAATCTGTCATGTAGAGAGCTCAGCCCCCCTCTACTGTATGTCTGCTCACCATGTGTGCAGCAGGATGACCTCTGCTTTGAGTGGGTGGGGACTGAAGTGTTCTGTTCTAAACATACTAATGTTCTAAGGCTATTTGAAATGTTAGCCTGTAGCCTGAGAAAGCATGGCACTCTGTAACCCAACACTTACAAACAGAAATGCCTCAGCATTGCATTTTGGATCTGGAGCTTGTTGGTTTTTCATTGTCTTGAAGACTGTCGACAGCTTAACAGGAATAGGTCATATGTTTGAATGAGTAGAGGTTAAAAAGGTGGGGGAGGCATAGCAATCCTGATATGTGATGGGGAGTGCCAGTTAGACATGTTGCATGTCTGTGTGAGTGTGCACAGGAGAAATGAAGGCTGTGGCTTCTTAACGGGAGGGGGAACCTTTTCCATTTTAGTTTTTATTTAAGCTGAAGGAAAATATCATAGACAATAGATGTGAATTGGCAAACATGAAGCTTAAACATGCTCACATTCTAATTTGTATTATTGCCCTCATAATGTAAAACCCATTTTGTCAACTCATGAAGAAATGAGCCCTTGAAATAATTTTTGTTGAGCCGGCCAGGTCCTGATCTGATTAGTGATGGTGGATTAAAGTGAGTGATGGGGGGGGGGGGGGGGGGAAATATTTCCTTCAAATAATAGATCAGTGAGATGTTGGTTGTGTAGTGTAATTTTTTAAGTCCTCATAGATGCTCCAGTGAGTGGATAGGACTGTACATTAATCTGGTGTGTCGTCTAGTGGGCTTGAAGAGTGCAGTTTTTGGTGGCATAATAACCCAGTGGCCTTAATCCAGGTCTGTAACCACACAGGGGGGAATTCCACTGCAGCAATTCAACTCTATACCTTCGTTTTGAGCTGCAAGGCACAGAAAGATGTCACATCTGTCATCTGTCATGCCTTTGGCTCCAATGCTCTACAAAGAGTTAAGAGCAGCAGTCTGGCACTAAAGGGGTTTTTAGGTGATGAGAGGATTTTTACAAGACTTGATTTCTTCTTTGTTCTCCACGACACCACACAAATATCATATGAAGGAGACTAATAAAACGGTTTGAGAGGGCAGTTTTCAACCCAAGGCAAGTACAAATCATTCATGGCTGCTTTGAGATCAGGTAGCTGGAAGCGTGAGAGATCGACCATGTCCTTGATGAAACGTGTAAAGGTGTTCACAGCCTTTTTACATTCAATTATGCTGTGCTGAGACTGCAGAGGCCAAGTGCATCTGCCTTTTTGTGTGTGTGTGGGGGGGGGTGTTGAGAGTCTGATGCTATCTGGCACTTCTGTGCCATACATGTGTGTCATACATTTGTACCATGCAACCCCAAAAATGTCTTTTAATAAGCCCTCAAGACGTCACTTGACATGCATGCTGATTATTACACAAACGGCCTGTGGGCTTCATGCTCAAATAATAACATTTGTCTCTTTGCTGCCTCTAGAGCATTTGTTAAATGAAGCAGTGTAGATAGAGAGCTCCTTTTTTTTTTTCTTAAATCATAGTAAAAAACTGTCTCACTGATTAATGACCAGAGGACCGTAGCTTAGATATTTTCTACAATAAAGAGTGGAAAAAAAGGCTCAGAGGGGCACAGATTTCTGGGGCGATTAGAGAGATTATTCCTAAAGCAGAGTGGGAGAGCTGGAGACTAATGTACTTTACTTATTGGGGGGGGGGGTACATGTGGTGGAAGATAAAATTGCAATTTGATCACAAGATTTAAAGGAAAGCAGTTTTTGGAAATAAACAGGCAGCGTATTGGGGCAGTAATAGCTCTCTAAATATAGGCACTTAGAAACAGTTCCTCCTATTGTCATATGCAGCATTCTCTGCATACCAGAAGCAGATGCGTTAACTGTACGTACAGTAGATTACACAATGAGCAGCAGCAGCCACACTGCAGCGGCAGCTCTGTGATGGTTTGGATTCTGCTGCTGATGCAGAGATTCTGCTATTTCTTGTCATTTTATAGCTTGGTGACAGATCAATACTACATTTTTTTTCCTTTGGGAAAGGGGCACCTGGTCAGTAGCCTGTGTACTTCAGCAGCTTGTCTAAAGGAAATCTGCTACTGATCCATATCTCATATTGTATCTCCTCTTGCACATCCCGTCTCAGCATGTAAGAGCAAACCAGACTGACTCATTTGTTGTCAGTGCTCATATTTAGATTCACTGTATAAACTTTTACAAGGCTTACTTCCCCCACTCCTTTCCCTTACACAGTTTCTCTCTGCCCTTCATCATCATCATGAGCCTAAGCACAACTAATTGCCGGAGTAGACTCTACAAAGCAGGTCATGTTTTTGTTTTATGGAGAGCACCTTGCATAGCAAGAATAGATTTAAAATAAAAGAACACTTTTGAGTGGGTGGGCATAGTCATGCAGCTCTCTAGTTGTTGGTGACTCAGTTCAGATTTGTGTGAGACGCTCTGGTGCAGTGTTTCAGTCCTCCTCAAGGGCCCTGTAGTGTATTAGTTACCAAGTGAAGGTGATGCCCACCAGGAAGTATCTGCAGGAGGGATCTGCTGACTGTTGAAGGACAGGACAATGACAAATGTAGAACCACTAAGGATGTGGAATATTGGTATGTGTTGCAGGGCATCATACAGCAAGATGCCATCCTATACAGAACAGGGAAGTAGTTGAGGAGCTGTTTGGTTTTTAAGTTACATTTCTCTCTTCTTTAGTTAAAAGGAAAAACCCTTCATAACTTAGAAGCATATATACTACCTTTTTGTTCTTAGTTCCGGCAGCTGGTCATGCTGAGTGCAGCTTCCCCAGACTGGCCTCAGTGTTAAGTCCACAGGAATAAGAGCTATTTATTCAACAGAGTCAGTGGGACATTGAATCCTAAATCTCTTCCCTTCCTCACGCTCCACTGGCCCAATTATGAACCCAATCACAGCAGCACCCACCACCAGGAAATGCCATGTGCAGAGTGGAAGTGCATGAATGGGAATAGAGGAGTGAATGAAGACGCTACAAGAGGACTTTTAAAGAGGGGAATGTTAAAAAAGCAGTCTGAAGTTTCATAAAAAATGAGCATCTATGTTGTTAATTGTACTTCATTTAATTCCTGCTTTAAACAATGTGTCAGTGCTGACAAAGTTCCTGCTGGGAGAATAAATTATGTATAAATCTGCTCTGTCAATGATAACCATGTCATTTCCTCTCCATTCTGTTTCATTTGTGGGTTTCATCTATATATGATGGATCGGCCTTCTCCTTCTACAGGAAACAACCCAAGGTATGTAATTTTCATGTATTTCTTTCTCTAGAAACTCAAGCAACCAGCTTTTAATAAGACGCAAACATTTGTAGTGATTTCTCTGTCGTGGTTGTTGCATCACAGATGAGAATGCATGCAGAAGTAAGGTGCAGGATAAGCAGCACTGTTCCCCTGTGGAGCTGAGAGGCACCCTGCACAGGTCCATCCACTGTTGTGACATTGTTTCTAGGGACATGATTGAAAGTGTTTTGGTAGTTTGGTTGGTCAGCAGGAGCCGGATAGATGTCCGTGTGAATGTGTCAGCGCTGTAAGATCTCGTGAACACCCACAAAGGCTCTACAATGGAGAGAGGGATGAGCATGGACATTGGGGCTGTGTGTGTGCACATTCAAAGCTGCATTGTTGGAGTGCACCCCCACTTCCCCCCTTGACAACACACTGGTGACTAGCTCAGAGATGTTTCACACACCAGGGACAGGCTTTGTGCTCAGTGCACTCGGCCCCCTGACTGGACCAGGGGAACGTTAGTCTGGGCTGCGGGCGAGCATGGTCTCTGGGGCATGTGAACCTGAGCTGTCCTGCAATAACCCTTCGCTAGACAAGCACGTGTCTGTCTGCTCAGTTATGACACTCAAATTATTCCCTTTACATTCTTAAGTGCAATCACATTCAACTAGTTTCATCCTAGAAATAACAAGAAGGGCTTTGTGCTTCTCAGCTTCATCATTATTTGTACTGCTGATTAATAATAATTGTCCAATCAGGAACAATTTGTTGTGCAATCACACCCTTGGGCTGAACAGAGACAGACCAGAGGGCACTGAAGCCCTAGTTACCAAACCAGCCCTAATTGAGAATGATGGCACTTTTGTTCCCTTGAATGGCACCCACTCACTTGTCTGAAGTCATAAGAGGAGGTCTTGCTTTCATAGCATTCAGTGATCTCAGTGCTTCCCATGCTGACTGTGCAACTACTGCTTCCCTGGCCATTAGTCTTTATCATGATTAAAAGAGACTTCAATTATTTTGTGGTATTTGTGTTGGGGGAAGTATTTTGGCCAGAAGTACATGCGTTGTGGTGTAAGAATGACGGGAATCTTGGGGAAAATGAGCAGTGAAAACAAAGTTGTCTCTTTTAAGATATGTAGCAGCAAGTTGCAGAAAATATTAGACAAAGTCATCAGAAACAAATGCAACTTGTTGATACAAATATTTATTATAGACTCATTTGACAACTTCTGTGGAAAACATCAGTTTAATCAGTGCAGACACCAGTTTAAACTAGCTATGAACCAGCTCTTTCCATTCTTGAAAAATCCTGGTTTGTATTATAAGCCTTCATTTGGATGTTCAAATCAAAGGGTGAGATGAAGTTTCAGTAAAATGTTGCAACAGGCCGACAAATAATATAGTTAATTCCTGCTCCTTATTCAGAAACTGAAGGAAACTTCAGATGCTTAAGTGTTCAAATGAATGCCGCACATTAGCTAACAGGAGCTGTTTTTGTCTGTCAGGAGTTGGGCTCCTTGGTAAATGAGGCCATTGCTCTTTCCCAGAGAGCGTCCTCTCTGTGCATTATCCTTCCAGACACAGCTCATGCAGGTGCCTGGAGGATACAACGGCTTTCTGCTGTTGAAGTCTGTGCAGGGAGACCTGGTGATAAGGGCCAAGAGCCAGCCGGCACCACTGGGAACAGTTACAGCCTGGTTTCCTTGGAGATGAGGGTCACCAAGAGCTGGAATTTTTCTTGGGGAGCACTGACCCTGATTTATGAATTCATTTAACTCCAGCTACTATGACAGAATGCTGGGCTGCTCACTGTGGATTTGTGCAGACAGTCATGGTGCTGGGTTAATAAGCGCTGGCTCAAACAAATGCTCCAGCCTCAGCTTACTCGCTCAGCTATTCTGATTTACTGTACAGCAGGGTGGCTTGGTGCCACACAATAATCCTGTCTGTACCTCAGAAGTAGACACTTACACAAAAGATCAGATTACATGTTGTGCTGTGCATGCTAGGACAGGTGTGAGAATGTGTGTTTATGCCCTCTGTGCTTTCTGCCCTGCAGGTGTTTGCTTTTGACCACTGTTTCTGGTCCATGGATGAATCCAACGTTCCCAAATATGCTGGTGAGTCATTAAAGCTAAGCCTCATCTTTCACTCATCCAAACGGCTCAGTCATGTGTCATGTAAAGACCCAATGAGCTTTCTGTTGCCACTTTAACGGAGAGGAAAGTCCCTTTTTGATGGGAATCTTTTTTGCATGATGCAAAGCAGAGCATGCTTTTGGCATGTACGATCATTTGCATTTAGATTGAACAGCTCACAAAGAAGTTGTATTTGCATTATCTTAACCCCCTTAATAACTAGTGACACAAATTTGGAACAAACCACTTCCAGTCTTTTTAAGTTTTATTTATTTTCATTTCATTTATTGAATCAATTTGTGTATTTTTATTAATTTAGTTTTATTTGTTTTTTTCACTGTCATTATTCACTAACTTATTTTTCAATTGTTTATTTTATTCTAGTCTTTTCCTTTTTTTATTTTTCCTTATTTTTCATGTATTTATTGTGCTTTTTTGCAATGCCAAATAATTTCAGTCATTACGGGGTTAAAATGAATACGTTCTAATATAGATTTGTGCAGTAAACACTCTGAAATTGTGCTCATCTGCACTTTAGTGTGCATATAAATCATCTACCTGCCTACAAGTCTTACGCATCACCCTCTGTGGTAAATGAACTTTCCTCAGCTATCATTTATCTTTCTAATTAGGCCTATACAGAAAAGAATGCGTTTTTTTTTTTATGTCTAAAGAAAAGATGTTATTTCTACCAATCTGGGAAAGATTATCAGAGTCTTTGTGTATATTTTGTTCATCATATCTCTCATCTCGTTTCAGAAATGCAATTTTTACATGTGCTTTGTCCTGAACTGACAAGGCAGTCTGTTCAGAGTATGACTACTGCCTCAAGGGTCAAGCCAAGGCTTTATTTAGCTCATTAAACAGCTGTCTCATTCAGCCGGGGCACGGCATTGAGCAATGCAAGAGATTTCTCTACACAGTCTTAATATATTCCACATGACCAGACAGGAATCTGGCACCTTTCATGAATCTTAGTCATTATTTTGGGGATCTTTTCAATACACTTCTCTGTACTAATTTTGCATCCCATTAAGTCCACCAGATAATAGAGGATACTCATATGCAACTGAACTGAGTTGGTCCTCTGTTTACCATAATCTCCATGGTGACTGATTCTTTCTCTGAAAGGTCAAGAGGTCGTGTTCAAGTGCCTTGGAGAGGGAATACTTGAGAATGCATTCCAGGGATATAACGCCTGCATATTTGCCTATGGACAAACAGGTAACAGAAAATCTGCATGAAATCTGTGTCAAGTTACTTTTTTATTATTTTGTTCTCAATCCGTTTGCTGGTGCATTCTTGATAATAAACCACCTCTTTTACACTTAACTATTTCAGTGATTGGTGTGAGCATATACTAGAATTCACAAATGTTTCCCAAACATAAGCAGACCATGCAAATTTACAGTTTATCATTATTCCCTTAATGCCTCAAATGTGGAGGATCAGATGTTGTGTAAGCAAAGCAGACACTTAACAGTGTTGTTCACTGCAGTGTTTCCCACAAGCTGAGAAGTTCCTTGTGTTGGTGGGCTACCATATGCCGATGTTTCCCTATGCCAGCAATTTGCATGAGTCCTCTCATCCAAATGACTTTAGACTCACCACTGCACTTCTTTGGGTCTTCAGGGATGCACTTTTAGATAGGTCAATGAGGGGAACACTCAGGTTCATTACATGGAGATTTTCGAATATGTTTCTGTGTACTGTATGATACATGCCATCCTGGAGAGTTTGTTTGAAGTTGGGGCTCTACGTGGCTTGAATTCTCAGTCCAAAAACATACATCCACTTCTTTTTCTAATGTCCACAAACACAAGTTTGTATTGATTGGTGGAGAATAAGTGCAGCATCTGGCTGTTAGCTAAAGAAGGTCAGTATGTAATATTTTGGTTCATGGCCTATAAAACCTGTGTTTACTGGGTAAACACATGATAGTAAGCAAGCCTGATGCCTGAAAAGCCCCTATGTTTTTGCATTAAGTCTTTTGCCATGCTGATGTTAGTACTCTGTTCAAAGCATCATAGTGGCCCCATAAGGTTCCTTGCATGTCTGTAGACTATTTGTCTCCATGTGACATCATGCTGACTTTTTACAATACAATCCAGATGGGCTCAGAAATAAAGAAGATACTAATTGTAGAATTAAGATTTACCCTTATTAAAGCTCTGCACTGTATAGCTCATTTTCTAAAGATGTTACACTTGTGTGCCTCCAGGTTCAGGCAAGTCCTTTTCCATGATGGGAAATGGCGAGCAGCCAGGTTTAATCCCTCGCTTGTGCTGCTCGCTGTTTGAGAGGGTTCACAAAGAGGGGAATGAGGCCCACACCTTTAAGGTGGAAGTATCCTACATGGAGATCTACAACGAGAAAGTCCGTGACTTGCTGGATCCCAAAGGGTGAGTCAGATGTGTGGTCTTGAGGATGTATGACATGCATCAGTTCACTGAACTTTATGAGCTAATGCTTTGGACTGCTGTGGACCCCAGGTGATGGTTACAGATGGTTACACAAATTGTAATGTTAGTCTCTCAAAGTTTTGATTTGCTTCAACTCACAGCATAGGCAGTGACCTGTTTTTCAGCTCCTGCTTTGTGTAAGTGTGCAACGCTGTTGTGTCTAGACGCTTAAAAGATGGGATGCCGACAGAATTATGCGAGTAGGAAGGTCGATCTAGTCATTTCCTGCCGAATAGCAGCCAGCATCGTCCTCTAACACTGCTGCATTCTTTTCCTCTGTGGTGTGATGTGGGTTGGCAGACAGACTGCTAGGAAGCCCAAGCTGTGAATGGGTATGTTTCAGGGACATCTGTTAGTGAAGCTGGGAGCAGGAGAGCAGTCACACCCGCCTGTGAGTTAAGCCCAGTGAGGGGCTACAGTGCAATGCTCTGTGTGCTGCAGATGTCTGAAGATGCAGCCAGAGTCATTTGATGGCACCTTCCTCTTATGTACATAGCAAGTCTTACATTCTTCATCCTGCTTGGGTGAGTAAATATTAGCAATGGTATAGACATGAAATGTAGAGTGTAAATAGGGTCTGTCACATCCAACTGGTAGGTAGCCATGTTTTCTGCTGTGGTTATATTCTTTACTGCTGTGGATGGTAGAATCTTCAAGTGGACACAATGAACCTCATTTCTTCTGATCTGTTTTTATAACACTATTAGTTATTGATCCATGGAGTTCTTCTCGATACCTTACAGGTGAAGGAGAGTTTCAGAGAATCATCTAATGCAGCAGTGGGGAACCCTGCTCCTCAAGGGCCGGTGTCCCTTCAAGCTTTCCGATTCTTCCCCCTCCAGCACACCTGATTCTAATCAGATGGATCTAACAGTCAGTTCTGCACAGAGACTCATTGATTTGAATCAGGCGTGTAGGACCAAGGACAAGTGGAAGACATGCAGGATGAGGGCCAAGGTTCCCCACTCCTGATGGAATGCCCTACTTAAAGGTAGAGTCCGGAGGTTCCCCCTTGATAATAAACGTTAGACTTGTGCAAGTGAAATCTGTCTCAATCCGCACCTTTGGGCCTTTACTCTTGTGCAGTGGTCAGTTTGTTTGCACCTCCCTCTCCCCCCTGTCTGTAATTCACCTGTTCCTTTTGTTTTGGTGCATTCAGGTTGTTTTTGGGCAGAGATTTTTGTATATGTCGCCAGCCAATGACAGAGCTAAGTCCTAATGTACGCACATTGACATCAATAGACCTCCCGAAAAACATGATAATATTTTAAGTCATTCTCACAAACTTGTTAATGCAATACTCAAATTTCAATTAAAGGTGCAAATTGTGGGAATTGATGTATGATGTAAGAAGAGTTGACAATGATTTTTTCTTTTTTTTTTTATAAAGGCTTTTTTTTCTGCGTTTTACATAACCCAACAACCATGTGTCTGATCTAAATGGTCATTTGTTGTCTAGCCCACACAAACTCGGTATGAACTGGTGAAAAAATATAGCAGCAGCTTGCTGGACTTTGTTGTTTTCCTGCCAAAGTTTTACCCACAGTTGTGCTCGCTGTTTGAGTGTCCACAAAGAGGCGAATGAGTTTATTGTGTAAATCATTTTGAATTGTTTCAATATAGTTAAAAAGAAAGTGGAATCAAGACCTGCTTTGTGTTAGTTTGCAACATTTTTGAGTGATGATGATGCTAATGCTGAAGATGAGGCAACAAAAAGTTTTCCTCTCACGTTGGACTAAAGGCAAACTGCATACTGAACTTTACAAAGCGATGCATCTGCTAACCACTTAACATGCTCTTGCTAACTGGTTAGCATTCCAGTAGATACATCTGCAACTATGTATTTAAGTATCTTCAAGCTAATATCCCCATAACTATTAATGGATAAATGGAAATGAGCTTTGCTATAATCCTGCATATTTACATTTTATGTTCATTGATATGCACTGTCCCTTTTTGAATAAATAAATATACTCAAACTCAAATTTTTGTTTTTATGATGTGAGGTCATTTATAAAAATGTTTTAGACTTAACTGATCTCTGTATATATAAATTTCCCAAAGACAACAAGTGAATTATGCTAAGTGTAATGTTGCGTAGACCTCGTTCTTCTTCATTTCTTTTTACTTATTGTGCCACTTTCTCTATTCTTTTTTTGTCATTGTTTTTTTTTAAGGAGCCGCCAGTCCCTGAAAGTTCGTGAACATAAAGTTCTAGGTCCATATGTGGATGGTCTTTCGCAGCTGGCTGTGACCAGCTTTGAGGTGTGTGTCTCACCTATATGTCATCACACTGTCACTAGAGATGAAGCTAAATCCATTTGGTCACCTACTAAAGTGCCTCATATTTCATATATATGATGTACTGTGTAGCATCCAGAAGAAATGCCATTAAATACTGTAATCTTTCTAGCTGACAAGCCACTGATTTATAATGGAATAACCTTGTAGCTTAAAATCCTCCCTAGTGCAGAAAATGCTATGACACATATTCTTGGTTTGGCTGCAGTCATGAGGTTACATGCAGTTTACATGCCAAGCCTTGGCAGGTCCTTCCTTAATGACGTTAAAACATCTCCACCCTGTTCCTCTGTGCTCTGCTCTGGCTGATTTTAGTGCCATGGGTTTCCCGCTGTCTTTCATGACCCAACTAAATAAAATGAAAAACAGCCTCATGAGAATACCTCCTATATTTAGTGTATTTATAACAATCCTTTTGCAAGCTTTAAAATTCTTTTCAAGTCTGACAAAATTGTATAAATGCCTCATAATATTGTTCAGTCATCTCTATAATCTCTAAGATAACTAATAATGTTGTTTATCTCTATTTTTTTTTTTTTTTTAGGACATTGAGGTGTTGATGTCAGAGGGGAACAAATCTCGCACAGTTGCAGCCACTAACATGAATGAGGAGAGCAGTCGATCACATGCAGTCTTCAGTATCATTGTCACACAAACGCTCTATGATCTACAGTCTGGGGTGAGTTTTATTCTGCTTTTCAAACCTTTACATGACACACACATTTATGTTTTTCCTTTAAACCTTTCTGTTTTGGGTCTGATGGAAACAGAATTCAGGGGAGAAGGTGAGCAAAATGAGCCTGGTTGACCTGGCAGGAAGTGAACGAGTATCCAAGACTGGAGCTGCTGGGGAGCGCCTCAAAGAGGGAAGTAATATAAACAAGTAAGTACTTGATTGCGATGTATCAATTTCACATGAAGTCTGAGAGTTTGACATGTCACCTGTGGTAGCTGAATGCATCTTTTGTGTGGTTTTAGGTCTCTCACTACGTTAGGCTGTGTGATTTCTGCTCTGGCTGATCAGTCTGCAGGAAAGGGAAAGGCGAAGTTTGTTCCCTACAGAGATTCAGTCCTCACCTGGCTGCTGAAGGTTTGAGCCAGAAATGACTTTTTTTTTTTTTTAATCAAAGACAAACAGTAAAGTACATTTAAGCAGCTTTGCCTCTTTGCGATATGTTCCCTTGACTCCAGGACAACCTTGGTGGAAACAGTAAGACAGCCATGATCGCTACAGTGAGTCCAGCTGCTGATAACTATGAGGAGACATTGTCCACGCTACGTTATGCCGACAGAGCCAAGAGAATCGTGAACCACGCTGTGGTGAATGAAGACCCCAATGCTCGGATCATCAGAGAGCTCAGGGAAGAGGTGGAGAAACTTAAAGTTCAGCTCTCTCAGGCGGAGGTGAGAATAAAGGCGGACCAGCACAGATTGTAAAAAAAAATTTGGCCACAATGAACACAGGATGACTGATTGCTTTCTCCATTGTTTTTCATCAGTCTTTGAAGGCTCCTGAGCTGAAGGAGAAACTGCAGGAATCTGAAAAACTCATTCAGGAGATGACAGTTACCTGGGAGGAGAAGCTAAGAAAGACAGAGGAGATTGCCACTGTACGCACATGAGTCACAAAAACTCCAAATCCTCAACTCTAATTCAGTGTGTATTTATATGTGCAGCTACACTGTTATTATCTGTGTTTACAGGAGCGCCAGAAGCAGTTGGAGAGCATGGGCATCTCTTTGGAAACCTCTGGGATTAAAGTGGGTGAAGACAAGTGTTTCCTGGTCAATCTGAATGCAGATCCTGCACTAAACGAACTACTGGTTTACTACCTGAAGGTGATCCAGTTTTTACAATATGATGAAGTGTTTTTTGTTTGTTTTTAAGTACAGATCTTTGGTACTGATATTTGGTCATTTGCAGAAGGCATTGAAAATGCAATTGATTTAATGCAATGATTAACAAATCAAGATAAAGTGGTGCTAATTATCTACTTAGGGGCCATCAAACCACAGCATAAAAAGGGAATTCAGCAAAACTGCAGCATTTAACGGGTACCAGGAAAACTGCAAACAATGGAAAACCGAACCAAAATACTGATGAAAATACCACATTTTGAGATAATGAATAATTTAGAGGTTGAAACTTTACATCTTGATGTCCATAGCAATTGCCAAAGTTGAAAATCCTTCATCCTGACTTAAGATTGACACAGAAGTTAGTGACTTTTAGCTAGTGACAGAAGCTAGTTTATAATTTACATTGTGTCAATGTAAATATGATGCCTACTGTCTCTTCACTCCACATATTAGATTATCCATTGACTGACACATGGGCACACAGGTTACAGTAATTTAGATGACAGTATGAGAGCACAAGTCCAGTAAAAGCAGGTCTGAAGCAACAAGCTGCCTAGTTGGACCAGTCAGAGCAGAGGCATGTGAGAAAACAGTCTGCACAGTTTGCAGAACAACAGGCCTTTGTCTGGCCTCTCTAGGCCAGCCTGGCATATCAGAGAGGAATGACTATGGTAACGTGAAATGGGTTATTACATCCTCTAGAAGCTGCCATGTTTGCTTAACAACGCCCCCTCTGCACAGAAGTTTTTTCATTGTGGCTGAGGTTTGCTTTAGTTTCAGATTTTCCTGAAATTGAGGAGTTCTTGGATGTATGTTTTTCCAATTTTCCTTTACAAACCGGTTCAGTAAATAGATCTAAGTGTTATTGTATTTGGGTCTGTCATTATAGTTTTGTGAATCTGTCCTCCACCTGTGTGTAGGAGCACACGCGTGTGGGTGCAGACACATCTCAGGACATCCAGCTCTTTGGGATCGGCATCCAGCCAGAACACTGTATCCTGGAGCTCTGCCCAGATAGTGATGTCACCTTGATGCCCATAGGGAATGCCAGGTGAGCTATTGTACAGCTACATCCAAAATACTAGCTATCTGTCCACCTATCTGTTTCCTTCATGGATGACTGGACCTCAGAGTTTCACATGACCTCAGTGCACAGGAATCTCATGATCTGAGCTCCTGCACTTTTATATCAAGCTCTGTCTGCCTCCCACTGCAAAAGAACTATTCCTTCTCAATTAGATAGTTTTCCACTTTTAAAGTCGAAGATCAGATATCCATAGATATCCTTGTGCTTTCTACAGGACGTGTGTGAATGGTACAATGATCGACTCCTTAGTACACTTGTGGCATGGAGACCGAATCTTATGGGGGAACAATCATTTCTTCAGGTATGAGCCCTCTGTTGGGTTGTCACATTCAGCTTGCAGACATTTATAGAAAGGCACTGATCAGATGTTTTACACTGTAGGATAAATCTGCCTAAACGAAAGCGGCGGGACCGCTTGAAGGAGCTGGAGAGAGCTTCTCCCAGAGAAAGCTTTGTCGAAGTGGATGTGGAGACCGCCAGCGAGGCCTCCTCTGAGCAAGACTACAGCTATGAGTTTGCCCAGATGGAGGTCATGATGAAGACTCTAGGAAACAATGGTACAATTTAGACAATCTGCCTTCTGCAACCTTCCTCTGTATGAATGTCTGTATTTGAAAATTAATTCAAGCCTTGATGCTTAGCTTTTAGTTGCTGTTCTTTCCTCTTAAGTATTTTTCATTTATTCCTTTGTAAGTTACAGAAAAGAGCTGTATTCAGTTATAAAAGGTGTTTGTGCCCACATATATAGACCCCATGCAGAATGTGGTCCAGGTTTTGGAGAAGCAGTACCTGGAGGAGAAGCGGATGGCTCTGGAGGAGCAGAGACTTATGTATGAACGAGAGCTGGAGTCACTACGGCAACAGTTGTCTCCTGAGAAAACACCGCAGCATCACCGCAGCAGCAGCGAACGCCTTACTTTCCCAACGCACACACCACACAGCAAGTTGCGTCTGTGGACAGAGGAGAGGTTAGTAAAGTGCCCACACAAGTAAATTTTTTAGTATTTAAAACTGCCAGTAAAGCCAAGAATTACTGGCACATACTATTATTAAAGTCAGTCTACTTTTTTTGTGCTCCTTTCTTTTTGGAATATACTTCTTGAGTAGATGTTTAAATCCACACATGATGTACATAAAATATACAGATACTCGTGCCTTTGAGTGAAAACCTATCTCATGTGTTTTGTGCGCCTGTGTGTGAGACAGGGATGAGCTTTTCCGTCAGAGTCTGTCTCGACTCAGAGAGCAGGTTGTCAAAGCCAATACTTTGGTGCGAGAAGCCAACTTTTTGGCGGAGGAGATGACCAAACTCACTGACTATCAGGTCACCCTTCAGATTCCTGCAGCCAACCTCAGTGCCAACCGCAAGGTCAGACTTTCTGCTAATGTTCATGCCTTAAACCACCACTCTGAATAGAAATTAATCTAAACCATTTTCATGTAGCGTGGAGCAATCGTGAGTGAGCCCGCCATTCAGGTGCGGCGGAAAGGGAAAGGGACCCAGGTGTGGACCATCGAGAAGCTGGAGAACAAACTGGTGGACATGAGAGATCACTACAGAGACTGGAAAGAAGGCACCGAGGAAATGGTGAAAGTCAAAGAAACCAAGGAGAAAGAGATGGAGGAAAAAAAAGAAAATTATTTTAAACCTACTTCTATGTTTATTTTTTTCTTCTTTTTTCCAGTATAACAAAGCAAATGGTAAACACTGTGATCCATTCTTCGAGGCACATGAGAACCACAACCTGATAGGAGTGGCCAATATTTTCCTAGAGTGCCTTTTCCACGATGTCAAACTACAGTATGCTGTTCCCATCATCAGCCAACAGGGAGAGGTTATACACTGACATTTTGTGACCTTTTCAAACACAAACATTTAAGACTTTTGGGATTTTTTATAGCTATGACATTGTTATTCTGCTTGTGTGTGCAGGTAGCAGGCAGGTTGCATGTTGAGCTGTTCCGCCTTAGTGGAGCTGTGCCTGAGCGCCTGTCAGGGGGAGACGACTCATCTGAGAACTCCAGTGAGAGCAGTTGCTATGAGGTCATGGACACAAATGGAGAGATTGTCCACATGGCCAAGAGGCTCACCTGCAGGGTAAGAGTCTTTCCTAGATGAATGTTTTTGATCAAGGTTTAAGCTCTGAAGTTAACAGTGTATATAATCTTCATCCTGTTTGATTGTCTTGCTGCTGTAGGTGAGGATCAGGGAGGCCACAGGGCTGCCGCTCAACCTGTCCAACTTTGTCTTCTGTCAGTACACATTCTGGGATCACGGTGAGCCCACTGTTGCCCCTCCCATGGTCAGCCCAGACAAGCCTTCACCTCGAAGTCCAGATGCCCAGTTTACTGTCCAGTTTGATCACTGCAAGGTAACAAAAAAGAAATTAATTTAATGTATTTATTTGTTAATTTATTTGAAGAACTGACGTTGGACTGTGGAATATTAATCATCCTCTTTACACTGACTTTTCTTTCTTTCTTTCTTTTTTTTTTGGGGGGGGGGGGGGGGGGTACAGGACTACGTTGTGACTGTAACAGATGAGTTTTTAGAGTTTATATCAGATGGAGCTTTGGCCATTGAAGTCTGGGGTCACCGCTGTGCTGGAAACAGACGTTCACTCTGGGAGCTGGATGCACTGGAGGCCAAGACCCAGACGCTCCGGGACAGGTCTGACATTTGCACTTCTGGACACATACTAACAGTGACATCTCACACCTTACTAACGCTGGCTGTCGCTTATTTAAGGTGGAGCGAGGTCTCTCGCAGGATCGAGCTTTGGGTCTCCATTCAGGAGCTGAACGAGCAGGGCGAGTACACATCCGTGGAGCTGCATTCTGGAAAAGACATCAGCACGGGAGGAGTCTTTCAACTCCGACAGGTCTGGTAAAATGAGGGGGAAAGTTCCCCTTTAGTTGAGACTGGCTGATCTACAGCAGTTACTAATTATTATTACAATTATTATGTAATTGTATTTATGAGAGCAGGGTCACTCCAGGAGGCTGCAGGTGTGTGTGAAGCCAGTCCAGAACTCAGGCACTCTGCCTCTGCTGGTAGAGGCTGTGCTGTCCGTCTCCATCGGCTGTGTGTCGGTTCGCTCCACTAAACTACAGAGACCACTCGACAGTTACCAGGTTGGTGAAATGCGCATCTTTCATAGCGCACAGGCCACTTTGACTGTGAACTTAACACGTTGGCTTTAATAGAAAAATGATTTGCTGTTGGTTAGGGATGTAGCAATTACTGGTAAAATGATTAAACATGATAAAATTCCCAACGATTAGTAATACCATTTCAAATTTTTGTTATCGTTAAAACGGCGATTGATTACTGTACTTTGAAAAACTCCCAGTGATGCTGCTCACTGGCTGGAATAAGCAGTAGCAGTCAGTTTTTTTTATTTAACTTCTGAAAACATAGCAGTAGGCAACAAAGGGACCCACATGGACAGTACTCTTGAGATTTTTCCCCCTTTAAAAAGGACAAAGTAGACATTTAGACCCATTTTGGATATTTTTAAAGATATTTTTAAAGATGCTGGGGAGTATTTCTATAATACCGTGATTAAAAATGATAACCGTGATCATTTTGGTCAGAATAACCATGATATTAAATTTTCCTATCGTTACATCCCTACTGTTGGTTCAAATCAGATGTTTGTTTTTGGGAACATTGTCTTTGTTATACAAGAGATACACAATATTATGCTGATCCAGCCAAAGTATGGCTGGTGTTTCTCGGGTTTTTGTTTCTTGACTGATCCTTATGAGTGGCTGGTGGTCAATCTAAGGAGGCCAAGTAATGTGTAAACTCATTAATGCTATGCCAGCTCTGTTGGCATGCACTGTTGTGTCTTGTATTTCATGTATTTCTTTCTCAATCTTTATTTAATTTCCTCTCTTTTAAAAATAAAAAGAAGAAAGTGGGTCTCAAAAACATGCAACTACCTGTATATGTTAAAATTGTTCCTTTTAAACACTCGTATCCTAGAATGTTACTCACAGTGCATAGTTTGCTCTGAGCTGTCATGCTGGGGCCTTTACTGGTTTCCTCACATTTGAATGTCTTCTCCCCTGCCAGAGAGAGGCGGAGGACGATATGGATAGTTATCAGGTACCCACTAAATCTCCTGCTGCTGCTGCTCTCTGTAGTTCACTCTGCAGCATGAAGGAAACCAACTGATCATGTGTTTTGTGATGAGGCATTTTGCTGAGGGCATGTGAGGCAGGAGTTTGTGCCTCTGTCAACTAAAAAAAGTGCTTTATTAAACAGCAGCTGCACATATGGATGATTTTTGATGCAATTATCAATTAAACCAGCCGTTTTTATGCCAGCTGTCATTTAGAAACACAGTTCCCCCCCATGGCTGAGCTCCCAGGCAGCACAGCATGTCTGCCGCGGTCTTGTCACACTCTATGTTGTCTTTTCACTCAAGTTGCGCAAACTAATGCTGCTGTTTGCTTGTCACCACTGAAGACCAGTAGAAGTTTTAACCTTCACTTAATTGCAAGGGCATTGCATGGCTGCATGATCTACAACATTTTGCACAGTGAAAGCCTGCTGATATCAGATGGTTGGCTTTGGGGTCTTTTGAGTACAGCTGTTGCTGCAGAGGCAAATTTCTCTCACATGGTGAAATAATCTGCCACATGTTCAGGTAAGTCATTGGGTTGGCTTTGCAGCATGTGAGTGTGCATGCAAATGTGCGTGAATGACGCAAGTTACTTAAGGGTTAAAATGAAGATTTCAAGCAAATGTGCTTTTTGGATTGTTTTTCTAGCCATAGCTGCAGAACAATCTTTTAACATCTTGAGTCTGGTAACAAACATTAAGTTAAGCCTCTACTCAGCTTCATCAATACATTTGCAGTGCTTTCTTTAAGGAGCAGTTATGGTGATCAGATTTGCGAACACTCAGGCAGTACCTGATAACATTTTCCTGCACCCTGCAGCAGATCATCTGCAGCCTCACTGAGTTAACTGGCTCTGATTCTGCTCTCTGTCTTCTTCCAGGAGGAGGATCTCAACTGTGTGCGAGAGCGCTGGTCAGATGCACTGATCAAACGGCGGGAGTATCTTGATGAACAAATCAAGAAAATCATCAATAAACTTGGTGAGTTCAAGGCCCTGTTCAGTTAAAGAAACATAGTCAACATTGCTTTGATTAATTTTCTTTCTGCCTCATTATATCCAGAAAAGTCAGAGGAGGATATAGAGCGTGAAGCTCGACTGGTGGAACAGTGGGTTGGCCTGACTGAAGAGAGAAATGCAGTGCTGGTACCCACACCTGGCTGTGGCATCCCTGGAGCTCCTGCAGACTGGTAAGAAAAGAAGGCAATAAGTATTGACTTATTTTTTGGCCCTTATGCAGCATTCATCATTAAAAACAACTATCTGCATTCAGGACTCCACCTGCGGGAATGGAGGCTCACATTCCTGTTCTCTTCCTGGACTTAAATGGTAAGGCAGTCACATGCTGCTACTCACTGGTTCCTCTTTAGCTTCCCAAATACTAACCATCTTTATGCCACCAGCCGATAATCTGACAGTGAACGAACAGCTGACCGGGCCTCATGCAGCAGGCGTTAACTCTATCCTGCCCAAAGAGCATGGAAGCCAGTTCTTCTATCTGCCCATCATCAGACACAGTGATGAGGAGGTGAGAAACAAGATTACTGCCCCCTGGTGGCAAAATAAATAAATAAGAAAAAGCAAAAAGGCATAGGAATAACTTTCTGCATCTCTGTCTCCATTGGCATGATAAATATAATTGGAAGAAAACATTTGTGAACCAATTGGAGTTACAATTATTTCTGTATTTTTTTTTGTTATTTATAAACAATACAGTCACACTTGCAACATTCAAGTAGACAAAGCAGTACACGAATCCCCATACTTACAATATCTCCAAGGGTCAGTTGTTCCATTTAATGAGATAAGACTGGAATGAGTTTGAGAATTTCCTGTCCCTATAGGTGTGCAAAGACTGATTATGGACTAAACCTGCTTTATTTAAAGAATATTGATTGGTATCAATTATTATTTAGTTGCAGCAATGTGAACAGGATCTTATGCAGCTCATTCTGAATTAAGAGGAAGTTGAAAATGGGTACAATAAAAGTGTTAATCAAATGAGAGTTGCTGCTAAGAGTGGATATCCTGTTGAAATTATATTTGAAAAAGACACTAAGGACAAATCAGTATATTAACAATGAATTAGTTAATTATCATAAAAAATTGTTTTCGGAAAAAAACATCTGAAGTTTGCAAAATAGCATCCAGGTATTCCAGAATATTAATTGGGGAATATTCTGCTAAGATCAATAATGCACAATGTACAAAATGGAATAAAAACTTAAAGCTCACACTGACATTATCTTAACTATAAAGCATGATGAAGGCATCATGGTTTGAGGTTCTTTCTCTTACTCGAGGCCCAGACACTGATCATTGTGGTAACGATGAAGTTAAAAGTTTTACAGTGGAATATAAAGTAAGCTTTTCATATAAAGACATCTTTCAAGTGAAGAAGTTTGGTGGTGCAAGAAGACATTGACTCAAAGCGGTATGGTACAAAGGATTGACTGGAGTGGGTGAGATTTGCCCCAAATCAGACTTGTATATGGCATGATGTGATAAGTGCTTTTCATTCCGATCATAGCAGAAATACTAACAAAAAGAATCATTTTTGTCAAGAGAAATGTTTTAAAACTAACGCTTAAATTCTTATTAGCAGCTCCGCATGTCTGGTAAAAGTTGTTGCTGTATTAGCTTTATAACTAGTTACTAGAAACTCAAGGGACGAAGCAGTTTTTCAGTTATTTTTCAGTTTTCCGGTTATTACTCAAAATCAGACTTTAAGTGTATCTGCTTGTGGATTACTTGTGTAGTTAGGTTATGTTTGTATAAAATTGACTCAGATGAACATGAGAGCCCCTTATGGGTGAAAAATGAAGGGAATCCAAAAAAGATCAAAAACTTTTGTCTTGCTCTTAAGATTAGATGTACTCTGTGATTAGTCCAGAAACTCACAGGCTCTGTGCTGAATAATGTTTATTTTACCAGTTACATTGTCTAGTTGTTTTTTCTCACACAATCAACTTATAACTTACAAAAACTGTTTTTCATGTAATCATCTGCTTAGTTGTGTCATTGCACAAACATATAATTTCACGGGTTGCTGCAGGCACATATGAAAGCATTTAAGTAAAACTCCTTCTAATTACTTCCTTTTTATGTTGAGCATCAGTATTAATGGTACAGTCATCTCCTCCCTCTTTACTACACTAAACTGTAATAAAATGGTAATTAAACATACCTGTCTCCACACTGTAAGACATGTCTCTGCCTGAGCGGTTACGGCTCACTGGTACAGATTCTCTCTCTGCAGATGATTGCTGAGCTGCATCAATAAACAGCCCCTCTCATTCACCAGGTGTTGGCCGTGTGTTCCTGGGACTCTTCCATTCATGATTCTGTACACCTCAACCGGGTCACTTCACCTAACGAACGCATCTACTTGATTATTAAGGCCACGGTGCAGCTCAGTCACCCTGCCTCCATGGAGCTGGTGCTCCGCAAAAGGATTGCAGTCAACATCTATAACAAGCAGGTTCGTTATAGATGAGATTGAAGGCAGTCAGCCCACTGCAAAGATCATGTTAACTGCAGTGGGTTGTGTTGTACTCATCCACGTGATTCTGGGTTTGTGTCACGCAGAGTTTCACTCAAAGTCTCAAGAGAAGAATGTCCCTGAAGAACACGCTTTACTCCTGTGGTGTGATTTATGAGATAGTTTCCAACATACCAAAGGTAGAACTCTGCCTCTAAGATTTAATGTTTAAATGTGTTATGATGCAAACCCAACATCTTGTTTTGTTTATGTGTTGCTAAAATTGATCTTAGAATTTGTTTGTATTCGCATTTTCTTTTCTTCCAGGCCTCAGAGGAGCCAGAGGAGAGAGAAACTTTGGCCCTAATGGCTGCTCGTGGCGACAGTGAGGAGACCCAGGATGGAGAAACCTACATAGAGAAATACACACGGGGAGTTCTGGAAGTGGAGAACATCCTGAGTCTAGAAAGGCTGCGGCAGGTGCTGTATACAGAGCAAAACACACACCATGAAACATTAAAGAACATGTTTATACTGAACTATAGTTCATGCATCATAATGAAATGGTTGATTGTTGTTGAGTCAGGCTCAGCTCTAAATATGAGCAGCTTATCACCACTCCAGCCCTCATCAGCTGACAACTCAAGCTGATCCATGCCCTCCATCCAGCTGGCATATCTCGTGCAGTGCCTACTGTATAAACTGTGTTACTCTGCTAATATTAACATGTGCAAGCTTCGTCATGCCCTCCTCCTTCAGTCATGAGGCCAGCACCTGCGTTTCTGACTAATAATGTCATTTCACTAGCACCACATTCCTCTAAGGACCACAAAGAAGTGCAGTCTTAATTTTCACAGAGCTTCAATTCTTTAGAATAATCATATTTTTTCCCTTTTGGAATTAAAAAGAGTCATTTATTTTTCTTGTCAAGTCTCTAGACTTTCCATAAAAGCAGATATAGGTTTTCTGGGTTGGTCATATTATGATTTTTACTATAAATTAGATTCATCAAGTAACCTTTTAAAGCAATGTCTGGTATGGTCCTTTTTTTTTTTTTTTTTTTTTTTTTAAGTATTTGCATTTCCTCAATCTGCTTCATGTTTTCCCTGCATGCACATAAGAAACAAGAACATCACAGAACAAATTTAAATCACTGAAAACAGTGAGGACAATCTGACTAAAAATCAGTCCTGACTGAACTGTTCCCTTCATTCTCTGCAGGCTGTGACAGTGAAGGAAGCTCTCGCTGCAAAGGGAAGACACTTAAGAAGGAGTATCAGCACACCAAATGTACAGCATGTAATTAGCACATATCTCTCACTGCATTGGCTACTAAACATATGGAAATAGTTGACTGTAAAGTTTCTAAAGCTGATAAACGTATGCTTCTCTCTTTCTAGTCTTCATGTAGTAAGATAGACCTGACTGGTTGTGAGGATGAAGAGTGCAAGGTACACCAGTTTCATGATTGAACTACAATTTTTATATACTGTAATATGAGACTGCTTTTCAGCTTTATTAGTTCTGTATCTCATTTTCTAAGGTAAATGTTTTAAAGTGTAAATGTTACACAATAGTCAATCAATGCCAAGTTACCAAGAGCAGTGGAAAAAGTAATGATGCTATTCTGCCTTTGCACTTCATTTAGGTTAAGTAAAAAATCTTTAAAAGCAAGATATAGCTCCCTAGTTACATGTTAATCAAAAAGTCATGTGACTGTCCAGGACCACTTTGATCATGTTGACAACACCAGCTGCAACCCTCAAGATGGCGCCCTTTGTACCACACCCATCAAAAACAAGGAGAACCCAGGTAAATCAGACTCACTCAGCTCATAGGTAGCAGCTACATCCCATCTTTAATGTCTTTTGTTTGAGGAGAATTCTGACTGGGTTACTGCTGAATATTCCTGTACAGGTTTGGTTCCAGACAGTCCCACCTTTTTCAGCACTAGCCCCTTCAAAGTCCTCTCCCCGCAGCCACCTAAATTCCTCAAGTCTTTGCTTCCCGTCAAAGAGGAAAACAAAGCAAAGAAAGCCCTGGAGGCCCGGCCACTACTGGGACAAGAGGTTAGGAGGAATGCTTTCTCCCAAGTGGAGTGTGTTCACATTGTTTTTACCATTTTGTTCTCACAGTCATAAAACTATTCCATTAGTCCATGGTTTGTCAGTCCACTATCAGTCCCATTTTTACATTTTCAACATTTCCCATATGAAATTTCATTTCCAAAACATGGTAAATGTATTGAGATTGACAGAAAGATATGCATGCCTTAACTTGCTTTATTACATCACTCATTATGTATGTTACTCCATTGACTTGAAAACACCTGACACATGAGCATGACCTCGGCTGAAGCCAGTCACCACTCCGTGTTTAGAAAGCTCTGCTGTCTCAAGTCTCATAATTGGATTTTCCAGATAGTTTGTGGCTGCTCTCATTTGAACTAACCATGAACTCCGTTTTCTTGAAGTGGACTAAAATAGGTGCAGGTACTTGCCACTGGTTCGAAGATGGCAGCAAAAGTAGAACAATAATAGCAATAGGAGCAACATATAGTCATCCTTAAAATTAGTCATACCCTTCAATTAAATGAAAGGCTAAATTCAGAAGAGTAATTCATATAACAAGAAATCACAGAAACTAATAATAAATATAAATTTACAAAATTAAATTTAGTGAAATGAATTATTACTTTTGAATTGTGGTTTGAAATAATAATAATAATAATAATAATAATAGCGATGATAATAATAATAATAATAATAATAATAATAATGATAATAATTATGATAATAAAAATAATTATTATTATTATGATAATAATAATAATGATAAAAACCTGTCCCGGACACATTAGAGCACCTTTTCCATAAACAGTGGACCAAAATACCTGTCAACAGGTGCAGAAGTCTCTTTGAACATTAGAGAAAACGCCTGATTGCAGTGATTGCCTCAAAGTGTTTCAACTAAATTTTAGCTTCGGAGCCCCATCATGCTTGTTTACTTGTTTTATTTTTTGTGTGTTTGTCTTTAATATTTATTTTGAACCACAATTCAAAATCAGTGTCATGATTTTCATAGAATATTTATTTATTATTACTTTAGTCAATTTCAACTTATTTCAGTCACAGCTGATTTTTTTTCCTTCTTTAGTTAGAAGGTATGAATAATTTTGTGGACGATTCTGTGTGTGTGTGCGTGTGTGTGTGTGTGTGTGTGTACAGGTACTACCCAAAAAATTAGAATATCTGGAAAAAGTTCTTGTATTTCTGTAATTCAACTTAAAAGTTGCAATTTACATATAGAAATAATATGTAAATCAATACATTTCAAGCTTTGCTTTGTTTGGATGTTGCTGATTAGGACAAATAAAAACTTGAAATACATTGATTTGCATAATATTTATCTATACAATATGTAAATTGCACCTTTTAAGTTGAATTACAGAAATACATTAACTTTTTCAGGATATTCTACTTTTGGGGTATTACCTGCATATGTATATGTGTGTATATACTGTATATATATATACAATATGTGTGTGTGTATGTATGTATATATACATATATATACATGCACTCACACACCTGTGTGTGTGTGTGCGCGTGTGTGTGTGTATGTATGTACATAAATCTATGGAGTGTTTTTGCTTGAGTTAAAATTCAGTTCTGTTCCTCATATTTAGGACACTTCAAGCATTGTTTTTGTGTTGTATTAAACTGCATGGCACTAACTGTGTAACTGGCCTGCCCAGCCCATGCATGCTGTGTGTGGGTGTGAAGTGTGTGCTGTTGTTCTGACCCATTTGCAGAGCATGCGCTCATGTGTGGACAGCCCTGCACTGCTCCCCTCTCCCTGCTCCTGGCTCCGACCCAGGGCAGGCAGTGAGGGCCACTGCAAGCCTTCCACTCCAATCTCTACCTCCACCTCCACTCCCACCAGCAGACAGCCCAACCACACACTGCCACACACTGCTGTAAGTGCTACACATACATCCATAGGAGTTGTGCACACATAGTCTGTACACTTGCTGGCACGTTAACTGCCCACACTGCTGCTCTCACATGTGCACACCTTCATAGACTCAACGATTTTCACACAAAGACCTCTTTAACTAATCTCTGATCCGATGCTACTACATTTGTGTCATTCTGTAAACTCTGAGTCACAGGCCTTCTGAAAAGCTCTGAGGTTCCTGAGATGGGATTCAGCTTTATTTTTTTGTCTTTTTGCTAGTCTGGGACTATTTGATACAGAAACAATTTAAATACTAAGATTGCCATCTCATTTTTATGACAAATTCTATTACTTTTCCCAGATGTATTTTTTACCATTTCCAAAATAGATTCATGAGAATTATCATTATCATACATCAAAAAAAAATCATAGTCATAAACGGCCAGAATGTTCTGACCTTGAATGTAAAATTCAACAAGGTAAAACATCTTAAAGAAACTTGTTCCTTTAACCTGCCACAGCCCCCACAGTTTTCTTTGTACAGTAACAGTTCTTTCTTCAAAATATTTGGAAATTTGTCTTCATTCTCAACAGTCCTTTCTTGGCCTAAAGACTTTTTGTGCTTTAAGGCTTCAAAATGACCAGAAAACACTCAACTGCCCCTTACACTCCAAAAAAAGGTTTTACTCACATTTGTTTACTGCAGAAACAAAAATGTCACACCATTGTGTGCAGAAAAGTCTTTAGACACTAATGGATGCAAAACCACATCAGACTGAGGCACAATCTTTTCCTCATAGCAACAAGACAAAGCTTCATGTTTTTTCAGTCTGAGTCACGTATAATGCTGCTTTTGACATCACCTTGGCAACCCTAACTGCTACTCAGAGTTCACAGATGATGAATAAATTGACATTTGATAATAAATAGGTGCTTCTTTTAGTAGGATGAGTCCTTCCAAATAATGTCTTTCTTAGACAAGAATCACCCCATCCTTGTATTTATTGATTACAAAATGGAACAAATATCCTCAATGTTTCCATTATCATGACCATTTTTTGACAGTTTGTTTGACAACAAACTGTTATTGTCACTTTTCGTGTGATAGTAGGATGAAATTAACGTTGAACTTAGAAAAACATTTACAATCAACAGATCGTGTTCTTGAAGTCAGTTAATAAAAGATAATACATGTGCTTTGGAGCACGTAAAGCTGTACACTTAATTTCATATTATGTTGTCTTTTTCTCCTATTTTGGGAGCAGTTGTCTGTAGAGAAATTCTCACAACAGTAGAATTTGTGGCAACGACTCCAGAGATGGTTGAAAAGGAACCATCTCATACACTTTCATGTCAGGATGATCATGAGTAAAATTGAAAAACACCGAAAACGCATTTAAAGCAAAGTTAGAAAACCAAGGAAAATGTACCATGAAATTCATACATTATGTTCATGTCCTATCATTACATTTAGCCATTTCACTGTTTTCATTATCCTTAAAAATGAAAAAAAAAAAAAAAATAGAATGAATGTACATATACTAAGCTATAGCTAACATTGTTTTTTGGGGGGATGTCTTTCGTTCTGCTGTTTTGTTTTGGTCAGCAGGACTCTGACGACGAGGAGACTGATGTGCGCATGACTCTGAATCTAAATCAAGGTCTGCAGGACCAAAGTGGCTTCCAGCCTTACATCCCAGAGGACTTTGCTAACTTTGAGGTCTACAATGCCACTCTGGAGAGCCATGATGGGTTTCACTCTGACTCGAAGGCAAGCCGATGTGGAGGTGGGGCTGGCGAAAAAGAAGTGTCCCGAAGCCCCACGGCCAGCAGCTGCACCAGTGGCTATTTTTCACAGAGTGCCTCCAACGCCACGCTGTCTGACATGCCTTTCAGTGCCAGTGAGAGCTCTGACCACCTAAGCGGCACCTCTAGAGATTCCCATGATACACTTGTATGTCCTGTTGGACGAGGCTGCACCCAAACCAAAAGTATTTCTGCAGGGAGTGAAAGCCAGCAGCCACCTCTTTCAGCTGGTGGGGTTCATGACCTGCATGTACATCCAGCCTCGTCACCTGTTAATATCCCAAATTGTACAGATAAGCAGCACTCATTTCCACTGCCTCTCAACTCTCAACTCTCAACCAGCCTGGAGTTCACTGACTTTAAAGGGGCTGATGACAGTGTTAGAGAGGATGATTTAGCACATTTTACTGAGGAGTGGAAGCAGGAGGGGGTGGATCTGTCTACAAACCAACAGATAAAAACTGATATTGTAGAAACATGTGACAATGACAATCAGCTTTGCTCTAGAAAGACATCTAATACTGAAAATGCAATATGCAGAGGTCCTGATTCTGAAGACCCTGTAAGCGTAGCTGTGTCCTGCCCTAACACAACAGTGAGTTGCACTTCAGTCAAAGCTCCAATCTCTGCACCTGACAAAACCCCAGCTCCATCTTCATCCTTCATAATTCCCTCTCCATCAGTCCATCCTCCAGCAGCACCATATGTGGTCAAACCTTTATCAACAGCCCCATCCTCTGCCCCAGCTCCAAGAGCAGGAGGAGAACCTCCAATCGAGGAGCCGGCTCAGGGAGATCTGCCTCACGGGAGTCCCTGTCCCAGTCCAAATCCCAGCAGTGCTGAACCCTCAGGGGACTCCAGTGGGGATGAAAGCACCCCTGTGGCTCAGCTTCCTGACTGGATGGCGCCTGGGGAACAGGTGTGGGTGGGGAAAAGGAGAGGAACAGTCCACTATGTAGGAGGGGTGGAGTTTGCAAAGGGGATCTGGATTGGTGTCAAGCTGGACATGGCTGTGGGTAAGTCCCTTTGAAATGCTTTCTGATTGTAGAGCAAGATTAAACTCATTACTGGGCAATATTTGCTTTGATTTGAAGTTTTCATGTAGTTTGTACCACAGTGAGCAGTCGCAGGTTTCATTTTTAATCAGTTGAATTGTTACACAAACTGTTGAAACAAGTATGAACAGAAGTACAAATATCAATTTAATCACATCAGTATTGCTGGTTGCCATCCTTAGACAATGACCTGTGGTCCCTTAGTGATCATGTTTGTATTTTAATTGTCTTTATATTAAAACCGATTATATATGTAAGAAACGGATTGAGTGGGACAGAGAGTATACTGATTTAATGCCATGGTGAAAACCCTCCTCTGAAAATATTTATTAAGAATATGTAAATAAATGCAGTCATTAAAATTTATTTAGTTTAAACTGAAAATAACTGCTGTAGAAGTGTTGCTCCTATACAGTACTTCCCATTCAATACATATAATAACCTTAGATCACAAAACATTTTATGCATGTATATTACATTTCAAATGTATTTATTTATACAGCGCTTTTCATGCAGAAAGCAACACAAAGTGCTTTACAGATTAAAAATTAAATTAAATCAGGTTTTCACTGGTGTAAGTGCTCTTAGCAAGTATCACAAATCAGGACTGTATCCATTCAAGTTTAGTTACGCTTTTTTCACCCCTTTTTTTCCTTTTTTTTTTTTCCTTTTGTAAATGTATGAAAAGTCAATAGTCCAAAACTTGGTTTATTACAAATAAGAATTCATTTTTAAGTAATATTAGAAAAAAGAGACTACCAGTGAATTGTAATGTATTTGGCTTCTTTGGTTGAAAATAACTTGCAGAATAATCAGAACTGGTGTCGTACATAAAAAAAAAAAAATCAAAAGTTTATTCAAGGTATCAAATCAAGATAGTGGTGGAAAAAAAGTGCAATATTTGTCCCTGGATTGTTTTGCCATTTAAATAAAATATAAATAATAAATTTAAAATCCAATACAAGACTTGGATTCATATCTGTTTTAAGTTCCACGCCTGCCTACAGAGCGCTTGCACAGTTTTCAGAGAAATAAACACCAAAAGCCCACTTTCAACATTAACATGTCCACACTGTGGAGCATTTATAAGCGGTCAGATGTTCAGAAACAAGATGGTCAGAAATACATTTATTTGAATGCTCGTGTTGATTTGTGCCTGCTGGATTAATTAGCAAGTAAGAGCTGAAGTTTTACAGTTTAATCTACTGTCGAATGTAATGGAGAAAAGTACATGTTACTACTACTACTATTGTGATGTGGCTTGCATCAATTGCTTGATGTATGGTTCATTGAAACAAAGGGAAGCTATAATGCAGCAGTTGCAACTCCACTAATAAGTTTTATTTATACCTCCCACTAAGATGCATCTGATTCCCAGGGAGCTAGTTCTAAATTCAGGAATGAACACAGTCAGGACTTATTAAAAGGGTAGTCTGTGACACACCAAGTTAAATTCTTATAATATACTTACAGCTAATAGGTTCTCTCTGTCCTGTGTCATTTTCCTTTTAGCTCTAAGGTAGCTCTTATTTGGGTTCTCCAGGGTAGATGTTGCAGATGCAGAAAATTGTGTCTTTCTTAAGATGCGTGTTAATGCAAGCTGTAAACAGTCCAATTCATAATACTTTATATGTGACTGTTTGAGGGTAAATCCTAGAATATACTGACTCCGGTATATGCTACATATCAAATGTCTTTAAAAAAAAAAATCTGCAACTGAAAAGTCTAAATGTGTAAAATGTGACCACAAATCACAGAGGAGCTTAACTAGTTCTGCTTAACTCTCCTGTAGGTAAGCACAATGGGACTGTCCAGGGCAGAGTCTACTTCCGCTGTCCTCCTGGCCATGGTGTGTTTGTAAAGCCATCTCGACTCACCAGAGGACCCCCTTCCATGGACACAGAACCTCAGACTCTGATCAGATAGGACCCAAAGAAGGACTGGATTTTCTGAGGAATAACAGGGACCCAAGAGTGCCCCTGTGACTGACCTGGAGGCTGATTTCTGACCACTCAAGTCTCTGAGCTAATGAGTCTGTCGGTGTGACTGCTTTGCTAAAGCTATTTTACCTGTGCATTTAATGAAGGTATTTTCCCGTTACTGTTCACCGAAAAGAAAAAATCACTATGCACATTTCTTGAGTTTTCTATATGCTCATATTTTTTATGGAGGACTTAACTTTTATCTGGGATTGGAATATTACCCACATACTTTTTCTTACATTGGTTCTGAACATTATATATAATATTTTTGTATGACAATGCATCCCCTCCTCTGAGGCTCATAATTGAGCGATCTGGGATTTGAAAATTAAGAATGTACTACTGTTAGTAAACATTGATATCTACATCAATACGATATATCAGGGCTAACCAAAGAACTACGGTTCCATATCTGCTGTTATAGGTAATATGTTATTTTTCTAATGTGCATATATGGAAGTATTCACTATAAACTGGTGCATCCAAGTAAAGCTTAGTGCCATATATCAAGGAGTAATGCCACATACCCTGAACGTAGGACAAGTCTGCACAACCTGAGAGCTTCTTTCAGGGTGTGCAGTTAGAAATGATCCTGTTGATGTACTGTAACACTGTGGAGGAAGTAATCCCCATCCAGCATCGGACTGTTGCTGTTTGAACGCTTGCACTGGAAAGGATTCTTGGAGAGTTCACTGACTGTCTTCCATATTGGACTGATGAAATATTTGTAACTGAAGAACTGTGTTGTCAATCAGATTTGCTGAACAAAGCAGCTCGGCTTTGTCTGAAGCTTGGATATACTGATGCCTTATTTCCCTGCTTGCATCAAACAAAAGGCACATAAACCCCAGACAACTCAATGAAGCATTCATTGAGTTATAAAAAAATGATAAAAACTAACTACATTGCAGCCTGTATTTGTATCATGAGGCCCTGAGGTATTGAGACTGTCAACCTGCCTTACTGACTTGACTGACTGAATGCCTTTTTCACTGATTGTCCACCTGCTTCTGTATGTAAGCTCATGGGAAAACGTGTCAAAAGGCTTTTTTTTTTCCCCACATGGAGGCTTGGATGAATGACTGACTGATTATATCAGGTTACAGTAAATAGTGCATATATAGATTTGCTGTGGAGATGACTTGTCCTAGAAACTTCATTCTTTTATGGTGAAATGTGGAACTGACTAGAAATAGCTGAATATTCAAGCTGTAATTTTAAGTAAATGGAAGAAGCCCAAGACCTTACTTTAAAAGAAGAGAACAAAGCTGCTCTCCCTAATAAGGAGTTGTAAATAGAAATGTATTTGAAAATAGTATTTACGCTATTATAATGTACAGAATTGTATTTATAATGTATCTGTTTTAATTGGTACAAAATGTTCTAGAATAGAACATTTACAATCAAAATATGTGTTGACTCTTTATTTGACTCATTCAAGCCATCTTTGTGTGTGTGTGAGACAGTTTTTAAGTGGTCAAGTATATTACTTTCCTGTGTCAGATTTAGACATTTAGAAAACATGGTAAGCACTTTTCACTTTTTAGCAAATGTTTGTAAGGAATATTTCCCTAACAAGTAAACAAAAATAGGTGGTTTATAAAAGGAGGCCTAAATATATATTGGTATAGTTCTGATTTTTGGGTTGCAGTCTATAATAATACATGAATTAGAATATTATTTAATCTTATTTTCTGAGAGGCTGCACAAAAAGTAAAGAAAATTGTCCGGTTGTTTCTCTCTCCCCTTTAATATCAGTTAGTATACATTGTTTGAAAGTCTGATTGGTCACTTCTACAATCATGCTTGAATGAACACAGCTAAACATGTGGGTAGTTGTCCCCCAAAATTACTCTGCAATATTCTCCTGTTGGTATTCGCTCTTGGCTTAAGTTGCTTGTTGGACTGGATGATTGCAGGCTTCCACAGTTATAAGGAAAAAACAACACAAGTCCTGATGTCCACTACAAAGGACATTAGTATACATAAAAGTTATTTTTTGAAAGGGTTAAAATTACTGTACTTTTTACAAAATCTTACAAATTTCAAAGATCTTCATTCTGAAGAAACACTTTGATTTGTACCAACAGGAAAATGGTATCTATCAAAAATTGTTGATTTACTTCACTGGTTGTTGTAAAACAGAGACATTGAAATTCCCTCCATTTTGAAAAGACGGTGTATGTGCTGTGTTAGCCACATGATCCCCAAAACTGGAGTATCGTCTTCTTAAAGGGACAGTAATATTCAGATGAATACCATAAATAATGCTTGACTTAGAGGTCTGAGACTCATGTCCTCCTCAGACGATAAAAATGAATTGACGGGTCCTTCGTAGGTAGGTAGGTATAATTTAATAAGAAATCGTTATCCACAGTGCAAAAGTGTGAAACTTGGTGACTGCAAGGTGAAATTCCTAAACAAAAATATTTTGACACTGATGATAATAAAATAAGAGGAAAGAAAGGGGGGACTATTCTATCTAACAAAGGAACTTGGAAGGAAAAATCCTTGTTAGAGCCTGAAAGAACAAGGACCTTGTGCTTCCAGTCTCCATTGTGCGCCCTTGCGGCTGTTTTAGCAGCTGTGCGGCAGTAGGCAGCGTGAACACTGTGCGGCGGCCTCGATTTGGGTGGAGTTAAGTTTCTATGTCACACACGCTGACAACTGGGAAACCTTCACAACAAACTAACAGGTGTCCTCCTCCTGCTCCTCCTCCAGTCCCACAGTCAGTCATACTACCCGGGAATTGCGTGTCTGCGCCGCAAACTAAACGCTCTGTACTTCATCTGCCCTGAAAACTTCCGTGGAGTCACTTTTATACATTTCCACAAATGATGCACTCGGCACAGAAAGACACCACGTTCACCAAGATCTTTGTGGGGGGCCTTCCTTATCACACAACGGACGCAAGTCTGAGAAAGTATTTCGAGGTGTTTGGAGACATCGAAGAAGCTGTTGTTATAACTGATCGGCAGACGGGGAAATCCAGAGGTTATGGATTTGTAAGTTTCAACTTGTTGGTTTATCTTAAAGCCAGTAGTTTACGCCCGCAGTCGTGGATCAGTTGATCAGTGTTGGCACTGAAGTTGCTGTAGTGTTTCCAGCTTTCACAGCAGGTTAGAAATCGGTACTAGTTTGTAGTAGGCTAGAATGCTGTGCCAGAAGCTCAGGGATGACTCATAAAAACTACTGGGAAAAGATGTTTGTTCTCTGATATTGTTCAGTGAGGAAAGACAAAGCATTTAAACAAAATATGATCTCATATGGTCGGGAATAATCTGTGACAAAACTTAACAGCAACAGGAGGTGAATGGAAAATGTGTTGTCTTTAGGTGACCATGGCAGACCGGGCTTCAGCTGACCGAGCATGTAAGGACCCCAACCCCATTATAGATGGCAGGAAAGCCAATGTGAACCTGGCCTACCTGGGCGCCAAACCCAGAGTCATTCAGCCAGGTGAGTGCATCCATCTATTCACTCATCTACTAACACTGACACCGTTGCCTAAACTCACAAATGCTTTTTATCTATAAAAATCTAAGATATAATTCAATTATATTCAATTGTCTGTCTTAATTTTAGGATTTGCATTTGGTGTGCCTCAGATTCATCCAGCATTCATCCAAAGACCTTATGGGTATGTTAAGGTGCAAAACCTCTGTGTCTGCAACAAAATCTGTCTATATTAAATGTAAAAGCACTTGTTTGTTATGATCATATATAATCTGTGTTATTTGTTTTCACCTTGAATGAGGACATGAGTGTTATATGTATTTTCCTCTGCTTGGGGGTTGACTGTAAAGGAAGTGCGCATTTGTTCCCAGCCACTACAGGACTTGACTTCACGCTGTCTATCTCTTTCTGATCTGACAGGCTCGGTAACGGTTAAAATAGCTGATGAAGGGACATGATGATTTGAGGAATAGCTGAGTCTGCATTGGGCAGAGCACTAAAGTGTTACCTGTATACTCTGACATACACAAACGAGCTGAAATGGTGACTAGATGCATGGAAGTCTTTGATTTTTGTTTTTATTTGGTTTTTATTTTCAGTTTTCTATAGTACATAGATTGGTGTGTGCCTTGTTTTCAGTATGATGTGGTGTTCAGCTTAACTGTGTGCCTATTTCTACTTGCAGTGGGGGAGGTGGGGTGTGCAGGAGGGGGGTTTTGTGCAGACTTTCAGTATTGATAGGGAGTTATAACTCTGCAATGGAGTGTTCACTCTTTTACCTTTTTAATGATTGTGCTTTAGCCTGTGGTTTTATTTGTTTATTTTCCAGTTTCTAGTTAACATGAAGTGTTTTGTTGTCAAAGGGGCAGCTGATGATCACTCAGCGTATTCATTTCAATATCAATCCCCTGCAACAAAACAAACTCTGGCTTGCATGCAGGAGTTCCTTTTCTGTTTCCTTACCCATGATGCTGTGTTTTTCTTTTTTTTTTTATCATTATTAACCTTTTCTCTTTATTTGTAGCTTATGACTTGCTGATAAACCCCATTTTTATGCTTTAAAAGCTTTCTTATCACTTCAATGATGGTCCCATATACTGTATGACAAACAAAAATGCATTTGAAATCCACATAACAAAAAGAAATGTTAACAGCACACAATAAGACTCCCAAGCTCAGACACTAGATATCCTTACGCGGATTCATATTTAACTGTGAAATAATAAAAGAGACTAAAATGGTGCTGTATTTTAGGTTGGAGACAGGGATCTTAGACAGCAGCTGTTGGCTACAGAGATCTGGACAGCCTCTCAAATTCAGATGGAAAATGGGAGTCACTCAGCGGTGCTGTTAATAATGTATGGCACAGACAGGGCCGCTCGGCTGTGGACAACAGGTGGGGCAGGCCATGCGCCTGTGAAGGCTTTTGGTTACGTGCTAGGGATTACCCATGTGTCCTGGTGATTTACAAAGCACCTTTATTTAGCTCATAACTTTCAAGACACCAAAATGTTCATCCCCTCGCTTTCAAAAGACAGAGATAAAAACATGTGCCCTTTTTGCACTTAAACACATCACAATTCAAAAAAGTGATGCTAAAGGAAAGGATGAAAGATATTATAGTTTCTGTCTTGTCAAGTAACAGAAAAAAATCCAGATCTAATTGTCCTGTGTGTTCATTATACAGCCATAGCACGCATTAGCTCTTGTTGACAGTGCCCGTGTTTAATCAGCTGGGACACCTCCAGTGTGATCATAAAAAATTCAGGAAAGTCGCTGAAACAGTAGTGCAGCAAAGGTAGCTGCTGTAGCTGACGAGCGCTCTGCCATGTGTTACTGAAGGAGAAGATCAGTTTGTCCTTTGGAGATGACAAGAGGAGCAAAAATAGCATGCTTCCAGCCTCCCTTGTCAGTCAAGTTGGCGTGTGTATGTTTGTGTGGGGGTGTATGTCTGTAGGAGGGGGAGGGGATGGAGTAGAGACACTTATATGTGGACAGATATAATTCACACCTGCTCCTCAGTATATTTACTGAGGGTGACTTCAGCACAAGTTTGAAGTGAGGACAAGTTTACCCAGATACAAAGGTTTGTATTTGTCCACTTATACCCTGGTCCTTTGCTCCATGGCTCTTAAAATCGGCTTAATTGTTCTTACACAGTTCTTTCTTCGTAATAGTTAAATTCATGTATTTCCTTTAAACAAGTTAATATAAGAGGGCTCTGCAGGACTTACACATCTAAGCTCACCAAGATAAAATGCTAAAATTAATTTAAAAGCTACATTGACAGCATTTTGGCTGCTCATTCAGAGTGCCTTTTTTATGTGTTTTAGGGACCTATTAACACGTGTGGGCATGCCTATATGTGTGCTGTTGGTGTGGACAAAATAATGTCCACCTCTTGTGTTGATATGTTGTGGTGTTTTGTGATAAGCTCGCATTTTGTCAAATATGGTTTTCAGTGGTTTTCAGTGGTGCAGAGCTTGGCTGTGTCTTCTTTTAATGCCTCCAAGTGTTTCAGATTCAGGTGCTTTTTTTTTTTTTTTTTTTAAATTAAAAGCTGCGCTTGTGTTTCTTTGTGGATTTGCTGCTTTTTAACGGGTCATTTCTAGGTAGGGTTTTCTGTTAATGAATGGATTTGCTGTGCTCTGAGGACTGGATTGACATATTTGGCACCTGCTTTTCAGTTTTCCAGAGTTTAGTTTCAGCGTTGGAAATTCGACCGAGTGTAGCTCTGCTCTGAACCTGTGTGTCTTTGTGTCCTACAGGATCCCAGCCCACTATGTCTATCCTCAAGCCTTTGTCCAGCCCAGTGTGGTGATCCCTCATGTACAGCCATCTGCTGCTACAGCAACAGCTGCTGCTGCTGCTGCAACCTCCCCATACCTTGACTATACTGGAGCAGCTTATGCCCAGTACTCCGCTGCTGCCACGGCTGCCGCTGCCGCTGCTGCTTATGAGCAGTATCCATATGCGGCCTCGCCAGCACCAACAAGCTACATGACTACTGCAGGGTACGGATACACTGTCCAGCAGCCGCTTGCCACTGCTGCCACCCCAGGAGCTGCTGCTGCTGCTGCAGCCTTCAGCCAGTACCAGCCCCAGCAGCTCCAGACAGATCGCATGCAATAAAAACCACAAAGACTACCTTTAAAGATTGGGGGGGGGGGGTTCTCTCTTCCAGAGGAGAGGATGGAATTAGGAAGGACAGACAGTAAAAGTGGTAATTTGAAGTTTAACTTTATCAATCCTTCAACCAAAGAACCTGAAGAAAATATGGAGACAGATTAGGAAAAACTGTAAATTTTATTTAAGTGACATCAGTATTGGATGTATATGAATATTTAATATTTATTCAGCATTAAAACATTTCTCCTGTTAACTGAAATACACTCATTAGACCTCATGTGAACCATTGCTGAATTTTGTACATACAGTGCAGTGGAACTCCCAACTGCTTTCATGTCTTATGATCAGGTTTCTTCCACTACATTTTAAAAACCAACAAAACACTTAGATGTACATGAGAACAGTAGGTTGCATCATCATCATCATCCAGTTTTCAGTATTTCATAGTTTCGGACCACTATTTTCCTGGGTAAAGCTATGCATAGGTTTAAAGGGAAGTCAGTATTTTGTTGGGACTGCATTTGAAGTGAAGTAGATTAGACACCCTGAAGAAGTTCCATGCTGTTTTCTTGATGGTACATATGAAAAAATGATAGCTGAAGCTGGTAAAAAGCACTCGCCTTTTCTTCCCTTTGCATTACACCTCAAGAAAACTGAGCAAAAGGGAAGAAGCACTGCTGAATGTGAATCTTTCATTTTGATAAGATGTTTCATTGTGTACCTTTTTAAATTATGCTATTTATGTATTTATTCTGGAGCCTTACAGCAATAAACCCTTTAATATTATATTTTTTTTCACATGGAACTATGAAGCCTGCTGTGGAACATCTTCACATGTGCTGCTGCGTTTCTCATGTTCAAGAGCGTGTGATGGTTATTTAAGCACAGATTAACAAATGTCTGCAGTCTGTACAAAGAACAAATGAGTGGAAAGAAGTTCAAAAGTTTTTTCTATTTTCTGTAGTTTTAATGTTGTCGTCTCTAAGATTTGTAACTCTTAAATGTCGCTTTTTATACTTGACCAGTTTGATAAAGGACAGTGCTTATGTATACTGCAATCGTTAAAAATTTCTCACATTTCTTGTCTTTTGACATTAAATGGTTTAAATGCCAGGGCATGGCCATTTTCACCTTGTAATGCATGACTCCAAATATTGTAATTTGGGAAATAAAAGTGAAAATTTACCTTTAACCTCTTTGTCAGTGTGCTCTCAAGTGTTGGTGTTGCTCACAGACCTCAAGTTGAATGATGAGCAGTGGTTGTAATGGTTAAAAAATACAGAACTGATTTGGTAATTCATGCATTAAGATTGTCCCTCAGTGCTTGACCTGAGCATAATGCTCACTGACTTCTACATCTCTGTATTTCTTTTTTTTTTTCTTCTTCTTCTTTTTTCCAGGGGAGTGGAGGACAATCATGACTTTGCCAATGCTTACAGATGATTCAAGTAACTGCAAAACATACAGATAAACAGTGCAATCTTGACAATATGGATACTTTTACAACTTTTTCACATCATTGTTATTTTCTGTCCTTTCCCCTCACATCTCTCTTATCTAATGAGAAACTTAATTCTGGCACAGACAGAAACCCAAGAGGAAAACTAAATAGTTTCCAACATATACACATTCTAAAAAGCACATAATCATTAACATTATGTTGATAGTGAAATTCTAGGCAGATACTGAAATTGTTAAAGGTAGTAAATTGCCCAGTGATACTTCATCCATTTGTCTTTTAATGCCAGAAAAACTATAACATATATATGATATAAAATATATTTGATAAAAATAATATCCCTGTCCATCCTACATCACACCATCTTTGAATGAAATGTATACAAATAAAACATCTTTTCATATAGAAAAAAAAAAGATCCTTTGTATTAAAAAAACAATAAATAAGGTGCTGCTTGGTGATGTAGTTATTTGGCCCGCTGCCTTGCATCAAGAAGATTCCTCATTTGAGCTTCAGCTAGGGCCTTCCTTTGTGGAATTTTCACGTTTTCCCATGAATGTGTAGGTTCTCGCCAAGTTCTTCAGTTTACTACCACAATACAAAAACAAGCATGTTAGGTTAATATGGTGTCTCTAAAGTGGTTGTTTGCCACTCTGTGTTGGCCCTTTATGAAACTGTAATCAACCCAAAGACCTGTCAGTTCTTTTGTGTCCCAACATCCAATTTTCCTTTTTTTTTTGTTGCAACTTGCAATTATAAATCTATTCAGTTTCAGAGCAAAATCTATCCAACACAATCAAGCCAGACCAGATCAATTTCAGCTAATGACACTGGCTGATGTTATTCTGTTATATTCTGTTGCTGCAGTCTACAAGTTTAACACCACCCAATACCATTGTTGGGCTTATACATCTGTCTTTCCCAGATTGATACACTTACTGCTCTTGTGTCCAAGCTGAAAAGCCGGCGTCCGAGAGATCTCTGAAGCCCTGCACTCTGTTCCGGTGTGTGGTTCCGGGAAGTTAGCAATAGATCGTTTGGACTCTGAAGGTTGTGGGGTGGGATCTTTGTGAAGGGGCAGATTTGAAAAAAATGGCTTGGGTAATTGGGTATGTCCTGGTCCACCCTCTAAAAGGCTTATTGATCTGGGACTATTACAAGTTTTCATGGAAGTACTGAACATCACAAAAGAAGTCCCTAATAACTTATCTAAAAATCAAAGACACCTGTCTTGCTGCATTCAAGTAAAATCCCACCAAACCCTTAATAAATTACAGACGAGAAGCATAAACTTGGTGAGTATAGAGCCATATGATATTAAGTTACATAATAATTAATCCACAAAGTTTTGGACCGATGGCGGAATATACTACTTCACACATTGGAATATGATAGGCCACTCTACTCCATACATCACATCAGGTGTAAATACATCTTAATTGTAGGTCTTACCATCTCACTACATCTATCAATTAAAAAAAAAAAAAACTTCAAAAGGTCATTCTAATAATAAAAAAGGGACATGTTTAAATAGAAAAAAAAAATATGACTAATGCAAAATACAAACTGACAAAAAATTTGGCTCTTAGTTTGTCACTGCTGAGATAAACTGATAACTCACTCACCTCTAATAATAATAGCAAGCAGTTATATTATTAATCAGCAAAAATCTGTGGGCAAGTGGCAAAGATAAATCAAACCGAAGGACAGGAAAACAAACGCATCAGTGTTGCTTCACCTGTTAGTGGTTTTAAAGATAGCCTATGCCTGGTTGGTGTAAACACTAGTTGATGTGGCGAAATGATCCTTTTCAATTGCCCTCAGTTTTTCTTCCAAGTTGTCGCCTTCTGACACCTGCTGGTTATTTTGAGTTATATCTTTTTGTCATGCGTCAAGTAAATAAAATAGTGTTTGAGAAGTCTTGTATCCAGTTGAGAAAATCTTTACTTTCGATTTTACTGACGCACATGGGGCGGAGCCATCTTCACTTGAAAGTTTACAGTAAATAGTCTCTCACAGTGAGGCGTTCACTGAAACTATAAACAATTCAGTGGTTTTAAATTGCTTGAATATGTGTGAGAACACCTAAAGTATAAACTAATCTGACGAACATCCTTGAAAAAAGTTAACGAAAACTTTATACAGTCACTTAACGTGTTGGTGGCTGAAAAATCGGCAATCATCGTAAAAGTTAGATAAATTGTAGGTTATCAATGTCTAAAACAAAATTTCGTTTTTATATATACATATGTCCCTACATTGAAAATGTCATATATTTTTGACAAACTAAATCACTGCATAGGCAACATTAATTCTATGGAAAATCTAAAATTCTGTAATCGTATGCGTGAAACCCAATTTTCCCATACATTTTTGTTACATGAACGCATCAGCTTCCGCATCATTGGAAGCAGTAGGGATAGTTTTAGTCGACGAGTAGTTTTCTGGCACTTTGAGTGCCTTGAAAATACAGAACCCGTGGAAGAAATCAAAGAATAATCTCAAAGGAAGTCAGGTAATAATTACATTTTTCCTGGGGCCTGTGTCAGTGGTTAAAGACTTGATCTATCATCATTTTGTTGCCTTTCTGATGGCTAGCTGTAAGCTAAACATTTTTCTCAGGTGGTAAAAAATAGTTAAACGAAAACGTAAATATTAATTTTCAATTAACTTAAACAATATCTATACAAATGTAATCTACGGCACTTTAACATCGAGAGCTTATACAAATGTTGACAGCATAAAGGTCGTTTAATAAGAAGTGAAATTTGTGGCCTAAATTTCATAAACCTCCCGAGTCTCGATAAAACTAGGAAGAAATGGAAATGCTTCTGATTGGTATCAAACGTATCTAAAATGTACTGTAAGCTTCTGCGTGTTGTTAGATTTATCGATTAAAGAGGAAAAGCTGCAAAAATGTTTGTAATTGTCATTATAACGATGTCGGCATTTATCGTGTTTGATATCTACCGGAAGACACCGCTGTCACGTGGTCTCCGACGTTAGCCGTGTTCTGGGCATCTCCCCATCTTCATCATCAAACAAGTGGTATTAACGTTCCTGTTTTATGACTTCCCCTTTTGTTTGTTTGTTGTTTTTCTTTAAAACAATATAATTCACTGAGTCATTTCCATTGTCCAGCTCTGTTGTGGGACTGTCCGGATCTGAAGCACAGATGACAACCGAGAAGACTGAGTACACCCCTGTGGAGGTGGGAGCCTCTCAACCCCCTCTCCCCGGTAATCCAGCGTTTCCTGTCGCATTTGGCATGAACGCTCCAGGTCCAGAGATGTACGGGGGCCCCACCGCACCTGGTTTTCTCCCTTTCCCTCCTCCGACTGCTTTTGCACCGGTCCCCCCTGGAGCTTTCGGCGTGGCACCGAACCCCCAAGGAGGAAGTTCAGGATATGTCAACCCTGCTTGCCCTCCTTACTCCCCACCAGCTCCGGGCTTTGCTGACAGTTACGGTGGTTAGCACTTTTTACATTGTGGTATTGTAAATTTGGACTTAAAGAATATTCATAGGGTGAGCTAGTCAGTTTTGACGTGTCTGGGTTTTTGCCACTTTAGATAATGCTTACCATCACGAGGAGGCTCCGCCACCCTTCAATGATAATCAAGACTTTGATTTCGGATTAGACAACAAGACGATAAGACGAGCCTTTGTGAGAAAGGTAAGAAACATTGACACTAAGATAGGTAAACAATAAAAGGAATAATACTGGATCTTTCATGTACAGTTCATCATTCAAATGGCTGTGTATCATCTTGCGTTTCATAGACTTGACTCCAACAGTTTGTGTTTAATAGCTTCAAGATTCTTGTATTTTGACACAGTTTGAGAATCACAGAACAGAAGACATCTTTAACATCAGCTGTGTCTGCTGCCTAACATTCCATTTTTCCCTCCAGGTATTCCTGGTGCTAACTGCCCAGCTGATGGTGACATTCGCTTTTGTGGCTGTTTTCACCTTTGTGGATGAAATCAAGGCATTTGTCTTGGTGAACACCTGGACCTACTTTGTGTCCTATCTTGTATTCTTTGTGTCGGTTTGTGTGATCAGCTGCTGTGGAAGCGTTCGCCGACAACACCCCTGGAACCTTGTTGCTTTGGTAAGACTGAATTTTTCACAAGAGGAAATGATGGAGAAGAAATTCTCAACACAGGAAATTCAGTGGTTTTTCATCTTGAATGTTTGTTGGCCTTTAGGTTTTCTGCAGGTTATAGAAACTTTCACCACATCAAAATCAGTTCTTGGTGTGGTGAAAGATATCCAGTAACTACTTTCATGCTCAGAAGCTTGTATGAAGTTTTCAGGCTGTTGATCTAGTTAGTAAATTCAGACTGAGGCTCACAAATCATTGTAACATGTAACACAACAAAATGATTTGCTACTTCTTTTTTTTTTTTTTTTTTTTTATCATGAAACTGCACTCCATGCAAATGCATGCAGTGGTGCTGATGTACGTCATTTTTCTTTCTTGCTTCCAGTCCATTCTGACTCTCAGCTTGTCCTACATGGTGGGAATGATCGCCAGCTTCCATGAGACTGAGTCTGTGATCATGGCAGTGGGAATCACAGCATTTGTGTGCTTCACAGTGGTCGTCTTCTCTCTGCAGGTCTGTATTTGTTAGTCTCTGCTTCCTGCGTGTAAATTACAGACATCAATCACACTCTGTTGCTCAAGTTGCATTAAAACCACTCTGTTTTCTTTCCACAGACCAAATATGACTTCACTTCCTGTTATGGTGTGCTGTTTGTCTGTTTGATTGTCCTGATTGTCTTTGGCTTCCTCTGCATCTTCATCCAAGACAGAATTCTAGATATTGTGTATGCTGGACTGGGAGCACTACTCTTCACTTGTGTAAGTCCTTGGACAAATATGCTTGCTACTACTATGTCAGGGTTGGATTTTTGTCTGAAAAAGCTGCACGTATGCTAATGCTTTACACTGAGTGATGTCATTGGTTAGCTCTAAGTTTCATGAGAAATCCATTAGTTAAACTAGATGCTACAACCCAGGTACAAATTGGACCGACTGGCCTTTTTTTTAGTGTCATCATGATGTTGATGAAGATGGGAAGGACATGGCCCCAGTTACATGATGTTTGCTCAGTTTGTATTTCAGATCCTGAGATGCATCGTGTTGGAGGGCTTTTTTTTTAAGTTGGCATAAATTGCTGTGTGCATTCTGGCTCCATTTCAGAGAAATGTATTTTATGAAAGACCATTTCCTGGTTTTGAGATAAGTGAAAATAAAGCAAACAAAGAAAAATAATCAAGACTTGAAGCTACAAAAATTACATTCATGTAGCAGTTGCTTTCAGCCAAAGTGACGTTTAAGTGAGAAATTCATAATGAAATGCAATATGGGGTCAAATATTCTGCCTAAAGCATACTTTGACAAGTAGGTTGCAGAGGTTGAGGATTAAGCCCATGACTTTCAGGTTAAAGTGAAACTGCTCTACATCTTCCCTAAATTTGATCAGATCACTCCTGTTGTCAGAAGCCTGTACTGGTTACTTGTCAGTTTTAGGATTTTCTTATTAAGATATCCCATTTTGCACTTTTTGTCCATGCAGCTCTGCAATCTTCTCGATTTGCTCACTCAAAATGCACACTTTGAAACTCATAGATTTCTGGCCCTGATACTGTATAAAAAGAGAAGCTGTTAAAGCAACTTGTTTCAGTGGTCACGTCTTCTGTAATTGCTAGTTATGTTGCATTAGTTGTCTTTTAACCTCACTAAAAAAACCTTTTTTTTTTCTTTACTGTTTAAAAAGTCAGATGGATCCACTAGGCTGTCTGTATTTACATGTATGTCTTGCAGTCTTTTTGTTGTTGAATTCTTGATTTATGAAGTTTAATGTATCAAAACATGAACAGTTAGATTGCACAAAAAATGCATCTTTTCACAGTGACAGATTCCTTTTTTTTAAGGCTGAAGTCAACATACAGTATTCACCCATTTCTCTTTGTGCAGCACTGCATGAAATGTTTCACCTGTTTTAAATGTCTTTGTGTTTCAGTTCTTGGCAGTGGACACGCAGCTGCTGCTTGGCAACAAGGAACTGGCACTAAGTCCTGAAGAATATGTGTTTGCTGCCCTGAACCTGTACACAGACATAATCAACATCTTCCTCTACATTCTCGCCATCGTTGGAAGAGCAAGGGGAGGCTGAGCAGAGACAGCGACAGATAAAGATTCAGATAGAAAATTGTTTTCTGTTCATACTGAGTTTTCATAATCAAAATCTTTGTATTTGCTTTGTAGTGTGTACTCATTACATGGTTAAAGGCTACTTTTGCTTTCAAGTGTAAATGCAATTTTTTAATGATAGTACAAGGAAGCACTCTAAAGTTGCAGATTTATTGATTGCTGAAGTTTTATGTGTATAATCTGTTGTACAAAATATATATTTTGGTTTGTGAGGTTGTATTTTATGTCATAATGATTCATTGAGCAGCATAAAATCTGAAGAAGATGAAAGAACAATCCCAAGTGGAGTTGTATTTGTAAGTTTTTTTTCTGGTGCTTGTTGGTATCCCATATAAGCATGAATTTAAAGGTCAGCATAGGGATGAATGCATATTTGTTGGCAGTCTTGATTAATATCTGTTCCAACTGCAGGACTTGTCTGTGATGGTGAGTAAACTGGGAAAAGCTTGTAAAGTAAACTTTGGGATTGTCTTTGTCGAGCCACTGTTTTCTTGGTTAAGAATGAAGTTTGAACTTTGAAGTTTTACCAAAATGCCAGTTTAAAGGTGAAGGGCTAAAAAAAAGTGCAGTGGATGAAGTAACCGCTCAGTCTCCATGACAACTCCACTGATTACGCTTTAAAGTGTTACTAATAAGTGGTCCTTGTGTTGTAATGTGTTTTTCTTTCTTTTTGTCAAAGCCTATTTCTACTGTCAGGAATTAACTTTGATGAACTCAAGTTTTAAAAGACTTTTTTTAAACCTGATGTCTGTCCTTTGAATGGATTAGAAGAATTTAAAAAATGCATTCCACCATAGAAATGACTTTTGTGTTTATTCAATTTTACATGCATGCTTTTCTCAGTGCTTAGCTAGTTTTTGGGAGTTGGGGTCTCACCTGTGTATCTGTAAGTCTCAAAATGGACCAGGAGCGCTCTGATGCAGCCTTGCAATCCCAAAATGAACGTCTGATGCAAGAAAATAATCATTTGAAGTCGGTGTTAGGTCTGCTCCAGGAAAACATGGAGCTAAAAGCCAGGCTGCAGAGCTTCAACAATCGCACTCTGGGTGAATTCACAGGAATGGTACCTCCCTTTACCAGTAGGTGGCAGCCTTGGTTCTGATAAGTCGACAGAATGGGTTGAGAATTTTGACATTTGATAAATCATGTATTCTCTATCATGTAATTGTAACGTAAGGTGACGAGTAAGCGTAAATAGATCAAATGTATTAGTTCATTTGAAAAAGTCATGCATTTCAACAGCTGATATGGAAAATGCAGTATCCCCAGCAGCAGACTAATTCAGAGTAATTAAATGTTTATAACCCCTTTTTATATAGCTTAGGCTAGTAAGGAAAATGTTTTAGCAGCTGTATGCAGAAGGCAGCACATTTAAAAATATCATATTCTATGTATATCCTATCCTCAGATGTACATTCAGTCCAACCAAAAAGGAAAAGATAACATTTTGACTCAGGATAAAATAGATATAAAATAATGCAAAATATAGACATTGACATAATCTTGGACAGAATAAGGTTTTGAAGGAAAAATCTAACTCTGCCTCTTTGATGTTCATCAGCCATTTAGAGCTGTTGATGTCCTTATACTGAAGAGTTACCTCTGCTATTATTGAAGATTTTGATCAGAGGAGGAAAAGGTGCCAAAAGTAAAAATCCTGTCATGTTTTTGGGTCTGCCTGCACAAAACAGGTGTTTTCACTAACGAGCTCAAACTCCTGCAGAGGAGCTGTGCTAATTAAAATTAGCTGGTTTAGTGACTGGTTGGAGCAACCGCTGGACAGGATTTTTTTTACTTTCTGGACCAGGGAAGTCCACCTCTTATTTTGACTTATGTTTTTAAAAAAAAGAAAGAAAGAAAAGAAAAGAAAAAAAACTTCACTCAATCAACTGTCATACTAAGATATTTTGCTTGATGTAAGGAGCAGTTTTCTTTCATTAACTGTGCTTTTTCATGTCTCACTTTATTTTTTTGTGTATACATTAATGTAATTTTATGTACCTTTCATGATTTTCTTAGCATCTTCTTTAGCTAGTATGTCTTCTTTGTCACGTTCTAACACCAAAGCAATTGTGTATGAGAACCTAAGCTCTTTGAGAGAAAAAAAAAATCATTTAAGAAAATTCTACTTTTAAACAACAAAGTCTCAGAGATTCCAACTCATATTGTACTCTTGCTTTCATTTCATACATTGTAGGCCTCAGATTTTATAGGAAGAAAACAGTGAGTATGAAGTACATGAGCACTTTCATTGTTATGCTTTTTCCACTAAGCTAACATTTTGGAAAATTATTAATTGTAGTAACAGTGTAATATTCCCAAAATTGCTACAGTCTTTGGCTTCTTAAACCATCCAATGAATTTCTATACCTGCTTAAAGGGGGAGTTCAGGATTTTTGACATACAGATGCGGGCATGAAAAAGTTTCCCTTTCTGCCGACTGCCAGCCATTTACCAGCAACTTTTCTGCTAATTCAATCGCACAGAGAAACCCCTGTGTGCCCAGGGGAAACAATTTCAGAGCATAAATGAATTCCCCGAACAAGGACGTTTCCACACGCCAAGTTCAGACACTGTGCATGATGACATATTCGCGGGACAAATCGTTCAGTCAGTGATAGTGCACCATTACTGCACTATTACTGCACCACTTCTGGCAGAAAAAGGAGGAACTTTTTCATGCCCGCATCTGTAGGGCCTCTTTTACAAGAGAGCCAGGGTCCTACTTATCACTGAATACAGTTTCAACATATTTCATCCCATTATTCTAGTTCCAGGAGGTTGCTGATGCTAATGCTAGCATAAGTCAATAGGAATCTGCTAGCCTGGTGTTAAAACCAATCATATCCATATCCACTCCTCAGAACATCTGAGGCAAGTAAAACTAGCGTTGTATGACAAATTCTGCATTGCATCTGTCACGGGTGGTTCTTTACGGATACCGGCGACTGCAAGACGATGGGGAAGAAAGAGACACCATCGCCAGCAGGTAGTGGTTAAAACATAAAACCTTTATTAAAGAAATAAAATAAAACTCTAAACTAAAAAGTAATAACCTAAAAGTCCAGCTAAAAAGTAATAAAAGAAAAGGACAAAAGAGGCTAAAAGGGCTAAAAGGCTTGCGGTGGCAGGCATCTCTCTTGGCGTTGACTGGGTCTGTAGCGGCCGCACTACTGGCCCAGGCAGTCGCTCCTCTAGGCAACCACCCTCCAACTCCCGAGCCGTTCCGCCTCTGCCACCACTTTGGGGCCCCCAGCCGGGGGACTCGCCATCCTCCCCCGACTGCGCCTCCTGATCCCAGTCCGCTCCTCTCAGGTCCTCCCCTCTTTGTCCTCCTTCTGTTGTCCGCACACTGGCTTTTATCCTCCTGCATCCAATGAAGCTAGAGGGGAGGAGTCCTTCTCCCCAGGTGCTGCCAATCAGTTCGTTAAAAGCTCCCACTAGCTTGGGAATATAAACAAGGTTAAAAACCACTCAAAAAACATAAAAAGCATGCTAAAAACCAAGCTAGTGGGCAGAGTACAGTCTCTGGCAGCACCCGGTTGTTCACCCTGTGACACATAATGAGGAACCAGTTTCTTACCAGCTGCGGAATGATATACTTTGCTTGCGGGTGGTAGGCTAGTGTTACTACCTTTGTCAGTGTATTCTGGTTCATAGTGATATGGTGACAGTTAGTTTGATGTAAAAAGTTCGAAATTGTCTTCAAAATCCGACGTATCTTCATGCCTTTCAGATGTGACCACAGTTTTGACTGTATATTTGTGGAATCAAATTCGGTCATGAACGTAGCAGCAGATGATATCACTCCACTGCCAAATACTGGAAGTAAAACTTTGTAAAGTGTCTCAGCAACAACAATCGAAATGCAACAAAATGCAAGGTTACTTTTATTTGTAACATTATTATATTAAAATGGCATTTACGCAGATAGTCTTAAGTTATAAATGATTTGCCTCGGATGTTCAGTGGACTGGTTAAGATTGTTTTTAATGACAGGCTAGCAGATTCCTATTGACTTACACTAGCATTAGCATCAGCAACCTCCTGGAACTAGAATAACAGGATGAAATATGTTGAAACTGTCTCCAGTGATAAGTAGGACCCTGGCTCCCTCACAAATGAGGCCCTATGTCAAAAATCCTGAATTTTCAGGATTTTTGACTCAGGGTTGCCTATCCCAGCTGTTATCAGGGAACCCTGGAAGGTTGCCAGCACCCTTTGGCCTGCACAGAAAAAAAGACACTCATTAACATGCCTGTTTTTGGACTGTAGGAAAAAATTAGGGAAAACCCATCCAAACTCAGCCACGGTTTTAACCAGGGACGTTTTTATATAATGTTAATAATGTTGGTGATAACAACAAAGTTATCAGTAACTTTATTAACACACTGCCAACCAGTGTAAGCAGGTCAAAACAGGCAGGGTGTGGCGAGTTCTCATTCAAAGTCTGTCAGCTGTAATCTGCATCTATGTTTTAGTAAAGTACAATCTCTACTTGTCATGATATTTGATCAGAATTGTTTTTGTGTATTTTCAGCCTCAGGCATGAAGGCACCCACTCAGATGCAAAACACCTTTGATGAGCAAATGTTCAGGAGAGACTTGCAGCCAGCCACATCCAAACATGAGCCCCGAACTTCATCTCCCATCAACTTCAAGTCTTTCCTGCAAAGCTCTGTATACAAAGACACAGATGAGGCAGCAGAGCTTCAAAATGGCCAAACTGAGAGCTTTCATTGTGTCAAAGGTACCACAGTCACAACAGTTTTGGAACAATGTTAAACTTGCTTGTACTTTCTTTTTTTTGTTTGCATTAATTTATGGTATTCATTTGCAGATCCCCAAAGGCTGCTTGGAGAGATTGCCTTTCAACTAGATAGGAGAATTCTGTCCCATGTCTTCCAGGCCAATGAAAGGTTCTATGGTTTCACAGTGCTCAGCATACCAGAGAGGATCACAGAGGCAAGTTTACGAAAACCTCTATTCAGTTATTGCAGATGTGCCAGTTATTGAAATTACTTTTTGATATTACAGTTCAAGTAAACTATGTATAAAAGTGCATATTACTCCCTTCCAAAAAATCCATTTTTGCTGTAACATTTCCACTGAAAGACTTAAAAGGAAACCAAAACTTGTCCTCCTCTCTAGACTTGCACACACCCTCTGACAGGAAAGCTGGATAAGGGCTATCAACTTCATCTCACTCAGAGGTATGCAAACCTCATGAACAAGCTGAGCCAGCTTGGGTACAAACCAGCGCTTCACCCTCGTTTCTCTGAATTCATTGTCAACACCTTTGGGATCCTGAAGAAAAGGCCGGCTGAAAGCAGTTCCCAATGGGCTGACTGCAATGATCCAGACTTTGTGAGGAGGGTTATAGTAGCCACTGCTCCAAGCAAACTTCAGAAGGACCTGCTAGTTGTGTTTGATTGTCTCTGCAGCATGGCAGCAAATGACAAGAAGCCACTGCTTTTGTGGTAGACATTCCTGTTTCCAACATCGCAGCCAGCTGGAGAGCCTACACCGTCTTGAAGTGAAAAACCATGCTAATAAATGACAGCATGTGATGAATATTGTATGACTATAATTTACTGGGAAAAAAAATCCCCACTGCACAAATAGGCTTGCTCGTTTTGACTCTGCAATACCTGTATATGTAAGAACTGATCAGCTGTCTGCAAACTGCTGGTAATATGAAGTTTATTCTATGCACGTATGTAGCATGAAGGAGGAAGCAGTTTTGCCCAGTTCTGATCTCATTTAAAGAATCTGGGTGGTGGATCAACTATCATCTTGGCTGGTACCATATGATAAATACAGGAAATCATTAGTAGGCAATTTATCTAACAATGTTTTGCCAATAAACATCAGGAAGTGTGTTTTTCTCTTCTGGTTTAGAGAACAGCAGAGTCACACAATACACAATGGTGAGTGTGTGAACTTGCATTTGTTACTAAAGATAATCCATGATACACCCAATCCATTTTTTTACAATTGAGGATAAAGATGCAGGCATGTAAAAAACGACAACACAGTCAAACACAAAAAGGAGAAAAACTGTAAGAAAACAGAGGTGAAAGTAAAAATCCTGTCCTGCAGCAGTTCCAACCAGTCACTAAACCAGCTGAATTTAATTAGCACAGCCCCTCTGCAGGCAGATGAGCTCATTAGTGAAAACACCTGTTCTAAATGCACAGGCAGATCCAAAAACATGCAGGATTATTACTTTCTGGCACCTGAAATGTCCACCTCTGAAAAGCATTAAAATAAAGACAGATATTTACATTAATTAAGTCAGGTTTTGGTATATATATATATTTTCTTTTTAGCAAATTGTAAACTTGGTAATTAAAAAGCTGGCTCTTCATCAAGCTAAAAACCCCAAATCAGGAGTAGGGAAGTTCAGTGTTTGAGACCTGCAGTCCTGCAAGTTTTGGATGTTTCAACACACCTGATTCAAATAAATAAGTGACTGAGCAGAATTTGATCAGCTGTTAGATCCATTTAGTTTGAATCAGGTTGTTAGGGCAGGGAAACTTCTGAAATCTGCAGTACTGCGGCTCTCTCAGATTGAACTTGCCCCTGGCCTAGATTTTTATAAGGGTTACTCTTTTTTTCATCTTGTACTCTGTATTACTCAAATTGATATCTGAAAGGAAATCTTTATGTAGTACAGGTGTCAGTATTAATGTGATTGAACACACCTGACAACATAGTTAATTTGAGAAAATCATGAAGCCTCTTTTGCTAAATATTCAATTCAATTCAGCTTTAAATGTACATTTCCAATTCCCCCCAAAGTTTAGGTGCTCACTGGATTATGCCCCCAAGCAGTCTAAAAAGCCTATAATAAAGAGATGGAAAGAGTCACCTAAGCCAGCACTAACTATAGGTGTTAGCAAAAAAAAAAAAAAAAAAAAAAAAAAAGACAGCTTCCTTCCTGATGTGGTCTGCTTCCCAAAACAAAAGTGGGAGCTAGCTCCATAAGAAGAGACCTGATAAGTGTAGGCCCAGCTTCCCACGAGTAAACCTTTAGTCTGAGGACAAAATGCTCTGTTTGAAAGATATGGAACTGGATTTTCAAGATGCAACATGGAGCTTGGTCACTAGATAGAATCTGATAGCTAGGCTACATATTTAATGGAGAAATGTTGTTTACTTGAAAAGAAATAAGTCCAGAATGAAAGAAACTCCTTATGATAGAATATGATAGACCTGTCTGATTTTCAATTTGATATCAAGTATGTTTGATATATTTGAAAAGAAATACACTGGCCTAATGTGCTTTTTTTTTTTTTACTTTACTGAATGCAGAAGGACGCTTAAATAGATTCTAACTACATTTGCTAGATTGGAGTTTTCTTCTGTAATAAACTTTACAATCAACCGGGGCGTTGTTCTTATCCTACATTTTTACTCACTGGTAGCCTAAGTCAATAAGAAACGAAAGCTAAACTTGAATTAATCATTCAAGAATATAAAAGTAAAAGTTTCAAACTGCCGAATGAGCCACTTATACAGATTAAAAATAACCTCCTCTAATTAAGAGACAAGTAAAGATAACTTTTCTGTACAGTAGGTCGCCCCAGGTAAGATCACGTGTCAGACGGACACGACACCATAGCAACGCCGTTGGGGTGTGGCCTAATAATGCCACGAGCGGCTGAGAGCAGGGAGGGCTTATTCCAAAGGGCTACTTTTGTTGGTCTGGTTTATCTGTTACCAACCCAAAGGCTGTTGGCTTCCTCTTAGCAAATGAGAACCATATGATTAAATGTAATGAAATAAGTACATAAACAGGTTGCTTATCGAATAGGTTCATCAGGCAGACTACCCCAGTTTTCGTGCAAAGGTAAGACCATATAGGCTTCCAGTTTAGCCAAATATTTTAAGCTAGCTGCGCAAAATGACAGGTGACCGCTTTCAGTTGTTGTAACTGACTAGTTGGTAGAGTTTATAAAGCGTGTATTAAGCGTGATCATTCGCAGACCTTGCTTTAAAGTAATTAAGTGCTATTCTATGGTTCTAACACCCCACCGATATGCGGATGTAAAGTATATATGAGTATTTGTGAAGTTAAACGAGTATCTTTACTGTACCTGTTCAGGATCGATGCGAGTAGCCTACCTGTGCTGCAGTTCCTCAACCTGTAAGAGTGTCCAGTGAACAGACACATTGACACGGGAAGCTCCCAGTTGCGACATGATAGCCTGCTTTTAAAGAGCTATTGTCTGCAAACTTGAAATGTCTGGTTTGTTTGTTTGTTTAAGGAATGTTTTGTGAAAATATAGTTGTTACAAGAATGAAAGTCAAAAGGCTGCTGTAGGAGTGAACCCCTGAACGCATCACTGCAATGTTCAATGAAAAATCCAGAGACAGTGGCTTGTAAAATCTGCGTTATAACGCTCCATACTATTTGTAGCTGAATAACCCGAAAGAAAAACTATCTTGTAATCAGACTCTTTGAATAGAAATGAGTCTGTAATACATTACTAATGGGTTACATTATCATTTTTAATGAAGAAATGTAATAATACACGTTTAGTAAAATATTTATTTGACTCATGACACACCCAACCTTTTTTTTTTTTTTTACTTAGTTTCTTTATTGTGTAAATACACAAAAAGGCGTGGTGTTAAGGCAGACTTCGCTTTGTAGTCTTATTTAGCAGCACTGTACAGATGGTGAGAGCTGGATTACACCATGTTTTTTTTCTATTTGCCTCTTAAAAGTGATCATGGCAAATTGCATAAGCATGCTTTAAGCCGGTCTGGTGTTCCCTGTGAACCACACAGTACTGCAGTCATATCAGAAACACTCTGTTGCTTCATGTTTTCCATTGCATGTACAGGCATGAAGTCAATAAGCCAGTTATTCCTGAGAGTTCTTACTGTATATGTTTAAATTTACAGGGGAAGAACAAAGATGTGCTAATAGTTTGACATCGTTCTTCTGTTTTAGTGCGTGGTGGAGCTTGTGAGGAAAAGACTGATTCCAGGAATGCATCGAGAACCGGATGTCTGGATGTTGTATGCCGTAATAGATGCTTAGACACAGTGGAGAGGCATGGCTCTGGAAGAATCTCCCTTTTCTAATGGGTTTGTTGCAGGTATCCATGCCGTGGGATGGGCACTCATCCTGCCTTGCTTCTGGTGTCTTGATCGCGTCATTGCTGTATGCAAGTCCACCACCCAGGAACAAATCCAGCGAGAAGAACAGGAATGTTATCTTCATCCCTTCAAGGTCTTCTTTGGCTCCATTCTCTTCTTCATTCTTTTCGTCATCACAGCCCCCTTGGCTTTCCTGGGCTTTCTGCTCTGGGCACCCCTTCAGGCATGCCGCAGGCCGTTTTACTACCACAGAGAAACACCATCTTCACCAGAAATGGAGATTCACAGAGGCTTTGAGCTTGTAGGAAAGGCATCATTTGGTTTTGCTACAGCCAATCTGTGTTTGTTGCCTGAAAGTCTGGCTCGATTTAACAACCTGGGCCACACCCAGCACAGGGCATCTACCATCGGTCAATGCATTGTACAGGGCGTGTGTCGACCCCACATCAGGATCTTTATTGACTCCCCCAGTAGCTGTGGCACTCTCAGCCCCTCCAACAGTATTCTCCCCACAGCCAGCTCAAATACATATGGGGCTACAGGACAGTCACAACCACCAGTAAACCATGTTGAATCAACCCAAAGACAGTTTAGAGTGGTTCGTGTGCCTTGTGATGACACAGAAGAGCCATTGTCAGAGCCACCTTCTCCATGCCTCAATTCCAATCAAAATTCCAACCAGCAGGGCCGATCGAGCCACCGCCGTGCTCCCCGCGCTTTGCTCTCTCAGGGTCTCCGCCAGCAGGGTGATGTGCCGTGGGAGGTGTCATCGTTGTTTCCAGCCAATGTTGATATACTGTGCCTGGAAGAGGTGTTCGATAAAAGAGCTGCACAGAAGCTCACCAATATATTAAAGCCAGTGTTTGGACACATACTGTTTGATGTTGGGGTATATGCCTGCCAGCCCCCCTGCAGATGTTCCTCTTTTAAGTTCTTCAACAGTGGCCTGTTCCTTGCCAGCAGATTTCCTGTACTGGAGGTCCAGTACAAGTGCTTTCCAAATAGTCGTGGGGAAGACGCGCTGGCTGCCAAGGGCCTCCTCTCTGCTAAGGTGACTGGTTTAAAGACCTGTCTCATGTAGAAATATGTTTTGTTAATCGATATTTTTAGCCTCATTGTACAGAAAAACATGTTTAGAGTGACAGAATATGATCGTGGAAGGTTTAGCCAGAATTTGAGTTTTAAGGCAAATACAAATAGATAATCTATTGAGTATGGGCCCTTATTTTTCTTTAGAATAATTAAACCTCTGATTCTTGATTAATTTGTGAGGAATGAGGCATAAATGTTATATTAAGAATGTCTTACATGGTAATTAAGCTTCTTTATGGGAAAAATATCTCAGAAATAAATTACTCCGCCATTAATTAAGTACCAAGTGGTTTTTATAATCATCTAGCTCAAAATGAAAAATAGGTTAATTTGATTAATTACTTTCATGATTTTTTCTTAACTCTGGCTGAACACTCAAAAAAATGATGCAATAAATGTGTTGAAATTTTCAGGTGTTAATCGGGCAGAATAAGAAACAGAAGAAAGTGGTCGGCTATTTTAACTGCACACATCTTCATGCACCAGAGGGCAAGTTACACTTTTGATTTGGGTTATTTTGGTAAAATTAACATTTTTTTCCTGTTGTTATGCGGGAATAAATAAAAACAAGTCAGGTTTACCATATCCTCTCTGCGTTCTCCAACCAGGTGAAGGGGAAATTCGCTGTGAGCAGTTGAACATGGTTACCAAGTGGATTGTTGATTTTCAGATCGCCAACAAACAGCCTGATGAGGAGGTTGTTTTTGATGTGCTCTGTGGCGATTTCAACTTTGACAACTGCTCACCTGGTGCGTCTTTCATACAGTTAGCTGTTATTTTGCCAATATTTTCTAAAATGACCATAAGTACACGTGGTTGTGTCTGAGCAGATGACCGTCTGGAACAGAATCACTCTATTTTCGATGAGTATAAAGACCCTTGCAGAGCTGGACCTGGAAAAGAAAAGCCTTGGGTCATTGGTTAGTATTTTTTAAACATAACAGATTAGATAGAATACTGTATAACACATATGGCAAATAGTACGTCCATTATTATTGTGGTTTGCTCCTGAAGGCACTCTCCTGGAGCAGCCAACTTTATATGAAGATGAGGTGAACACCCCAGAGAGTCTACAAAGGTATTCTCAGCTCTGCTGATTTCATCTCAGCAACACGAATATGTTGAGATCAAAGCTATTTACACCTTGATAATTGCAATGACATGACACCCTGTGTTGTCTTCCTTGTGTCTTTGTAGAACTTTGGAGAGAGATGACCTGAGGAGGCATTATATCTCCCCTCCTGTTCCTGCAGCAGACTCTCCTCTAGTTTATCCAGAGGCTGGCCAGCCTTGGATTGGACGTAGAATTGATTACATCCTCTACAGAGAAAGCTCTATTTCAAAGCAGTGCCGAACAGTACGTACATCATTTTGTTTTCATCTTTCTCTGTTAATTCTAAATTTTCTGTGTCTATGAAGATGCAAGTTACAGTAACATCAAATATACTGGTACATAAAACATACTAGCAGATGTTAGAAGTACTAATAGTCAGGTTTGTTACTTTTTTGTTTCCATCCAGGAAATTGAAGAGGTGACCTTTATAACGCACCTGGCTGGCCTTACAGATCACATTCCTGTGGGCTTGAGACTGAATGTCGTTATGGAATCTGACTGTGCTGATGAATGAAAATCTTCAAACAATGGGAACAAAATGTATAAAAATGTACACATCTTTCTTTATACAGGAAAAACTGTGTTTTGATTACATAACTGAATTTGTAAATTGAGTGAATATATGTTGACAAGTAAGATTGTGACACAAATGTAATTTATTTTTATGGATTTATTGAGGTTTTTTTTAATGCATTCATTTTTATATAAATGTAAGTGTTGTTCAGGGCAGATGTGTTAGTTTTTTGTAAAACAGTATGTTTATAGAATTTTCAACTGAATATTTTCCTACAGAAATAAAAGTTAACTTTATTCTGTGTATTTTGCCTTTAATGTTCCAGCAATCACAAAGTGTACTATCTGACTATAGCCTCATGACAAAGTGACACAGGAGGCATGATTAGGCTGAAAACAACTGTATGTTCATCCAAGGATTATCCTGTAATTTTGAGTTGTTTGGGCTTTTCTGTTTCTGCAGATTTATACTTTGTACTCTTGATATGATAAAGTAATTTAAGCTTCTCTGTAGTTTGTGGATAAAATCAACACATAAGCGATTTATGTCTTGTTTGATAAGATTAAAAAAATGCATTAATTCCAGAAGAGAAAATGACAACGTACTCTGGACTAAAATTTAAATTGAATTTAATCTTTTCAGTAGACAGAATGAGTAAAAAAAAAAAAAAAAAAAATGGGTCAAAACTATTTTTAGAAACCAGAGCCTTGATTATGCAGTAAATGGCATGGAAAGCTCCCTTTAAGAAGACAAACAGCTTAAGTTGAACTCAGGTCATCAAGCTTCACCTATGTCAGGTGTCTGCCACATTCATAAGAAAGGAGCCATTTTTACCACCTGTTCTACAAAATAAACAGAGCGTCAACATTTGATCTTAACTGAGAATAAAGTAAACTGTTAACATTTCATTGTTTTATGTGTCATGACCCAAAAAATGTAGAACCTGCGCATCATCAGAGTTCACAACATCGTCAACTTCACTTAATTCATCACAGATGACTGAGTCTACAGGAGCTGAATTAGTTTTGTGACTTGTAATCTTTGTTGCCATTTTGTTGCTTCTTGTTCGATCTTGGTAAAGAAAGACATATTTCTATTTTCTGGATAATTCTATATTTGCTTATTAAGTCCAAAAATAGATGCTCCAGAATATTAATGGATTCTTTGAAATATTCTCCATATGGGAACGGCCTTACTATCTTCTGAGTTGCCACAAAACCTGCAGTGGTAAGTTTGGTGGAGCACTTTCTCTGAAAATGCTGCATGTTTGTTCTGTAATTATCTTTCAGTATTACATTTTTTGTTGTTTGTTCTAATTTTGGTGCAAATGAAGCATGCAGGTAAGCCATCATAGTTAGCAATAAATGGAAATAAACCTTTCCATTCTGAATTACACTCCATTTCCCTCTAGAGCCATAGAGCGAAGACCTGCAAATCAGGATTGCAGGCCCCTGAATTATTTGATCAAAGATGGCTAGATGAGAAGTTGGAGGGAAAGAAAATTGCAATTGGACTAATCCATATCAGCATCCGAATGAAGAATATTTTACAGCATAGATGCATACCATATACACTCATTACAAATATGATTACATGAAGAGACTATGAAGGTATTTTAAAAACAATAGATCAGGTTAAATGCGAGACCCAATAATATTTTGATCCAGGTGAGAACTGTACAATGCATACAAAACCGGAATAAATGTAAGCTCCTTTTACTGCTTCAACACTAAATTTATCAGTCATAGTTATTTGCTCTGAAATGGATAAAACATAAAACTCCTTTCACCGCTGCGGCCTTAAAATAAGAGATATTAAATGTGAGTTTACAGATTTAAACAATATAATCGGTCTAGATAAAGTTTTCATAATGGTACAATTTATAATCCTGCCTTGTAAAACACTCGTGTACCACACCGATTAGAGAACCTGTCCTCATCCCTGAGGTCAATAACATCTATCGTCGGTAGAGGGTAGTCTCCCCCTTTTTCATGCAGACAAAACCCACAAAGAAGACGTACGAGCCAATCAAAAACCAAGGACACGAACTTCTTCCTGTTATTGCCTCGAACGATAAACTCGTGGACAGCTCGCATGAGAGAGTGTAAAAGTTAAAGTTATGAATATTCTCCGTCGCTCTAGGAAACTGTTAGCGGTGTGGCGTAGAGGTAGTAATTTATTGGAAACTGCGGGTGTTTTACGAGGCGTTAGTTTGTTCAGTAAAGCTCGGTGCCAAAACCTAACAGTAAATTTAGCCTCATATAAACAAGGCTGTTATGAGGCAGCTTCACTCAGGTGTCGCTTTGACACAAAAAAATATTACTCTGACAGAGGTGGAAGTAGACATTCAGAGAGGACAGTTTTGTTTGAAGAGGAGGCAAATGAAATGGACATGAACAGCAGGCACACCGGCTCCCTCAGTCCGAGTAAGTCATTGCTGGGTCCACTGCTTTTCATCACAACATTCTTTAGACCATTTCTCTAAAATGTAAGCGTCCATTTTCAGCGGGACTCAGTTCCATATTATTATTGTCAATGTAACAAAATACGATGAAAAGACTGAAAGAATACTACAGGCACCTTTGCGTATCATTCTTTGATTGTACTAGATAAAACTTTGTTGATCCCTTTGGGCAGGGTCTCACAGGGAAATTAGGAGTTCAGCAGCAGTACAGCACCAGGAATATAGAGTTAAAAAAAAAAAAAGCAAAAACAAAAAAAACACTTAAAAATGATTGCACCCTGTTCAGCCCATTTTGTAAAGTTAACTAATTAAATAATAATTATAAAAAAACAAACAAAACTGTTCCAGACACAATAGAGCACCTTTCCCATGAACAGTGGACCAAAATACCTGTCGACAGGTGGAGAAGTCTAGTTGAACGTTGGAGAAAACGCACGACTGCAGCAATGCAGTGATTGCCTCAAAGTGTTGCTCAACAAAATTTTAGTTTCAGAGCCATATCATGCTTGTTTTATTTTTTGTGTGTTTGCATTTAATATTTCTTTCAAACCACAATTCAAAATAAATGTCACGATTTTCATAGAATTTTCATTTATTACTTTTGTCAATTTTCATGTTACTTCACTGACAGCTTAAATTTTGTCCTTCTTTAATTGAAGGGTATGAATAATTTTGAGGACGACTGTATATTAGGGCTGTCACGATTAGTTGATCAATTGACCAATCATCGACTATCAAAATAGTCCGTGACTAATTTCATATTCACTAATTTTTTTTATTGTTTATAAGATTTGTTTTTTTTTCTCAGAATTCTATTTTCTGCTGCTTTGTCTGCCTTTTTGTCTGGTCAGCTTTTCTTGAATTGTATATTGACATTAATAAACACAATAAGTTGTCAGTGAAATAAGTTGAAATTGACTAAAGTAACAATAAATAAAAATTCTATGAAAATCATGACATTTTGAATTGTGGTTCAAAAAATATTATACTTTTCATAAAAATATTAAAAACAAAAAAACAAAACAAGCAAACCAGCATGATGGGACTCCGAAGCTAAAATTTTGTTGAGCAACATTTGACTTTTTCTTTAATTGGAAGGTATGAATAATTTTGAAGACGATTGTATGTATGTGTATATATATGTATATACATATTTAGAAATGTTTCCTTTTTTTCCAGGATCTTCAGAGACTTTCAGTCTTGATGTCCTGGTGTCTCTACTGCGTCAGGAGAACGCTGTGGATCTCTGTGTGATTAAAGTACCAGACCATATTAAATACACAGAGTACTTCATTGTCGTCAGTGGTGTATCACCGAGACACCTCCGTGCGATGGCACTTTATGCCGTGAAAGTGGTAACGGACCTTGTACTCTTGTAGATATTTTGTGTAACCTGAATTTATTTTAGAAGCTTGTACTAAGGATGCTCTTTTTCTAGTACAAGTTTCTGAAGAAAGATGAAGATCGAAATATCAAGATTGAAGGGAAGGATGCAGAGGACTGGATGTGTATTGACTTTGGTAAGTAAATGCTTAAAAACCCAATTTATATGGCTGTGTGTGAATTGTAGTTGCTTAAATCAGTTTCTCTTTTCCTCAGGTAATATGGTGGTTCACTTTATGCTGCCAGAGGCCAGAGAAGTGTATGAGCTTGAAAAACTCTGGACTTTACGTGCCTATGATGAACAGTTGAAGAAGATTCCTGCTGAGCTGCTTCCAGAAGATTTCATATTGGATATTGAGCCCACAAAGTGACAAACCCCTGCTTAGACTTACCAATTTCTTTAGAAAATTTGGTACTTTCTTTACTACCTCCATGGGCAACAATTAAATGTGCTTTTGCCATTTGAGATGACAAATTTAAATGGAGCCATGTCTTGTACAGCTATGAAATATATGAAGCATAGCTTCATCATACTGAATCATTTTATATACACATTTATTTGTATTATTTAACTGTTACACCATTAAGGAAAACATATTTGTAAAATAATTTTCAGTTTGATTGTTTTTATCATAGGTTGATGATGGTTGAAATAAATGATATGTAAACCACTGTAATCATAACTAATACAATTAATGATAGTAATTGTGTTGTTACAGGGTTTTTATTGATCTTCCTTTACTGCAAAGTCTTGTGTATTGAAGAAAAGCTTTCTTATACAGTATAAGGCAGTATAAATGACTGTCAAAGAAGTACATTGAACAGATTTACTGGGTCTGTATGTACAGTACTATAACTGTTATCGCTGTTTACAGTATGTAACATGTTTCCTTTGCAATTTTCCTCATTTTATTCAGATAATTAAACAGGTTCCCTCTTTTAATTGTATCTTTTTAGAGTATATATGCATTGGGTACGTAAAGTATTCAGACCCCTTTCAAATTGTCATTCTTTTATTGCAGCCATTTGCTAAATTAAAAGTTAATTTTATTTTCCATTAATGTGCACTCAGCACCCCTTCTTGACAGAAAAAAACCAGAGATGTAGAAATTTTCGCAAATTTATTTCGCAATATTGAAAGAAAAACTTTTTTGACATGGTCAAAAATATTCAGACCCTTTGCAGTGACACTCATATTTAACTCACAGGCCGTCCATTTCTTTCTTGAAGGAGTAGATGGTTCTACTCCTTCATTGGAGTCCAACTGTGTTTAATTAAACTGATAGGACCTGATTTGTAAAGGCACACACCTGTCTATGTAAGACCTTACAGCTCACTGTGCATGTCAGAGCAAATGAGAATCATGAGGTCGAAGGAACTGTCCAAGGAACTCAGCGACAGAATTTTGGCAAGGCACAGATCTGGCCAATGTTACAAAAGAATTTCTGCAGCACTAAAGGTTCCTAAGAGCACAGTGGCCTCCACAGTCCTTAAATGGAAGAAGTTTGGGACGACCAGAACTCTTAATAGACCCGTCAGTCCAACCAAACTGAGCAATTGTGGGAGAAGAGCCTTGGTGAGAGAGGTAAAGAAGAACCCAGAGATCACCGTGGCTGAGCTCCAGAGATGCAGAAGGGGGGATGGGAGAAAGTTCCACAAAGTCAGTTATTACTGCAGCCCTCCACCAGTCGGGGCTTTATGATGAAGTGGCCCGACAGTTAAGCCTCTCCTCAGTGCAAGACATATGAAAGCCCGCATCGTTTGCCAAAAAAACACATGAAGGACTCCCAGACTGTGAGAAATAAGATTCTCTGGTCTGATAAGACCAAGATTGAACTTTCTGAAGTTAATTCTTAGAGATATGTGTGGAGAAAATCAGGCACTGCTCATCACCTGCCCAATACGATCCCAACAGTGAAACATGGTGGTGGCAGCATCATGCTATGGGGGTGTTTTTCAGCTGCAGGGACAGGACAGCTGGTTGTAATTGAAGGAAAGATGAATGCGGCCAAGTACAGAGAGATCCTGGAAGAAAATCTCTTCCAGAGTGCCCAGGACCTCAGACTGGGCCGAAGGTTCACCTTCCAACAAGACAATGACCCTCAGCACACAGTTAAAATAACTAAGGAGTGGCTTCAGAACATCTCTGGGACCATTCTTGACTGGCCCAGTCAGAGCCCTGACTTAAACCCAATTGAGCATCTCTGGTGAGACCTGAAAATGGCTGTCCACCAAAGTTCACCATCCAACCTGACAGAACTGGAGAGGATCTGCAAGGAAGAATGGCAGAAGATCCCCAAATCCAGGTGTGAAAAACTTGCATCATTCCCAAGAAGACTCATGGCTGTACTAGCTCAAAAGGATGCTTCTACTCAGTATTGAGCAAAGGGTCTGAATACTTATGACCATGTGATATTTTAGTTTTTCTTTTTTTTAAATAAATTTGCAAAAATTTCTGCATTTCTGTTGTTTTTTTCTGTCAAGACAGGGTGCTGAGTGTACATTAATGAGAAATAAAATGAACTTTTTTTATTTTGTCAAATGGCTCCAATGAAACAAATTGTGAGAATTTTAAAGGGGTCTGAATACTTTCCGTACCCACTGTATCTTTCATGACCAGCCTTCTCATCTGTATCATCGAAAGAAACATACCCACATATCAATGCTACCATCATCAAGTTTAACTGTAGGGATGGTGTTAATGCTATGTTGGGTTTCTTCCATACAGACTGGGAATTTTGAGAAAAGTTGTCATCTGCATTTCATCACATCAGGATTTTGCTTTTTGTGGTCTGAGCTATTCATGGATCTATAATTGACAGCTGCACCATAAGGGGGCACAATGATGGATGAATGTCCTTGGCACCAAATTTAAAATGATGTCTCAACTCTTCATTTATCTGTTTCAACTTTTTTCTATGAAGTTATTTTTAGAGTTTATGTAATTATCAAGATATTAGATTCTGCTTCATAAGTTTTTGAATCAGCATTCAGACTTTTTGTAAATCTTTGACTTGTCCAGATTTCCTTTTTCTTTTCACTTCTTTCCCTCATATGGAATTCTGTGATGTTGCTCACAAAATTGCTTGCTGCCAGGAGATGCAAGGAGAGCAGTTTTGGATAAAAACAATTTTGCCCTGCTATCTGGATTACAGCTGTGTCCCTGCTGGTGCCTGCAGCCCCTGTTTGACAAGTGAGAACCTTTTTTAAGCTTTAAAGCTCTCGGCAGATGAAAGTGCAGCGAAACATGCGACAATAATGTACTTTGAACAGAAGTAACATGTATCTTTCTCAAAAGGGTTTCCTTTGAAATATATTCTAATAAAAGTACCCTTGCAGATACATATAATATCACAAAATGACAAGTTATCTACTTACCTTCAAAGCTATACAGAGGCACACTTGACAAATTCACAAAGCAGTTCGATGTGTTGAGTTACTTTTAGGAACAATCTCCTTAAGAAACTAGGTTCACCGAAATAAAGTGTTGAAGTTGATGTTTCAGCCAATTCAAACAAGTTGATTGCTTCTTACAGGAAAGAGGTTGTTGTCAAACTATTATTCGTGACATGCATTAACCTGGCACTCACATGCACTAAAAGACTGACCAGTAAATGGGTAACATACAAGTAAGTCGGTCAGCACTTGAGCAAATTAAAGTGTATTTACAGTCTGCAGCTGTTCAGTGTTTGGCAAAGAAATCACATTCACAATACCCATCCTTGCTGTTTCGAAGCTTGGCTAGAGTGTGACAGTGGATAATGAATTCTTACATTATCTTGCAGAAACAAGGATGAATTTACATTTGAAAGTAAGGATGGAGAATCACAGTTTTTTTTTCAAGGTCTGCTTGAATTATTCAAGATCTTCTGTCTTTTTGTAGAAAGACTGAATGGGAACGTAAACTCAAGAATGCACAAAGATGCACAAATCTCAGAGGGAAAGAATACACATGCATATACTACCCTCATAACTTCCTAGCAAGTGACCATTACACTTCATTGACTTTCTGTCAGAACATTAGCTAAATGTGAAAAAGCAATGAAGCAGGAGAAGCCTGTGAAGAGCCTGTTTGTAACTTATGGTTGTGCTATCTGAACTTAAACAACATGCAGTGTTGAAACACTCACGTTCAAACACTAGACTGACAAGGATAATAGTGAGTTTAAAAAAGACTCCAGCTGAAAAATAAGACATGGAAGTAAACTGACTTTGTTTAGATACTTTTGACTATCTAACATTGCACTGTGTATAATGTTGCTCATTATTATACATTATTACTGCGCAATAACCTTAGCTGAATCATAATATTTAGAAACCAGTTGTTGAACCAAATTCTCTTGAGTGGATAGAAGGAAAATTTAACATGAAAGAAATGTTCCTCTAAAAGTTTGTCATTCCAGCTAATTTAGTCATTATCTGCGAACCCATGGTTGTGGGGCCATCAGGAGTCATGATGTTACAATACTATGACAGAGCAGATTATGAGGAAAAAGAAGATTACTTTGCTTTTGTCAAAGCTGTAGCAAAATGTTTGTTTTTCATGATTTATTGCTGTGTAAAAATACATCATGCTGCCTTGAACACCTCATTTCACTGCACTTCTTTCCACACAAGTGATAGAGCTAACATGCAGCATAAGGCTTTCATCCCATATTAGTTTGCATCCTATTTTATGATGGTGGATGTGCACTGCAACATGATAATGCACAGAGGAAAGAGCATGCCAATCAGTAGGTGTTCATTACTGCTCTAGTATGCAGCTAGCTGGGAATTAATCATTTATCTCCCACAACCTCCCAACAAGGCGCTCAGCTTTGGTCCTCCATTAAAAGCCCACCTGTCCTCTATCCTGATGAAATTCCAACATACCCACTGTTAGAAAGTATTTAGCATTTTGTTTCATCTGTTATCAGTCTCCGCCTGGCGGGAGGCTTGGCACTTGGCTGCCGTTTCTGGTTTTCTCTTGGTGAAAAAGCTTATGAGTTGTATTAGATGACACACTCAAAGGACTCTGTGATGTATCCACCTGGCCCTCATTTGTCAGCAAGGTACCTGCAGGTGGATGAGCTTAAGTATGTAAATTAGAAATTATTACTGACCAGTCCCCACACAGCACTTCGGAGGTAAAAGAAAAAATGATTGTACCATAAAATGTAAACACTGTGTGGATGAAACAAGCCAGACTGGTATACTTACAGACAGTGAACATCTTAATGCTCACTATATAACATGAGGCAGGAAGTTTTTAGTTTTCCTTTTTCCGTAAGAACTGTGCTAAAGTCCTCATGTGACTGTCATAGATGACAACAGCACCAGTCTACTGTCAGATTTAAGTTGAGTGCTCTTCAGAGAAAATAGATCCCATTAAAGTTGTCTTACCATTTAGGGGCTGAAAGCATTTTGTGCCCTCTATCAACTGGAATTGGAAGTTTATGGGTTTGTCTGACTTACTCCTCTTTCTTGTGCAATTTTACATCATTTGGACCTGTGCTCCTCCGTTTGGCCAGACTTGCCAATTCAAGTAAACTCTTTGTCAGTTAAAAGTATTAAAAGTTGAGTTTTTACTGTTTTATATCCCTGCAGATACAGGAGAAGCAAATATGACTTTGAATTGATCACTTCAGTGTACCTCCTAGACACTGTGAAAAAGCCATTTTGAATGTGCTACACTTCTCATTTTTGTTTCTGTGCGCAGACCCCCTCCAAATTATTTAATCAACTGTAACCTCATCTTTCCAAACATGAGGGGCATTCAAATACTTGAAAACAACCAACCATAAACAGCCATTTGAAGCCACACATCATCAGCTTTATTAACTTGTCATGCTGGTTGGGGTCTTTTAAGTGAACTGCTTAAATTGATGAACATTTCAAATATCTCTCCACTTATATTTGCCAAGATAATCTGCCTTTGTGCTGCATTCAATGCAGAAAAAAAAGGATAAAATACTACAAAATGACATTAATCAATTAGATGGACTTATTTGAACTTCTCAATTAAATTCACTGCAATTACATTCAACAGGAGCTGATCATGATGTATGACACTAAATTGTGGTGATATAATGTAGAATTAATTAAATTCTCAAAGCACTTTCGAATGCAGTTCATCTAAATTCCTTTCAAAAAAGCAAAGACACACTCCATCAAGTCAAATAATATTTTAATTAATCTGATGCTGACACCTTTCATGTTTTGATAATGCAGCTTAGCATTTCCATTTGTTTCACAGGTTTAATTAAGCTAATGAGGCAACAGATATTTCTCAGGAGTAACTTTAAAGAAAATGAAATCCCCCTCCCTCCCCACGCAGTACACTGTATAAAAGATGGGCAACAATGTTGTGAATCTGACAGAGGTGCCTTGAACAGAGAAAACCAACTGCAACAGTATTTTTAAGTGTAAGAAAATTTTACAATTTCTCACATTTTAACGGAAAAGTTTGCCTTTTGGTTAAAAAGGAGCAGGTAGTTATAGATTTAATAGCTTTATTTGGCTCTAGATCATGAGCCCTGCAAGATTAATATGGAACTTTTTATTTCTGATTATGCCTTATTGTTGGGTTATCCTCTTTTACTCTTCATTTTGACTTAATTTCCCTTTGATCCAGGATATCCTATAACGCTGTGATGTCGCCGACTGTCCTGGCTCTCTGCCTGCTGGTTTGCATTCATTCTGGCATAAATGGATATCCTGTCAAGCCCACTGGTCCCCGAGAAGGAGCTCCACCTGAAGAGCTTGCCAAGTATTATTCTGCACTGAGACACTACATCAACCTTATTACAAGACAGAGGTCAGTATTTGAACTTCTGCAATATATACTGTGCAGTAAATTTTGAGCGTGTGGAGGAAGTATTGAATAGTTGCTTTTTTAATGTTTTTATTTTTCATTTACTTTTTATGTACAGGTATGGAAAGAGAGATATGCCAGACACTGTGTTTTCAGATGTGCTGGTAAGGGAGAGCACAGAGAGTGTTCCAGGGTCCAACTATGTCAGGTAATTTTTAAAAAACATTTGTCAGCCTTGTAGCCTCTACATTATCTCTGCCATAAATGGAAATCGATTGTGAAACACATACAATTACAGCACAGACTCTTTATACAGTGTAATAATTCAATAAAACAGTCATGTAAAAAGTCTACTCTCACAAAATTTGTATTCCTTGGTTTATAGTTCCACTGTGTGAAAGTGGTATTGATTATGCTTTAAGGGGATATGTAGGGCCATAATCAATGGTGTTACTGTATTGAACTGAATCTATATCTTTCAAATCCATTGTCTTTGAGTCATGTATAAATCAGGACTGGAAAATACCTTATTGTACATACTGTGGGTTTAAAGGTTTTGTAACGTCTGTATGTTTTTATGTACTGTAGGTTTGAAGGACTGCCTGTATGGTGATGCTGTCGGAGCTGTCACATCCAGACAAATTTGTAAAGCTGCCTCTCCCTCTCTTTCTGACATAAAATGAACTTGTGTTTAAATGTGCATTGAATAAACACTGTGTAAAGACATTTCTTTGGATGGCCTATCTCATTGCACCGCAACATGTATTAATCTTGAATTGTTTATTAATCCTAGTTATAATTGCATTTTTTTTGTATCACACACGAAGTTTAAGTGAAATTGGGACACTGTGGCACGGTGCAGTATTTGGAGATACTAACTGATGGAGTAACAGTGCTCTCTTCTGGTGAACTGACATCTTAACAATTGGATTTTTTTCTGTTTCTCGAAATGAGTCCAACATATCATAGAGCATTAGGACAACTAATGACCTTTATGGTTAAGTATGAAAACGAAACAGTAAACAGTCAATTTAACACCCTCTAGTTTTTTCACCTTATATTAAGTCTGCTGATATGTATCTGCAGCCTGGCTGAAAACCGATTAACAGGTTAATCCCGTCAAGTGACCTGGATACATCAAAAAGAAATCAAGGTTATGGTACAAGCTTAAAAGGAAATAACCAGGAAAGAAGGGCCATGTGGTTTCTTATTTTCTTTTTAGCACAAAGTTCAAAAGTCAGAATCTGTAATAGTTTGAGTGAACATTACTGCACATGGCAAGAGTTATTTACACATCTGTAGAAGTACAATGCCCCCCCCCCCCCCGTTTTTGTTTTCTTTGAAAAGGTGTTGATTATTTCAGGAAAAAAAAGAAAACACAATACCAAATAACATTCAGCATTTATTCGTGTTGCTCAATTGCCTGGCAACAAAAACTGACATGTCTGCCACATTATCATTAAATAAATACAAATTATTGAACTGTGGTGTAACTAAATTCTTCCTTTCAAGCAGGATGAGAACATTCTGACCTCTTAAAACAATAAAAACTTTTCTTATAAACAGTAGCCATCATTCCCCAAGCACTACAAATAAATGTATAAATAACTTATTTATATATGTATATATTTACTCATTTAAAGTAAGTAATAAACAAATTAGGGAGACAACACTATAGAAAAGTCCTTTTTTCTGTCATTTTTATTTTAAAAAAAGAAGAAAGAAAGAGATTTATATAATCTGCAGATGGACGTTATTGATGCCATCAAGACCTTCTTGGAAACGAACTTATGTTGGTGTAAAATTACCAGTAAATGATATGGGTGAGCTACGAAGGATCTCAATGGGCTAGATATAACTTGAACGGGCTGGCTGACATCAGTCCTGGACCATCTGTGTGGAAGAGGAACACAGACAGTACATTGGCAATGCACCTTGAAGTTACTATTACTCAAAAGATTGGCGAATTATGAGGAGCTGACATAAAGCATGGGAGCATGAGCGGACACTGATGAAAACACCGCAGGTAAAGTATCATTCATATGATCAGATATAACGCAACGGTTTCATCTTGTGTGCCTTCTGGTTCGTTCTCGGCTTGTACTGAACCTACAGCTAATGTTTAGCTATGATCCAGCTAGCTTCATAATAGCAGTTAGCCAATTTTACCTCGCTACGTCAAGCACCTCTGCTTCGTGAACATAAACTATCAAAGCTGGTTGGTTTAATTTCTTAACTTATATTGAACTATGTACTAAGGGTGTTATTCGTGAGACTCGAAGATATTTCACAGTGTACGCCAGTAGTTGCTGCCAGTGATTAGCATCGCTAACTTGTTCGCATGTGCCTTACAAATCGAAACGGGACTAACTCAACTCTGTTGAAAAGAACTCTGTTTAGAAGAAGATCTGGATGTTCAAAGTCTGAATGTTACCGATTTCAACTAGCATCTGGTCGTCGTACCTTGATAATAGCATATGCATTAGCCTTCAATGGCTAATTATCTTTATAGCTAAACATATTGAGGATGGTTACACGTGCGCTGTGCGCGTGTTGCTTGACAGAACTAATCACTGCAGCCAGTACGTTTCCTTAAGAGGTCGATTTGAGTAATCTGTTTAAACTCACTTCTCCATGACTCCAGGACCCGCTTGGCTGCTGCTAACGTTCGCCTTTCTTATAGTTATTTATGTATTGGGCGATAGTAAATAAAAAAACCAACCAAACAAAACGAAACAACAGCAAAAAATCATTCAGGCATGTTTTTGAGGTCCAAGTGAGTGAACTTCAGCCATATTACCGTTTTTTGTCGTGGTTGAAGCTGATAAAGACTGTCACATATCGAATAGAAAGTAGAAGGAATTAACTTCAAGATGTTTATCTGATGATCACAATTGCATAACTTGAAGATTTATTATTAAAAATGTTGTACCATTTACTTGGATGATATGGACACAAAATCAAAGTATTAGAGTTAAACACATCTTGTAAAGCAACATGGATGTGGCAAACAACATATTGACAAAACACCACTCCTACAAAGACGGCACATAATATTCTGTAAGTTATTCAACAACATGTCAGAAGCTGTTGCTATGGTCACATGGAGGAATTTGATCTTGTACCTCAAGATCACAACTTGCTCCAAATGTTTGTTTCACTATTGGTGTAAAAAATGCATCAAGTCTCGCGGGGAAAAAAAACCCCAAAAACCACACACACACAAAAACAAATCAAAAATTAAATCACTATTGATGAAACCAGTAACCCGAGAAGATAAACCTTGAAAATCAGTTGAAAATATTTGGCTTTTGGAATTTGTTGAATCATATTTCCTTTACAAACACACACTTGAGAAATGGTTTGATTTATCACACTGTCATTTTGTCATGTATTTTTTTAATTTTTATTTTTTTGTCCCTCGGTAATGGAGTATTTAAAATGGATTTTTATGGCCAGACTAAATAACCTGCTGAGGAGAAAACAAGCAATTACAGTATGTTGCACTCTGACAACCTCTGTGTTCATGTTGGAAAAGCCACACCTCTAAATATTTTTGCTGTCTTGTTGAGGTTGATTCGTGCTTGTCTGTTTCTTGCTTATGTAATAACTATGATCTTAGGATTTGTGAAAGCAAAGTTTAAGCTTGAAGTCTTAAAAAAATTTGATTTCTGGAAAAAATATATATTTTTGTACTATTTAAGTACACATTGGTCATCTGAACGATGTGGACATACAGAGTGGCTGCATTACAGAACTACATGTAATGATGACTACACCTGAGGGCAGGGCTTATTTATCAGCATGATTGATGTAGGAAGGGGTTCAGGCTCCCTGGCACATTTGCAGGGAATATTAACGCTAATTGAGTTGTTTTTTCATTGTCTGTTTAGGACACTGGTACCAGATGAGTGTTTATTTTAGGAAACAGGGTACTATTCGGTGTTGGCATGCTGCACTAATGATTTAAGCACAGTTTGTAGGTGAGTTCTTGCTTTTCATGTTAACTCTACATGATCAAAATTGTGAATTTCTTTTTTTATTGACACAACATAGATGTAGTTTAATGTTTCATTTTTGATGTTACAGAGTTTTCAGTTTCTGGTGAAACAGGATTATCTGTGTTCAAGAGGCGCCCACAGTTGTGTTTGCATGAACTCTTATTACAGTGGTAATAAGAGGTAGACTGTTTTGCCTGTTGAGAGAGCATGTTTGCACACAAAGCCCATTATTGTGTGTGGCTGGTACAGCCTCCAACCTGATCAGTTATAATTCAGTTGTCTTTTTCATTTTCCAAGTGCTCTTAGTGCTAATGTATATTATACCATGAACCTGTTTTTTGCTCCACTTGTTATCTCTTGTTCTCTGTTTTCCATCTAAAATACTTGATCAGCAACACTTTTTAGAAAATGTGAGTTTGCTTCATTGTGTGTCATGGCTTTTACAGTATGATTATCTTACAGAGTACACTATAGTGACTTGAGTTGGTTTCCTACATTCTCCAGCTCTCCAGTTGCTCTGGTTTCGGTAAGCACGCAGTTGGGTGGCTTTTGACCGTTTTAGAGTTTCACCATCCTGAACTGAGGAATAGTAAATATGACCGTGGCCAATGCAAAGTCTGGCTCAGGTAAGCCATCAAAACCAAAGTCATAAATGGCCCTTTTTTAAATTGATTTTTTTTTTTTATTTCACACAAACTGATTTGTTATTCTTGTAATTAGGGATGGGCGGTATTTTATCGTGTACGATATATCGTCAAAGAAATTCCCCACAATAACAATTTGAATTTATTGTTTTTATCGTGACAATTTATCAGGTTGTGTTTGCAGTTGCACTACTTTGTTTTTTTTTTTAATAAGCCAAGTTAGTTTTACTGTTTTCATTGTTTGAATAAATGTGAAATTTGGTCTCTCATATTTCAGACTTGTTTGATTGGTGTCACTAGTTTTGCAATACAGGTGCACTACTTGAACTTAATTGATATAGTTTAGTGGCTTCTAGTATTTTGTAGGGCTTTCGAGACAGAATTTAGTGACAGATTTATAATTCATCATATTTTGCTGATAGTTTTTATCGTCACTTATTGTTACCGAGATAAATAAGAGAAATTATTGTGATACATTTTTTAGTCCATATCGCCCATCCCTAGTTGTAATGTGTCATTTGACATCTAGTTACCATTTGGATGGTATTCTGCCCAGAGATTGTTCTTTGGGTGTTTTTGGACACATTTGTTCCTTTGTGGAACAATAATCACACAATGGGGGTGAAAAAATTATTTACGGTGATGCATTCATCGGACTGTTTAACCTTTTCTGTAATTGAACCCTGAAACGAGGAAAATCAGCCTTTTCTCCCGAGAGAAAAATCATAATGAAAACTGTCTGTTTTAAAGGAATAATTTTCACTTGACAGTACAGCAAAAAAACAAACAAAAAAGCGCTGGCGAATGATCAAAGTTCTAACGATTTTCTTCCAGAAGCAGCACGATTATATGGCTTTATTTTCTTGCTGGGTGCCTTTAGCCACCACTGGTCTGATCTTGTTAAACAATTCCTTTGTGCTTGTTGCTGCTGCAATGGAAATACGGGATGTTCTTTGTGAATTGGCCCATTGATTCACTGTCCACTTGTTGTTCTTGCTTTATGCATCCTACAACAGTGATTTTTTTTTCCTCAATATTTGAATCAGCTGTGAATGTTAATGGTATTTGTAGCCAGTGATGAGCTTAGTTTTCCACTAACACTTGTGCCTGCTGCTGTCACTTGGCAGGAAATTTTAAGCTAAAAAGTTATTACTTTAGCTAAATGTCTGAGATTTATTTATTTTTCTTCAGCCATGCAGCAGGTACTGGACAACCTTAAAGACCTGCCATCAGGCACAGGAGCTAAAGATATTGACCTCATCTTCCTCAGAGGCATCATGGAGAGCCCCATCGTCCGCTCCCTTGCAAAGGTAAAATACACACTTACCGTTACAACTGTGTGTCTCGCACTTAAGGCACATGCATGCCGAATCCTAATCTCATTAGCTGACCTTCTAACTTTACTTAAGAGGAGGAACATTTGTAAGATCATGTTACTTCTGTTGTACAACATGTGACTCGCCAGCTTGTCAGCCAGATAGCCAGCGCTTGTTTAAGTATGATGTCAGGGGGGTTTTCCTTTTTTTTTTTTTTTGTTTTTTTTGTTTTTTAGAGACATCACGCAGAAATATGAAAGAAAAACATAAGCTTTATATTTATTCACGATCATGCTGTATGATGTGATGTGATATCTCTCCTTTAATCTACTTGTACTTGTTTTGGTTACACTTATCCTTGTAGGAATTGTACTGGATATATCACTGCCAGTGTGAGTAGTGAAGTTAGAAAACCTCTTAAAATCAATTTTCAGCATAGCTAGAAGAGGCTGACAGCTCGATGAAGGGATGGTTATGTAACATTATCCTAGAAAAAAAAATCTCCTGAGCAGACTAAGGTCATAAGGTTCAAATACTATGTTTATAAATAGAAAATATTCATAGAAAACTGTCACAAAGGCAAGTTCCTGACCTCATTAATAAAGAAAAGATCACAGCTCTACATATAAAAAGTCTTTTTTTTTTTTCTTTCTTTTTTTTTTTTTTTTGCATAAAGTAGTCAGACTTTGTCCATATTTACACTGGGGGCCTGTGTGGAAAGCCTTTGACCATTATCAGTATCCAAATCAGTATTTACATGTTTGATTTTATTCTTTTAAAATTCTATAGAATAAAAATTCTATACTACCCAGACTCTTACACAACCCATGATAGAAGAAATCATATTACAAAATTTATTAATGATAAACATTAACATGAATTATTTTCAGTCAAGGACATTTAAAACTTTATGTTCCACAGCTCTCATCAGATGTTAAAAACACTGCCACAGAACAGTCAGATGTAACCATGTGATAGGACTGCAAGCTGTAACTTTGCTAGAAAGATCTTTAGGAAGTCAGATGTTGCCTGTTGTCTGGAATACCTCCTTATTTTGCAAAGATAAGCTCACAATTCAACACTAGTATACAGTTATTCATTTGAATTTGTTTTTCATATCAAACTGGAAGTATGATTCAAAATCCAATGATGTTTCATAGTTCACGTAAGATAAACAATTTCTTTTTAAAATGGTGTTTAACTTTTCTCATTTGACACAATATTTAGGTGAATTCCAACTCTTGTTATATCATTGGAGGATTGATAATATGTTGTAATTGAATTTAGTTCCAACAATTTGCTGTATATTGCATAATGTGAATTGAAATTCAAATGACCAGGAAGGAAACCTTTTGTTATTCATTTTCTAACAGTAGGGTTATCTGTGCCAAAACAGAACCAAAGTTCTCCTTGTGGGTCTTGTAGGAGATGGAGGAATTGACTTTATGGATATACACACTCTCATCTACACACAAAAATAAAAAAGTCAATAGTGTGGCTTGTTTATTCATGAATAATTACTTATACTTCATGAAATAATCTTGAAAGTCATAGCTGAAATATGAGAATTGTATTTACATAGATGGAACAAAGCTGAATTGGCTGTCTTGTTCCGTCATTTAAGGATATGATTGTTAAATAAGATGTTGTTAGTGTAACCAGATTTATCCAATTCTTCACTTAGTTGTGTTATTTGTTGGTGTCTGCTTGGATTTAGGCCCATGAGCGTCTCGAGGAAGTAAAGTTACAAGCCGTGCGGGATGATAATGTTCAGTTGGTGACGGAGATCTTGGATTCCCTCAACAAGCTGCCAGAAAAAGATGCTCCTGCTGCTGAGCTTGCCAGAATCCTTCAGGAGCCTCATTTCAAGGTAGATCCATAGATCCATATTCCTCTTCTACTGGGCTGCTACAAGGTATGGGGGGGTGTAGGTGTATATGGGGAAGTTTGTATTTTCTTATGTGTGAGTGGATATTGGAGCGTTTCATGGTAGACATTGCCTAATTCTTTGTGACATGCCTGAGATGCAGGTCGGAGTACTTGTCATTTGAAATATTATCAATGACTTGTGCTCTGCAGCATCAGAAGGTGGAGCTATCTTTCCTTAGGCCAATAGCAGGCTGAATCATGTGGGTAAAGCCACGGGAGAAGGCTGCTCTACTGTCTCAGTAAATCTTTACATTTGCTGATGCAAGTTGCCTGTCTTCCCTTTACGATGTTGGCTTTAGTTTGTGGCTCCTAGGGTAAGAATAAGACGGCTTTATTTATTACTCTTTTGTCAGTTGCTGGCCAAAATGCATGCAGCAGACTTATTTATGTTTTCATGCTTTAAAAGCAATTATATGCATCATTATCTTTATTATTTTAGTGGATGGAATCAAATAATTGTAGTGATTGTCTTTGGTTACCAGAGGAAACTACTAGGAATTTGTAAGTTTGAGGACTGAGCCAGATCTTTCACTCTTTTTTTTGTTTCAGTCTTTGATAGAGGCTCATGACAAAGTGGCTTCAAAGTGCTACGAAATGACCAACGCAACGGTTAACAGCAATTCCACTTTGCCGAGTACACTCATGCCAGCTGATGCTGTCAGGATGATTGGCATTCAGAAGAAGGCCGGAGAACCACTGGTAAGTCAGCCTGTCCTTTACAACAATTTCAACTCTGTAGAGGAAATATTTAACACTGCTTGTTGGCTATAAAGTCACCATCTGTTTGTAGGAGTGACTTGGTTTCATATTGTAACTTAACTTGGACAGCCCAACCATGAAATGGGCCTCCCCTATGATTTATGAACTGCGGAAGTGGAATACTGAATCACTCGTACTCTATTTCAGGGGGTGACGTTTCGTGTGGTGAAAGGAGAGATGGTGATTGCTCGGATTCTGCACGGCAGCTCCATCGACAGGCAGGGGATGCTGCACACGGGAGATGTGATCTGTGAGGTGAATGGTCGTGAAGTCGGCAGCAGCCCCAATGAACTCCAGGAGCTGCTAAGTGCATGCAGTGGAAGCGTCACGCTTAAGGTCCTGCCGAGCTACAAAGACACGCCAGCACCGCCACAGGTCAGGAAAAGGGAGGTGACATTTTATGTTTTACGTGACAGGTTTTTATTTTCAAGAAATAAATAATCCTGCTGAATTATCACCTTCAGTTTAGTTTTATTTATAGAGCCATTCAGGAGGAAAATCATCTCATGGCACTTCAAAGAGATTTTTTGAAATAAAAAATCAGGTCTAGTTAATAAAATTCGATTAAAGTAAAAGATTTATTAAAAACAAATGACATTTTTCTTGATGTAGGAATCAAAGCTATTAGTTATGTAGGCATTTTCACTCACTTGTACTACAGCTAAAGAGAATTAGCAGTGAATCTGTGTGGGAATGGGTGCAAACGGCCTGGCTGATCACAGAATGCCAGGCTGAAAACTGAGCCCACGAGGATCTATTAATAACACTCCACACACTAACTAGGACATACACCACTCTGTTCACTGGCGCACGCCCCTCTCGTCCTTACTGTAACAGGCACGCACAGCAGCTGACACCAGGGAGTAGTATGTAAGGTTATGTCAGACAGCAGCCTTTGTGCCAAGAGGGACCAAATGATCTCTTTGTTCTACTTTTTTCTTCTGTACTTGTTGGTTTTCTAATGTGGTGAAAATGGGAAATCTTCATCACAGTTCATTATTTTCAATAGGTCTGTTTTTTTTGTTGTTTTTGTTTGTTTTTTTTAAAGATTTGTAACTGCCCCATTGATTTTAATTGATTAATTAATTCTTCTGTCGTCTGTCGTAAAGCATTCAGATCAGCATTGAGTCGAAATGAAAGGCCTTGTCCTGAAAAAGCTGTTAGAAAATGTTCATGCTTTTTAACTTTCACTTAGTTTTTTTTTTTTTATTTGGTCACATCTAACAATTTCTTCAGCATTAGAATAAAAAGTATGTTTCATTAATGCCGTACTTACAATAAATGGATTTTGGATGTTTGCAGCTTGGATGTTTAAAGTACCACTGCTGAACTATGGGACACTTAAGCTTGTTACATACTCCACGAGAAGCGAGAACTTTCTTCTTGCCCTCAAGGCTGCAAGAACAAGAAAAAAGTTAGTTTTTCGACAGTGTTCATCCAGTGATTATACGATTGCAATAAACTTCTGGAGTTGCGCACGCGGGGGTGTCAATGTATTTAAATGCCACGTGTTGTTTACATTTTCATACTTTCTCATCACCTCGATCAGCTGTTTATTTAAACTATCCGTTCAACATCGCATCTGCGGAAATGAGGTGACAGCTCTGCTTCAAGTGTCTGTGTAAACCCCGCCTGCCAACCAATGTCCAACCAATCACACAATACTTCTCAGAGCTCCACAAGAAGAAAGTTCTGCTTGGCCAAGGAGTCGAGAACAAGCCGCAAGCCGTCCTCAATCACGTCTGCAAGAACAAAATGATGTCATTTTGTTCTCATGGCTCTGAGGGACAAGAATAAAGTTCTTGCTTCTCGTGGAGTATGTAACAGCCTTTGTGCACTTCCCTAACACAGGCTAATGTAGCTTTCATCTTGTATATTTTCTGAGTTCTCTTGAACCTGTAAAAGTCATCTGATGTCAACGCTTATCTTATTTCTTCCTCTGTCACTTTCTCTCATGGCTGAGGGGCCGTTCACACGAGGACGATTGCGGGTAAAAACGGCAAACTATTTCATCGTTTGTGCCTTTCGTTCACACGGCAACGGCGTTATTCTGGGTTGAAGACGCAAAAATCTAAAGACTCATTCCAAAGTGGAATTCCTGAGGACGCAACGCTGTTGCGCCCTCGTCTGCACGGTCCAAAACGCAGAAATGATGGTGGACCCACAGACCTGCTGACCCCGTGCTCACGTGGCATGCACGTGACGTCACACAATACAGGAAAAACAACAATGTCAGACTACCTAAGCCCAGCAGATCTCCACATTGCGAGCTTGTAACTGAGTGTCGTTTGGAGAAGTAATTCTACCTCCTCATCTGTCCACACAAAGTTCCTCCTCATCGCCACCATAGTTATTTTGATTTTGAAGCGACGAACAATTGTACGCATGCGTGCGGACATGGTGGAGTTCTGTCACAGCACCACTTAAAGGCCCGGCATGCATATCCAATCAAATTCCACACACGCTTGCGTCCTCGTATACACGCAGATTTCTTCATGACGATGCTCGTGTGAACGCGGATAAGAAGATGAAGACAAGATGCCACTTTTGTGTCTTTTCTTCTGATCGTCGCCGTGTGATCGTAGCCTAAATCAGCCACGGTGTGCATTCAAAATGATGGCCAGCATGTTCATATCCAGCTGCTGGCATGTGACACAGTGCTGGAAAGTGAAATGTAGCAGTCACACGATGCTTTAGGACAGAGAAAAAAAACCAAACTGTTGTGAAACACTGTTCTTAACCTTGGGATGTTGCAGTACAACAACCGCTCAAGGAATATACATAATAAATGTCACTGCCATCAGAATGAGGTAGAAGCGCAGAGGTCAAAGGTCATGAAGTTATGTAGTACTGCTTCAACAGAGCAGTGTGTGAGATGTTGGCATCTGACGTGAAAGTAGCGTCCTGTTGACCTGCTGCCTCCCTTACAGTGATGCCAGAAATGTGAGAGATGCGAAGGAATTTCTGAGGTTACGAATTGTTTTGTAATTCATCTAAATTGTTTAGTACAAGTTGATCCACATATTAAGTTTTCCTTGTTCTTAGAATTTTTTAAAATCTTTTTTTATTGTTTTTTTTTTTTTTTTTTGGGAGGGGGGGGCAGGCAATCATTAGAGTTCAAGTTTGATTGATTTATATAGCACAATTTTCAACATCCTTGGATGCTCAAGAAAAAAAAAACTTATGTAGATATTCTTTGTGTATTTCATAATTTTCTGTAAATTGATTAGAAATATTGTTGACTCATTGTGCACTTGGGGGCGTAAACTGACTTTAGATCCTATGAAAACACTTAATATTAGCAAAGCTCATTAAATGTTAAGAGGAGCCAATTGAGCTATTGTAGCTGACCATTGAGAGCAGACTGCACCACTAGCTTCTGTTTAATGGGACATTTGGAGTGACAACTGGCAGTTTGATGACCATATCATAGATGTTTCAAAGGGGAGCAGCCATTCAAACCGGAACGAACACAGTAAAAAATGAAAGTGAAACAAAAGTTTCAGCCTTTTAAAGATTCAATAAATCTGTCTGCTAAAATTTGCCATTTGGGACTCTGATTTTTTCCTTCTTTTAAGTGTATTTTAAACTGAAGAAGTGTGTTGGAAGTAGGTCATTTATTCCATGTAGGAAAGTCTACAACTTGCTCTTACAGAAGTGTGCATGCATGAACAGAGAGGTGAGCAGGAAAATATATATGAGAGTACAAGTACATCTCTATAACTTCATATAGCAAGGTTTACTATACTGTATGATGGAACTTTGGGGGGGGATTTCAGGTTTTATAAGATTGCGTCATGCAAACTGTATAATTTAAATGTCCACCATCTTGTTCAAAACTTTAACTGCAGGTTTATCTGAAGCCACACTTCAACTACAACCCAGCCACAGACAACTTGATCCCCTGCAAAGAGGCTGGCCTGGCCTTCACCAAAGGAGACATACTTCATGTAGTCAACAAGGAGGACTCCAACTGGTGGCAGGTGAGTTGGTTCAAACTAGAAATATTGATCATTGCTAATCTACAGGAAACTGCTGATGGGGTAGCAGATGATGTAGAAGAGATTAAGAAGATGTAGTATTCTTTCTGTTTGCAAAATGTATACACTGGTGGTCTGGTTTCCATGAAGGCACGCAAAGTTATTGGTGGAGCGACGGGCCTCATACCAAGCCAGTTTTTGGAGGAGAAGAGGAAAGCTTTTGTGAGGAAAGACTGGGATGCTGTTGGCACTGGTCAGTACAAATTCCTAGATCCCTTCTTTGTCATCATACTAGTCATCCTCTTTGAGCTTTTAGGATAGTAAGCAAACAATTTTATCTGTATAGCACATTTCATGTACAAGACAATTAAAAGTGCTTCACATAAAAGAAAAGCATTACAGGTGGGAAAAAGATGGTCAGAAATTACTCCTTTAGCATCACTGTGTGGTGATTTGACACTTTTTGTTTTACTATGTGTCAGGAATGCTCTGCGGAACTCTAACGACAAAGAAAAAGAAGAAAAAAATGATGTACCTCACTTCTAAGAATGCAGGTTTGTATCATCACAGATAGTAAATGTTGATTTATAGTGTCTTTATTAAATCTTCTGATTTAACCTGTGTATTATCTTGAGCAGAGTTCGACCGTTACGAACTGCAGATCTATGAGGAAGTAGCCAGGATGCCTCCGTTCCAGAGGAAAACACTGGTTCTCATTGGAGCCCAAGGAGTTGGGAGGCGGAGCTTAAAGAACAGGCTCATTGTCATGAACCCTCTGAGATATGGAACCACCGTCCCCTGTAAGAGTGTGAAACAGACAAACAATTGAACTGTCTGCACTTGGTTTACTGCCAAGGCTTGTGATCCATCTTTTTTTTTTTTTTGCCTCCAGTTACATCACGCCGTCCCAGAGAAGAGGAGAAAGATGGCCACAACTACTGTTTTGTGACACGGGAAGAAATGGAGAAGGACATCAAGGAAAGCAGATATCTGGAGCACGGCGAGTACGATGGCAACCTTTACGGTACCAAGATTGACTCTATTCACGAAGTGGTGGATACTCGCCGTACATGCATCCTAGATGTCAACCCTCAGGTCAGTCAGAAACATGGAAGTTTTTAATGTAGGGGGATGTTTTTCCTGATGTTTTTGATGTAATATTAAATTTTATACCCAGGCCCTGAAAGTGTTGAAGACTGCTGAGTTCATGCCATTTGTGGTGTTTATTGCTGCTCCTGAACTGGACACACTAAGAGATATGCACAAAGCTGTGGTTGATGCTGGCCTTACAACCAAACTACTTACAGTAAGATGATTTAGGATTCTTAAATACTTTTTGACAAGTTTGAATGGTCATTAGTCAAGAATGCTGACTCTCTTTCCTGTGATAGGAGAACGATTTAAAGAAGACCGTGGATGAGAGTGCCAGGATCCGCCGGGCATACAGCCATTACTTTGACCTGACTATTGTTAATGACAATCTGGATAAAGCCTTTGACAAGCTGCAGGACGCTGTAGAGCGATTATTTGTAGAGCCACAGTGGGTTCCAGTCAGCTGGGTCTACTGATGTTTCACCCCCCTGCTGGACAGACGCTACTGTTTGGGCTACCAGGCTCAGGATGAAAGAAGTGTTCTGCGTTCACAGAGAAAATGTGGGGCATCAACCCTGTGTGATTAGGGTCTCAAACAAACCTGCATCAGTCACCTTAATCTGAATTGACAGATGCAAGCAAACTATGCAACTCGCAACACACAGGAAGTGTACTTATTTATTGGCAAAGACTTTTTTAAGTATATTTTCTATTAAAATGGTTTGGGGAAGAAAATATTGGTCCTTGTGTTAGATTATTTTTTAAACCAGATCATTTTTGCCATGTTCACTTTTAATTTCACATCTGTGTGTAAGATATATTGTATTTATTCTGCAAAAAAAGAGGGCTTTGTCATTTCATGATACCTCAGTGTTAACAGTTTACATTATGTCCAGTACTTCATCTCATGTTGTCACTACAAACTTATTGTCAGTCAGACACAGAAATGTCACGTTAGATGAACTTTTTGTCTCCTGAAGGTGACTTTGTTCCCCTACATGTTTTTAGCTCAACCTAATGGATGGAAAATGTCTTGCCAGTCACCAGATGATGCTGCACAGGAAGAAGAGCAATACTGTAGTGTTAACCCAATATTTCTTTCACTCAAACACAAAATATATCATATTAATTATGCTAATTATCTGTCAGACGTATGAAATATACAAGTGTTTGACTGTTAGTTAATTTGGTGCTGTTTGTGTTTAAAATAAAAACTTTCCACAGGACTCTATAACAGGGTACTGCATCTCAGTGAACCATCCCTTTTGATGTGATATTACTAAAATGTAACGGTTTTAAATAAAGTTCATATTTACTTATGAAAAGTATATTTTACAAGATTTCAGATAAGATGTATTTTCAGATGTCAAATAAAATAACTGGTGTTTTCTAATTATTTGCTTTGGTTTTGACTTCTACTTTCAGCAAAACTAACAAATGAGCTCACTGTCAGTTTGAAAAAGGGAAAAGGTTTACTGAGGTGGGTTTAATAGTTTTTTTTTTCTTGGTCAAGTACCATGGAAATAAAAGTTGAAACAATTACTGGGTTACTGTGGCACTGAATATCAAAACATAAGCAATCAAACGAACAAAATGTTCATAGTTCACTATGAGGTTTGTGGTGGGAAAAAATGTCCTGAAACAATCTTTCTAGGAAAAATGCTCCAACCTTGTGTAAGAATTTAAATTTATAATCCAACCATAGTGAAAAATAAATCAAAGTCAGTCATTTTCTGTACCGCTTATCCAATTCAGGGTTGCAGGAACCTATCCCAGCTATCATCAGGCGAGAGGCAGGGTACACCCTGGACAGGTCGCCAGTCTGTTGCAGGGCCACCACAGAGAGACAGACAACCACTCACGCTCACATTCATACTTAGGGACAATTACATGTCTTTGGACAGTGGGAGGAAGCTGGAGTACCTGGAGAGAACTCACGCATACACAGGAAGGCCAAAATCAAAGTTCAGTAAGTAAATATCTAAAACTGTAAAGAATGTGAAATGGAACAAATATCTTTTACATTAAAACATTAAAAAAAATTCGCCTTGTTTCTCAGAAACAAGGCAAATTCATCCCATGCTGGCATGTTTAAAATAAAAGCAAAACTTAATATCAACCCTGATCAATTTGCTACAGATCACATGAATATAAATTAAAGTTTGAAAAATTTTATTTCAAACCATCAGGAATACATATGAGACGATCATTCCTGATTGACAAACAGTAACATTTCCAAGATTTGTGTTGTCATCGCCTGTAATAAGTTTTTTGTATGCGATACATTCCACTTTAACTGATAATACAATCACATATTTAGATTCTTGGATGTGCAAAAGAACCAGTGGCCACGGAAAAAATACATGACCAGTTGCCAAAAAAACACGTCAAAATCCCATTTCTTTCCTGTTGCATCTTAAAAAGTACAAAACACAGATAAAGTTTGGTCAATGTAATCCCATTAATGTCATTTTAATATTTTAAGTTAATGTTGGATTTTGTCTTCAATTCAACCACAGTGGGTCAGTGAGGCAAGACTTCGGATCGCGATGCACAAGACCAGAGGAAGATTTCCTGCCGGAACCTTAATTTCAGCCTGCACCACCTTTCCATCTTTCTTCAGGCACACATTAGAAGAGGAAAACAAATGTTCAATGTTTTTGTAGATGTCCTCTGTAAGTACTGTGCTGCTCAGGGGCATCTCCTTATTTCCAAATACGCACTGCACCTAAAACAGATGTGAGGAAAACAAAGAGGTAGCTTAATTAATGTGTAATGCAGTTAATAATATAAAAAGGTAAATATAACATGTTGTTTTCATTTTGCAAAGACAAATCTTTTCTAACCAGTTGCTCCAAGGTTTGTAAAGCTGCGGGGTTGCTGCAGATTCTCAAGACGTCAAGGCAATCTTGTGTCATCTCTGAAAACAGAATACAGATAAGTGATGGAAGGATGGAAATAAGCTTTACAGGACAGTTTGCTTGCAGAGGAAACACTTCAACATCACACATCACCTCAAACCTTTAAGAATTTAGAGCAGCAAAGGCTGCAGAGTACGATTTTTCTCACCATCCAAAGCGCTGATAATGAGATGAAGGGCTGTGAGGATTGATGTGGACTGGCCTGCCTGAGATGATACCAACAGGTCAAGAATTCCTTGGATGTTTTGTTGTTGAGAATCTGTCAGAGTAACATCACCCAGACCGGGTTCCAGATGCTTCTGTTCCAACTGACACAGAAAGAGACATACATTTTTATAGGTCTGTGTAGTTTCTCCCTTATAAAGCCAAGACCTGTGTCCCACTTACTACTCTCTGAAGTGCACTGATGGCTGATGGGTCCTGCATAAGTTCTGTGATTTGCTGGAGCAGAGAGGATCTGATGGATCCAGGAAGAGCTGAAAGCAGCTGGAAATGATCTTTCAGGAGCTCCAGCTCTGAGGTTGGAAAAATACAACATAAAATTGACACGCTTAATTTTTCACTTTCAAACATATTATGCACAAGCAGCAGGAAAAACAGTGAACTTTAAGAGCAAAAATAAAAACTGGCTACCTTTTAAACATATGGTATATACTAAGGTTAGCTGCTTAAATAAAAATGACATTGTGTCCTCACAATGTGTGTATGCAGCATGAATTATTCATCAAAACTCTCCACAGCTTATAAATAAAGATTCCTTTTGAAACCAGCTATTGGCTGTCTTCTGAAAAATAATTATCGCAGCCAAATCCTTACTAAACTTCAAAGGAGCAGGAATATAACTGAAATGAAAATTAGCATTGTATGAACTACCACATGGTTTCATGCTTTAAAAGATGTAGGTTAAAGCATATTTACAAAGAGTTACATGCAAGAAAGGACCCAAATCCCCTTAAAGGAATAGTACACCCACAGACTGATGTGCCTTCATTTGCTACTCACCCGCATGCTGAACAAGACTCTGGAGCACTTTTTTTTAATATCTGAAATGCAGCCGGAGATCAGAAGGCTTTTTTTTATCCGCCGACTGTCATATAATGGAGTTCACAGGCGCTCAACACAAAAAGGTCCATAAAATTCCACAAAAACTTGACAACATTCCTCCATACTGCTTGTCCAATGTAATCCAAGTGTCCTGAGTGGGTAGTGTCCATAATTTACTTGAAACGACATCATTAAGTATATCTTTATAGTCTCGGCAGACGAGATTGCGCATTCTCTCTTTTTTTCTTCTCCTTTTTCTTTTATTTCTTTGTTTTAAATCAATAACCAACCCCTCTTGTGTTTGTCCTGGTTTGTCTGCAGCTCTGGTGCTCTTAGCACAATTTAAACAGCAAATTTCTTCTTCTATGCTTGCATTATTGGCAGAGTAGGCGCTGAACTGTGCGGCTTCTGTAGTGTCGTGAACTTGTATTGTGGAAGTAAGATGTAGTACTGTTTAGGCTACAAAAATATACTAAATGATGTCGTTTTGAGTAAATTGTGGACACTACCCACTCAGGACACTTGGATTGTATTAGACAAGCAGTATGGAGGAATATTGCCAAGTTTTTGTGGACTTTTATGGACTTTTTTGTGCTGAGTACCTGTGAACTCCATTATATGACAGTCAGCGGATAATGAAAAGCCTTAAAAGTGCCTCAAAGTTTTGCTCAACGTGAGGGTGAGTAGAAAATGAAGGCACATCATTCTGTGGGTGTACTATACCTTTAAGTCTTTGTGGTATGGCATACAACAACCATCTTCAGATGTTTTCCTCTGAGGTAAAAAGAGAGAAATCTGAGGAGAACATTATAATTTACCTTGTTGAAGGAGGCCAATTTCAGAAGTATGCACAGCAGTTCCAGAGGCACCTACGAGTCCTATTTTGGCAGCACCATCTACTTCGAAACCACCATTGGTGTCTGACATCAAGCACAGCGCTGAGGAAAATGTTTGCATTTTAAAAGCCAATTTATCAGTTTTTAAATCAGCAAAAGTGATGCAATGATTGTTTAAATTTAGAAAATGATCCCTCACCAAAGTGCCCATCCTGTTTTATCTCAAGCTCTATAAGGCCATATGCTAATGTAGTTTGTACAGGAATCTCCATGGTAATGTTGCTGTCTTTACTTAAGCTCCCATTTTCCTTCAGTGAAATCTGAGGAAGTAGAAATACAGCAACTAGTTAAAAAACAAACAAACAAACAAACATGAAAACTACAATAAACCTCATCCTTTTGTGACAAATTATGTAGCTTTTAAATGGAAAAAACCCCTGAACAATACTCTGCAACAGTCCCAGCGATAATACCAAATTATATGTAGCTCCATCTCCTCTCAAAGAACATGCCAACTAGTCTGCACTACAAGCTACTTCCACAAGACTATGAATTAATAAATATTATGATCTCAGAAACTACAAAATCTTCTGTGATTCAACAGTTCACAATGGAAATTAGGAACAATGTCAATAAAAGAGGAAACAAAATCTTTTTCCACCAGCAGTGGTAACAATTTGATCCCTCTAACTGACACATATTTCACTTCTTCTTAACATGAAAATACAACACTTTGCTTCCCCTTCCTAAAAATAAAGCCAAATTCAAAGTTGCATGAAAAACTGATACCCAATAGGCAAAGTTCATTTCACTGGTGGGGAGAAAAAAAATCTCTAAAGCTGTCTGTTGAACATTAGGCACAACAAATAGATTAGTTCACTTAATTCTTGTTTAGATTAAAACTGGAAAAGAAATGGGCAATCCAAATTAACTGTGCTTTGCAACAGAGAGGTCCCCTTTTCTTTTGAGAGTTGAGGTTTTATTGGCTGTCTAAAAACTGGGGTCATTTGAATGGCCTCTCTTCTTGATCATAAAACCAAAAGCAGCACCTTACCTTTGCAAAACAGAGTTCAGTCAAGTTAAAGCATAAAAACAACCTTTTCCACATACGAATGTTCAAATATTGTAAGAAAGAAAGTTTAAGTATTAGTGGCACTTGTCTACAACAGTACCTTATGGCTTTTGGGGCCGCAGGAGCTCAGGCTCCCGCCACACTGTCCGCCCTGCTGCATCTCCTCTATGACTGAACAAGGCTGGGTGGTTAAAATGCGCTCCTTCACAATCCCAAACACCTGTTTGTGCTTCTCCTTTGTCTGCTGGACCAGGCAGTGGGACATGTCCAAAACCCTGAAACAGTAAATAAAAAAAGAAGAAGAAGAAGAAAAAAAAAGTTAAATAACCCCCAAAACAAAACAAAACAAAACAAACTTCAAAGGGCACGAACCATGAACGTTATAATAATAACAATAACAACAATATCATTATTATTATTTATTATTATCGCTACATATATAATTCACTCCTCATTTAACTTAGTTAAAAATTCATTTAAGAAATAAGGCAATCTTCTATAAAATCTACTGCAGCTTTTCTTGCAGTGTTAATATTCAACTAATCCTCCTGTTTTGTGAAATTTTATAGTTGGACAAAGATCACTTCTTCTGTTTGCATATCTTTTACAGACTGAATGTCAGATGATATTTACAGTGCAGTATCATTTTCTGAGCTGTCATGCTACAGCGTGGATCCAGGTAAAAGAAACTAACCTGTCCCTGCAGTCTCGCAGCAATTTCTGCACATCCACTTCCTCTTTCTTCAAACTGCCGAAGGATGACTGGAGTTTGGAGGAGTCCTTACCCTCCAGGTTGACACTGGCTTTTACAAAACCAGCATCCACACTTCCCTGAATGTTGTCACCAAATGTCCCACTGTATTTGATGAAGTCTGTCTCTGCCACAACTTGGAAGGATGAAAAGATTTCAGCTGATAAGAATGCAGATGCTTCACTAAGATTAAAACAACAGCTGGATTAGAGGCTTCAGATGTATACCTGGCTTTATAGGCGTGTCTCCTGTTAGTATATCATTAAAGTTGAAATCAGTCGGAAGATATTTGGGCTTCTGCCAGAACCAGAAACGCTTGCGCTTCACCACCACTGTCAGTAGACCGATAGTGTCATTCAAGCTGGACACTGGGATCAGTAGACCACCTTTATCCACCTCCTCTACAAAATTTTTAGTCGCTATGGCAAACATCCTCCACCTGGATAAAAGAGGGCAAAAGTTAAGTCAGGTTTAATTTGAGTGTCGATGTTTACTGCCAAGACAGCACCGCCAGATTAAAAACGATCGGAAACACAGCTACAACATCGCTTATTTACTTGTATAATTAAACAATTTCTCCACTTTTATTATAGCACGTACACATGGTAAATGCAATTTATAAACAGTGTCATCCTAACACGTAAAAAGCAGCTATATGCTAGCAGCAAAGACAAAGGCAGGACTCTTTGTAATGATCGACACTGGAAATTCGTTTGTTTGTTCAGAAAAATAGCATCGTAAACACATCAAATATAAATACTGAAATTATTACCACTTCTCTGAACTCCTTGCTTAAGAGGTAAATCAGACAAGAAACTTTTCTAAGACAGACGTTTCTTCACAACACTGGTGTTGTACTGTAAATACTTCGGTCTCTGTTTTGGACAAAAGACACTCGCGGAAGCCACGCCCCGTCCAAGGGAAAGCTCGCTCCTGGTCCGATCAAAACGCTGCTCACTACCACTACTACACTACATATAAAATTAATGTGGGGCCCAACCATGTGAGCAATCATTAAAAGGTTCCTGAAACACTCCTGCAGAAAAAAACAAACTTTATTTATTTATTTATTATTATTGCAACTAGCCTTACACACTGATGTACAGTTTTTTGAATGTTGTTCCCAGCTGGATAATCAAACACCATTTTATCGACCTTTATTGACTGTAATAGCCGGTTTTACCTTGACTATTTTTGTATCGATCATTTAACTATATTTGTTGTTGCCACCTAGTGGCTTTTCAAGGTCTGACAGTTCTGTTCTGATATAAACTACTGCCATTGACTACTATTATCTAACTTGTACTGTGCAGTGTTACAGTTATTTTACACTAAATATATCCACATAATATTGCTTTATGCTGTAACCCCACGCAAGCCCTGAAGCAATTTGTGCTACTTCTCAACATATCCTCGCTGCTTTAATTTCAAATTTATTCAAATGAAAATGTTAAATTTTTCAGAATCTTATTGTAATTGTGTGAATGTTCTCTACCATCTGGTTTGGGTATGCTACATTTAATAAGGGATTAAAATATTCTATTCAAACAAGCTTTACAAGTACTTAAAATGAATATTCAAATAATGAAAGGTGTTTTTCTGTTCCTTTTTTTTTTGTCAACAATCCATTTATAAACCTATTGAATGTTTTGAACTATCTTCGGTAGTTTACACACACTTCCTTTAGCTGCAGTTAGCACTAAAATACTGCTGACACAGTGAACCTTGAATATTAAAAATCCTATTTATGTATATCAGGCAGAGGAGGAAAACTTTTACATTAACATTTTTACTACTTCTTGCTGCAGTTTATATCTTTTTATTCAATTCGGATTTTTCATGCATGACATTTACTTGACTTGAAATATATTTCGCATTTCTGCATTGATTAGGCCCATGAATGTTTTTCAAATGATCAATATAACTTATTAATTCTTGATATTGGAGAAGAATGTAAATACTGTTTTATCTTAATTCTGCTCATCAGTATATTATAAATTCTTCTAGTATAATGGAGTCTTTAAGCAACATATATAGGCTATATATATACATGCATACATACATACATATATATAATATATGTATATATATATATATATATATATATATATATATATATATATATATATATATATATATATATATATTGTAATTTTTCCTAACCATTTCTGATAACCTTAAACTGTTTTCAAGGCTCTTAATTGGCAAGCTATCCTTGAACTTTGGTATTACATCATACAACAAGTCATAAATACAAAACATTACAAAGCTGTTAACTGACTAGGTAAAATACTTACAGTGAGCTCTGTAAAAATGATCCACTGTGTCAAAGTTCTGGCGCAAAGACCACATGAAATTATAAAGAAAGGAGGAGTCCCATATCTGCAGTCCTAACTAAACCAACGATCTTTCACCCTTGTGGGCCACCCGAGCTAAAAAAAAAAAAAAGCTGTGGATGTACAATAAAAGGGTGTTGCATCACATCTTGTATTTACTTCTGTAGCAAACAAGGCAATGATTTTATCGCCATGTTAATGCTTGTGTACATACTCAATTCAAAAACTGCTTTAACCATATACTTTTGTCTTCTAAATAAAGATAGTCAACATACTAAATTCCTGCAGTTATTGCACCTGTAACGTACATTTATCATAGAATTACCTGCCATAAAATCATCAGCTGAGGTTAAGTTATCATGGTGATGTTCAAGTTGAAATGACTCACACATAACTTAAAAACTAAAACAAAAACAAAGAATCAGAATTTATTTGATCTCATGGTGCATACTTTTGGACGCTTTTGGTCTTAAAGCCTCAAGTCCAGATGGTACAATAGATAACGTGGAAAACAACAAACACAAACACCCGCTCCAAAATGACGGAATTGATATTCGCTACTGCTGCTTATATAGTTACACAATCATTTACAGTCATAGCAAAAGAAAAAAACAAAAGAAAAAAAGAGAAAAGAAAAAGAAAAGAAAAAAGCAATTACAATTGTGACAGAAGCTCAGCACAGTGGGGATAAAAAAAGATAATTTAAACAATTCTTGCTTATCTTCACAAAACATAGATTTTTAGGCAATGCATCAAAATAAATTAAACAACGTGAGTACAACTAGTAAGGCATCAGGCAATGCAGAATAAATATTGAATGTGTACACTCAATTAATGGCATATCAAGGCTAGTTTATCTCCGAGGTAGAGAATGTCCATGATAAGACAACAGCTAAAGTGACCAGTTGTTTAGTACATTTCAAGCTAGTGTGAATTAACTATTAAACTGATTAATCATCCTTTATACCAACGAGTTCTCCTTTTCTGAATATAACATAAGTGTGGAGACGTCGACACAAATTGCCAAAACTAAACAACATTCAGATAGCATGCTATCATAAATGTAAATTGACACAACATAGATAAGCACTTGTCATTAAGGCAATAACTTTAAAGGACTGCATACAGAAAACGAGTGCTGAATGTGGATGATAGGACTGGGTTATAAACATCACCAGAACCAGCCTGGATTACAGTCGAGGCTGTGCAGGTTGAAATGTGTACAATCAACAGCTCAGGAGTCACCACAGTGTAGGAAAATCCATGTGGACAAAGCCAGGGTCCTTCCTCAGCTCCCAGTATGTGTTGTTGCTCACCCAGGTATCATCCTTCGACTTCCTGTGGAGATGATGTAACAAATACAGTGAGACACAAGTTAATAAGATGATGATGATGATTATGATGATGAGACTGCAACGTAGCCTCCTGTTACTGTGACATGTTGACAGGACCTTTTAATATTTAGACCATTTAAAGTTGTTGTATAATTGTATTTCAGTCTTAAATGGATTTAAAAACATTTTCAACCATCCATCCATGGATCTATGATCAGTCTGTCAAAATCGTTACAAGGAAAAACACTGTTTCTTGAGAGTTTTCTGTAAATGTACTAAATTCATTAAATACTACAGAATGAAATATAGCCCATTAACGTGAGGACATATTTGAAGTAGATTTCAGCCTCAAGTATTCTCAGGAATAATTCTATCCTGACACACATTTTCTTTAGAATCATAAGACCACTAGAAAAGATTTTCCCTCAAGATTACTTTATATTCATCTGCATCCACATTTCTCTCTGTTCTGTCTAATCTTTGAGATTCTGTGGCAGGAAAAGCATATGGCAGAGACTGATGCTGTGGTCATGCAGTCCAGTGTCTGTTACACCACCAGACCATGACCATTTTCGTGGTATATAGTAAGATGTTTCTTTTGGCAAATTCCCAGAAGACTGTCACTTGCCCTTTATTAAGAAATATCTTCAGTGTGGTCACTGTCATAAAGGTTTGATTGATGAGTACAGCACTGATGGCTATTCTTCAGTAACACTCTCATGTCTCCATGAAAGTTTTTTTCCAGCCACAGCCACCATTGTCTTGCTCCACAAATTTTTTTTTACATAAAACAACCAAAAAATGTAACTTAAACATATTTTTCATGTGAATAGCATAATTCTTTTTCTGTCTTAAAAAAACTAATATCATTATCATCATTATTATTAGTTTAATAATAGGCTTTAATATCAGTTTTTATAAATATCTCTAGTAGTGTGTCACAGTCATGCATAATCATGGCTGTGAAAGACCTTGCTAAAATAAATAACTAAAAAAAGATACTTAATGTTTAGTGTTAGAATAACTATATCTATATTATCAATGATAAGTGTGTGACATGCATGACCTGCTTCAGTGTGACATGCTCTCAGTGGAAAATTACTGCTGTGGAGAAGTACTACTATCTTCTGCTACTGTATCTGTCAACCTGTTTCCTTACAAGGAGTTGTTTTGTCTAACATGACCTGTGTGAATAAAAAGCTGCAAGGCACAGAAAAACCTCAGAGGTGGTATGAGACTGTCTCCCCTTGCAAGTTAAAACTCGAACTTGCTGTTGACTCTTTCTTGTCTGTCTCATTCCTTCAGGGTTTATAAAGAATTAACCTAACATTTAGGGAGGGTTTTAATTTTCTAATACAAGCTTGGCTCATGTGCTGCTTTAGATTTCCAAAGGTTGTTTAAAAAAACAGACAAACTACCATTCTATCTGTAGATCTGTGCCTGATCATTGCCATGCAAGGCGTACTACTATACAGGCTGTAAGTTACTCTGTTGCAGAAATCGGGGTCCTCTTCCCAAATCCCTGACACCATCCCTGTGCGAGCTGATGTGTATTTTGGCTGATTCAATTCATCTGACTGTTTCATTTTTACCTGCAGGATCTTCTGCTCTGAACAAAAATGGTTCTTTCTTCAATTTGTTTTTGTAACTCCAAAACTGAGATCACCAAACAAAATAAATTGAAAATTTTTTTACTTCAATGCCATTTTCTTTTTACATGCCACTAAAACTACCCCTATTCTTTGTTACTGTTTTATTATCATGCTTCGTTTAATTGTGGTGTAAATTATATTTTTAGATGCAAATAACTAATGAATAGTGTCTAGAATTTGTAGCTAAAGATAGGAGTATAGATCAGTCTTGTGTGCTCTCTGAAAATTTAATGATGTTTGAGTTTTATAAATGAGAAACAAAAATGTCTTCATAAATCTAATGAAAATAATCTGAGCATTTCTGGCTGTGTGTAAACAGTTTTCATGACACTGCACTTAGCTTTATGCATCTGTCATAAGGTCTCTGTGCTGACACAATCTTTATTCACAAGTCTTCTCTCAGCTACAATGATTTCATCGTAACAATTGTTTTTTCAGTTATCAAAAAGGCCCGTGGAGGTTGCTGCTTTCCACATGAAACATGTAAGTTCAACATTTGATAGTGCAAATGAATGGTTTGCCAGTTTTGTTACGTTGCTAATGCTAATTAAGTAAACAAGTGTAAATATGACACCTACTGGTGGGGAAGAATTAAACTAGTACTCTAGCTATCACCTTTAAACTCATGGCTTAGTTTTACACTTTAACAAACAAACAAACAAACAAACGAAAACAAGACAAAACAAGAAGCCCCCCCCCACCCAAACAAACAAACATAAACAAAAACAAAAAAAACGAAAATCTCCCCTCAAAGAAATCAAACAAAAAAGAAACAGAACACTTGGAAAACATATATGGGCATGCATGTGCCTTCCTTCTTCTTCTTCATTCATTCATTTTCAGTACCGCTTAGTTCTGTTCAGGGTCTCGGGGGTTGCTGGAGCTTATCCCAGCTTTTATCAGGCGAGAGGCAGGGTAAACCCTGGACATGTCTGTTGCAGGGCAAACACAGAAAGACAAACAACCACACTCACATTCATTCCAGGGAAAATTTAGAGTGACCAATTAACCTAACATGCATGTCTTTGGATCTTTGGACAGTGGGAGGAAGCCGGAGTGCCCAAAGAGAACCCACGCATACACGGGGAGAACATGCAAACTCCACACAGGAAGGCCGCTGTTGGAATTGTTCGAACCCCTCCCCAGCCGGGACTCAAACTAGCGACCTTCTTACTGTGAGACAGACACCACGCCACCATGCAGCCCTCTTATTAATTCCAAACTAATTATTTTTACTTTATCATTGTGGAGAATTGTGTGTCTAAACTAGGGAAGGAGATTAACTCAGTTTATTTCAACATAATTCTAAATTTTAAAAAAGTGGAAGAATTAAATTGAGACATTTAGGCCACCTGAAGAATTTAGGCTGATGCGATTCATTGTTCTCTTCCAGGACTCGACGTCTGTCTCTCTGCAGCTGTTCAATCCTCTGCTTTTGTTCTTCTGCTGCTTCCAAGTTCCCGTCCTCGAGCAGTCTGTCAGTGAGACACAGACATATTCATTATGCAAACATGGTTAATCATTAATGTTCAATATCCATATTTAATCTTCACTCGTGGTCTTTTTTGGTTGTGAGTCATTACTGTATGATTATCTATGAATAAATAAAAAATGGGCAAGGGCTACAGAACAAGCAGCATCATTGCACAGGCTTGAAAGCTTCACTATTTTTCTGCGCTGCCTTGGGGCAGAAGTGTTAACTTTACAGGCATATAAACCTCTAAAAGACAAGCTAAAATTAGTCTGATGAATCTTAAATCTCTGTCCTGCTTGCTATTTTTAACACAGCTGTTCTGTTTGTTTTCATACTATTTTGATCATAAAGTGGAGGGTGCATTTTCTAAGACTGTTGAGACTATGTGACTTACATTCATGATGACTAATCACAAAATATGTTCTGATTTGTACTGTCAGTAATCAAACATGTTTGATATCCTTCTAGTCCAAATATAAAAGATTTAACAAACAATTTATACCGATTTAATATTGTTGTTTACATGTGGAGAAATAAGGTTATTGTAGGAAGATGACAAAAACCACTAAGTTTAAGAGCATAAAACACTGATGGGATTTAGTTTCTGTTCTATTACCTTTGGTCTACGCGTAGTCTGGTGTCTGTTGGTGATAGCAGCAGTTTTAGGGATGAGTCCAGCTCATTCAGCTCCATTGCAAATTTTGTAAAACCATAGTACTGCTCATGGTTCACGGGCATCGCATCTACATTCAAATAATAAATAATATTAAGTATATCAAAGACATCATAAAAGGACTGATTTTGCTTACTTCCCAAAAAGACTTACTTGCTCTCCAGATGCATGTAGCTGATGGCGGGTCTCCACAGAAAACTGCTTCGTGCCACTTTCCAAAGAGTCTGTGGATGACCTTTCCTTTATTGTCTGTAATAGTTCCCTCCACCTCATTTACACTTGAGTTCCAGTATTTGGCCTGCGGAAGAAATAGCAGTTGTGCATCATGACAGATGAGTATTGATGACAATGCACAGACCATGATAATGTCCTCTTGCTGTCAGCAGATGCTGCTGTTGCGTAAACAACCCTCACCCCCAGTGTGTGTATTGCAGAGCTGGTAAGCCTGATGAGGGATGAGGATACATAATGATTTCTGACATGTCTTGACTTGCTACCCTGCACAGCTTCAGGAGGTCTTTTAAGGAGCAAACACTAAAGCAATTAACCTCTTCCTCTCTGCGCAGACTTCTATACATCAAATATTAAAAGCATGTAGGGATCCTTGCTGGCAGGCAGGTGAAAAGCAACATCTGTGTAGACAATGTGAAGACTAATGAAGGGAAAACAGCATTTACTGTGTACGATGATACAAGTTGTATATAAGTTATACAAGTATATACTTATGTGACTATTATGGTTTATTGATGGATACCTTCCAAAACAAGTGCATGCTGAAATAGAGAAAGAGTATGCATATGAAAATAATACAGAATATGAGCCTGATGAGAGAGCATTTGATAATTGTTGCTGTAAGGCATACAGATGTGACATCTGTTCATAATGCTGAATACTTTTACAGGAGGTGATCTGATATCATGTGTTATACAATTGTAGTGTGTCTCACAGCAGTGTAGCTCTTCAGAGGTTGGTTTACTTTAGCTGTAATATGTTTACTCCTCATTTCTTCAATGCCAGAGTGTTTTGTAGCAGTGAATTTAAGACAGTTAAGTTGAAAAAAAGCATTTACTGTTGCAGAAATGATACTCAAATCCACCTGGTGTTAAAATACAATGAAAGTGAAACATAAAATCACCCGTGGAACTATCAATCAATTTTAAGTATCTGCAGGGTAGCAAACGAAATGTAATTCAAATGCTCTATGTCCTTTAGAGTTTACACCAGAATGATAAGATTACTTCTTTATACTGTAAGTTTCCTCTAGTATTAGTATTATTTCTCACAGTTTCTTTTATACAGGGCCATATGACCTTTGTTGATTTCTGTAGCATTCAGCATTATTTTTTTTAAATATTACAGTAGAATCTAAAGCAGGTATTAATTCAACTGAAAGTAATTTATTTGATTAAATGAGAGTTGGTCATTTTTGTGACATTGCCAAAAGGGGGTTAATGAAAAGAAAATTAATGTCAGCTTTAAAGGTTGAATATGGAACATTTTTATTAAAATAAAGCTATATTTAAAAAAAAAAAAAAAAAATGCTCCGAGTCGTTTGGAGGGGTGCAGAATGAAAATACATTTCTTTTAAAAGTTATATTTAGCTTGAAAATAAATATAAAATAAATTTTAACGGGTTTGACAATGGCATTATGTTTACATCTACAAGCAAAATACATGCCGCCATTGCGGGCTGCCAAATACATCTCTGGCAATATGTTGGGCACAGTTAGGCTGTCACAGGGGCAAACAGTGGAGTCTGCAAGTCAAGCAGCTGCGTTAGAGCCCCAGTGTTATTGTTCTCTGTCTCTGAAGAGGAGTGGCCTGAGAAGAGCAAAAACTGGAGTAATATTAGACAAAGACTACACTAGATGGACTCACATAAACGTTTTCCATGGCATCAAAACGTGGAAACAGCAACTTTCCTCCTGTATCAGTAAGCTAAATTTTATTTGCTAATGTGGCTAACGTTAGCTGTCAGTTATAAACTTCTCTGCATTACTTGTTGGACATGCTGCAGGCTGTTGGTCACTTGCCGTATCGACAGCGATCCTGGCAACCCAGCGGGTGGAGTTGTTTTTCTGCTGTTGCAACTACGACCTAGTCACACGTGATGTCGCTGTTCTGTCCGTATTCCATATTCAACCTGTAATTGCCATTAAGCTACAGTGGCTGAAAATGTTCCGTTAGGTTTGTCAAGAATAACACCTGTGTTAAATAGTGGTGTTAGCTGTGTTGATTGCTATCAAATTCAAGAATGAAAACTAAATACATTGCCCTCACTGTTCATGAAAAATGAATTTGAATCAGTTTTGCGTGTCTGCAATTTTGCAGCACACTCATCCAGGAACTTAAGCCATTTGTGAATAAACCAGTTAACAACTGATTTTCAGATGTACTAAAGATAGATGCAAAAACAGCAACCACAATCAGTGTCACAGTTGATAAATTGCTTTGCGAGTGCTAAATTAATATTTTACAATTTATCCTCCCAACACATGCACAATTGCGTGTATAAGACTATATCGTCTATTCCTTGCAGGAGACATACTAACTGGATGCAGACGTGTTATTGAAAGACGCAACCTTTCATGCATATTGTTAGTAAATCAGTTTGTCCATTTTTTGGTGTGTGCAATGAATTTACACATGTTTTTATACAAGCAAACCTTTGATAGATCTGACCCTTTGAGTATAAGATTATTGTAAAATATGATTTTTTCCCATGGTTCCTGTTCTATATCAAAAAATGGATCAACTGGGGGGATTTTATTAGTTGGTTTACCCCCCTTGCTTCCCCCCCCTCCTCCCCCCTCCCCTTCCCCCCCTTTCTGCATGTCCCTCCCTTTCTCTCCCCTTTTCTGTCATTGTACCTGTCTAGAAAGCCACTAGTGCCCAAAAATCCTTAAAAAAAATGACAAGTGATTTTATTATTGTTTAACCTTCCTCAAAGACAACCAAGAAATATTAAATGTATATGACTGTTTTCTATGTGGCATCTAACTCCATGTGTCACACACATCTTGCATTGTTTAATTATTAATGCCACAAAAATGTAAGTGTACAATATACACTCACAGAATAAGTAAGTAGACAAATAAATACATGCATACATACAAACAAATAATAACAACAATCATGCTGAAAAAGTATGGCTCTTCCTTTTGTCAGAATGGGTTGGTATAAGTTTAATTTTATTACTTATAAGACTGTGTACCTTTAAGAGTATAGTCGCGTTAGCAGAAAGAAAGATCATTCATAGACATTATCACTCAAAATGTTTTTGTTTGTTTGCTTACCTTGACAAAAGTAATTTTGCACTGACAAATATCACTGCTGGAGTTTTTGATAGAGATCTCCCCGTAGTGCTCAATCCAGCGCTGCCCACTGAGAATGTTGTGGATGCAGGATGTTACCTTGTTCCACTCATAATGGTCCCCAAATCTGGAAGAATCAAAAAAAAAAAAGTGTCTTTGTCATCATAAACTCTGGAACACTGCAGTTAAACATACAGTACATGGCTATTGGTTTGCTGTACTGTACAGGTATTGGAATGGTAGCTTTTCTCTTTGGCTGAATGAGTCTGTGTAACAAAAGTAATTGTATTCGGATTACACCCTTACATGCAGATTGGTTCTGCTAAAAAATGTCTGTCCTCATTTAACCGAACTGTCATCTATGCTTATGTAAAAAATCTAAGCACAAATTTAGCTGCTAAGAAAAATAATTTCTGTAATATCTGAATTCAGGTCTACAGTGAATCAAAATGAAACCTATGAAACTATTAGTAAAATATGTGGAAGCAGAAGAGGATGTAAGTGGGAAAATAACAGATCAAAACTGAACTGAGACATATTTCATACTAGGGGTGTAACAGTACATCGATCTATATCTATGCATCGATATAGAATGATATATTGATCGTAAATCAATCCAAAAACTTAATATCGACCAAAAAATCAATATCAAACCCACTTATTATGAAAATGGCTTCATTTTGAAAGTCCTCTGACACAACATTTTCACAACAAAATCCATGTTTGTAGTTGTGCAGTGAATAGATGTGACACTGGGAGGTTGTGCTGCAAAGCTTACAGTTATAAGAAAAAATAACTGTTTATTCCTTGTAATATTGTTTTAGATTGTTTTATATAATTTTATGTCGATTGGTGGATCCTTAATTGAATCGAATCGAAATCGTATCGTGACTGAATTTGAGATATCGACTAAATTCAAATCGCTATCCACTCTGTATCAATATAATATCGCATCGGGATCAAACCAGTGATTTACACCCCTATTGCACACGTTTCTCAGATGAGTTGAGGGAGGTCGGGGGTCTGTTCATTGATCTTGATAATGACTCACCCTGGTAGAGTTACATGAGTGGTACCGACAGGAACAATCTCCATTGACTTCCCCCAGAATTTGTTCTTACACCTCACATCTATAAAAGCAATTCCACAAATTAGAACTGATTCTGGACAGAAACCTAGTTCTGCAATACCTTTAGACATAAAAATCCCAGTACCTTGCCAGAAAACAAAGTTTTTAGATTCTGCATGGCAAGCTGAGATAGGTGGGTGATGGCTGACCTGATGGTTCAGATGGGAACAAACAGTTGGGTTCAAATGTCTTACATAGGTACAATAAAAATAATCTTGGCATATCAATTATTCAGTATGTACAGTTGAGTTCAATCTCATCGGTCGATTTGAACACTGATTGTTGGAGTGATCATAAAACAAACACTAGAAGTCATGCATACCTGCTCAGCAACAAACCGAAAGCCTTTGTCTGGCCGGTCACATTCATAAGTCTCGCCTAGAACAGGATTGAAAGGCTTTCCTCCAGTTCTATAGTAGCTAGATGCATAACCAGATACCACAAATGTGGCTATGAACATCTGCAAATGGAGAAAAAAGAAGAAACAGATTATTAACACTTGATTTTACACATTCATTACAGAATGAGTAATGACCAGAAAACTTATCTATATGAGCTATCTCATTCATTTTATATGTCCCTCAAATTACTGGTTCTTACTTACTGCAATAGAAAATCCCATTTTGAATTCCAGCAGTTTTGATTCACTGAGCTGGGTTAACTTACTAAAAGACCTCCAATAGTTGAGCGAAAAGGGGACTAGCACCTCATAATAGGAGACCAGAGACTGCAGCTTACATTTAACCAAATACTCTCTATGTGCTGTTTTTTGTATGCTCTGTTTGATATCTTTATTGTTATGGAGTTTATTTATAGACTTTCTTCATAGGATTTTCTTCTCCCTTGGTGTATTCACGATCCCTTTGTATCATTTATCTTTTGCTTTACAGCTGGCCGCTCCACACAAATTGCTCCTTGTGGAATTAATAAAGTTGTCAGTGTTTCTATTGCAAGGGCCTTCACGTTTTCTTGTTTAAATACCTCTAATTTATATTTGTTAAAAGTAACACCACAGATTGTACAGTATTTCTACAGCCGGCTCTCAGGAGAAAAAGAGTAAATTCCAACAAGCAAAATCAGTTTAAAGTCAATCAATGCAAATATAAAACTGAAATATGGAGAACAGGTAGAATCATGCATCTTTTGCTCAATATCAATATGATGGATGATGGTTCTCCCACATGAAACTTTTTGAACAGGTCTTATGTGAGCATGAGTAATGTACTGTCCCATTTAAATCTTTATGTTCACAGAACATTTTTAAACTGCTACTTAAATCCACTTTAGCCTTCTGATTGTAAAGTTATCTTTAAAATGCATCCTGTTTTTCATTTTATTTTAGATAGCCACTGTTTGTTTTGTTTTTTTCATTCATTTATAATAAACTAATTTGAAATGAATATTCACATTCTTGATGTCATCTTGATGAGATGTGCTAAAGTTGGAGAGATAACAGACAGTTATCTTGACTGAAACATGTTGGTGTCTTTCTTAGGAGGCACTGTAATGTGAACTACTGTGTTCCATCCAGTCATAATATAGTTTATGGGACCTTTACATCATACTACTTAACATGCTGTATATTTATATGGAGTTAAGGTCAAATGAAAAAGAGCTTCATGCCCAGCTATTCATTGATGGAGAGCAGGTGGGGGAGGGTCTTTAATTTCAAATATCTGGACAATCAAATATCGGAAGACCTGACCTGGAGCCAAAACACCTGATTGAAAAACTCAGAAAAAGCCTGTTTTTCCAAGGAAGCCGAAAAAGAACAGCCTCCCACAAGATGTGCTGACTAATTCTTATCACAGTACTGTCGAAAGTATCCTGAGGTTTTACAGTCTGGTTCTTACAGTCTGCACTACAGTACTCCTGAAAAAAAAAGGCCTGTAAAATGTTGTCAACACAGCTCAGTGGATCCTCCAATACCCCCTTCCCTTCCCTCAGTGACATTTGTCAGCACTGCCTTCACAGTCAGTGCATTCAGGATTTCAAAGGCCGTCGCACCCTGGACATTGCTTGTTCAGCAGGCTCCCATCAGGCAGGCTGAGAACTGGACAAACAGCCAGAAACTGAGGCTACAATTTGTAACCCAGAACTGTAGATACTCATCCACAACATCAACAATCAATAAATCATACTCACTGTCATTATTATCAATATTGTCGTTATAGTCATTATTTAACACTTTTATATTCTTACTTACTTTATATTCCTACTAAATAGACTCTTTGAAAAATGTTTGGATGACTTTTAAGACTTTTTAAGTACCCTCTGACTGCACTGTTTTATTTATATCTTTTCATTATTTACTATGCTTGTTATTTGTTTAGTGCTGCTTTTTGAAGGGACTACCAAACAAAATTACATTATGCTATTATGCGCAACAACAAATAAAGCATCTATTCATCAGTGAAACTGCTGCCTGGGCTAAATCTGTCTTGCAACACAAAAGACACCTCAGCAGTTGATTTGCAATCTCACCATACGTTCAAAAGGGTCCTGTGTGTGAGCAGCTCTGTCTAAAAGTTCACTGTATTCCAGCTCTTCACACAGTCTCTGAAGGGTGTTGAGTGGCTCATTAAGATGCACAGGCATTGCCACTTTGGACAAGTCTTTGCCAATGTTATTCCTGAGGATGTTCCACAGGCTGATGGTGCTGTTATTGGGGCTGGGGGAGGGCAGGCACGATCGACGTTGGCAAAGTACAGGGCTTTCTTCTACAGAACCTAGGAAGAGATGAATAGATAGATAAATAGGATAAGACACTCTGGGAAGCACTGAGAAAATATGGAAATGAAATTATGATAATACAAATAAACCAGGATACAAAAAAGGACAGATCCACTGTGGCCAGTACTGTATTAAATCTACCTGAATTTGGTCTTTCACTTTCTGTTTCATTGCTGAAATTGTCCATGGAAAAGTTGTCACTAATATCACTGATGTATGAATCATCCTCGGATACCTAAAAAACACAAAACAAATGGCAGCTTGTAGATAATAGGCACATTTTTATCACCACTGGCAAAGAGAGAGAGAGAAAAAGAAAGCAATGGGTAGATCTCTTTGAACATCCTGTCATGTCAGCCCTGATTTTAATGAGTTGGAGATGAAGGGTTTCCTTGCACCTGGTGACAAAGTTGCACCTCAGTTCACTGTATTTTTAGCTGAAAGTAATTAACTTTTATTTTCACATTGCTTCCGCTCAGATTGCCATGCCTTTAGTCATGCAAGCATGAACACAGAAGGAAGGGAAGAATAAAGGAAAAGACAACGGACAATTTTTATAACACACGTCAGAAAACTTAATGTAGGACCTCATGATGTTAAATTAAATGTCTTGTTTTTCTCTATGCAGTGGCACACAGCTGAATAATCAGAGTGCTTCATGTAGCAAAACATTTTGAAGATACAGAAACGAAACAGATGGAATCTTGAGTACTGTAAATGGTAATTTATACATAAACCACATCTTGTGCTTGTTGTTATTAATTTTTCTCTCCAATTCTCACAGCTTTTCCTGTCAAACAGATGCTGCAGCAGAACTGCCATTACCATTGCACACAAGAAAAAATACTCGAGACACTTGCAGTAATAATAATCTAACTATTGGTTAAACTGTGTGTCACTGGTTGATCCGAAGTGAAAGACACTACTCATACTGACTACTGTTTACACTTACCTCATTTTCTGAGGAACTAGCGGACAACAAGACTTCCTGTGCATCAAAAAACTCGGTCAATGATTCTGCAATTGAAGCTCTGCTCTCATTGGATACTTGGTGTACGAGGGGCTGGGAGTCATCTATAGAGTCCTGTTTCTAAGAAAAACAATGTCCAGAGCTATAATAAATAATAAAAAGCAGTAGCTCTATAAAATCAAAAGAATTAGTAGTCTGAATGTACCACAATCCTAAACTATGTAGGCATACAAAATAAAATAAACAATGTAGTTATGACAGTATGAACAAAATCAAACAGGATATATCAACTCAGTATTACAGTTCTGCATTGCTATAAAAAAACAAAGCTTTGCAGGTATAGATGAAAAAAACTGTGTAGACATTATGCAAAATGTTTTAGTTTGTCTATCAAATTTTTATTAGAAAAATGTTTTACTAATGAACTGTATAAATTACAGTTTTAATTTATTAAAGTTTTGCACTTGCTCTCAGTCAAATAGATATTGCAACAACCTAAAATGCTCATGAACTTGCAAACTACCTCCCCCAAAAACCTGCAACTGGTAATAAACATGAATTTTCCCCACAAAGAAGAGAGCGAAGACATCTGAGCTCCATTATTACTGGAACTGATCATCAAATCAGAGCTAATCCCAAAGGAAGCGCATTAATTTTGCAATGCGTGTTCAACAAATTTCCAGGGACACAATTAAGTAGATCTGCTCACGTCGTCTCGTTAGCAAATCTGATTAAAAGAGCATAGAGCTTCCTTTTGAAGAGGATTATGTGGCAGGTAGTCAGAGGTTCTCTGAGCCATACCATGATGAAATGTGTTTGTAGAATAAAAATGCAAATTATGTCATCTTTTTTTTTATTTTCTAATACTCATTATGAGTCAAGTGAGGGGAAGGATAGTTAATTTTTTTCCATGGCAAATTCTAGACAGTGTGGGTTGTAAAATAAAGAGAGAGATAGTAGTGTAATAATCATCATGCTGGGGTGGGGAAAACCAAGTCACTGCATTCCTGCACCCACCTGCACAGGGGCAGTGAGATTTATTAGTGTGGGCTCTGCGATGTGGGACTCAGCATGAATCTTGCTCAGACGCTCTCTCAGCTCAGAGTTCTGGGCTAAAGCCTGGAAAAATAACCGGTGTAAACATTGTTTATGGCACACACACCCAACCAGAATGACCTCAAATCCTGAATACTTTTATGAGTTATGAGTTATGGAGGAATAGCTAAGAACCTGCGAGGTATTTAGAGTCAAAGAAATGTGTCGGCGTAAAGAACACCAACATTTTGATGTGGCAAAAAATGACTTCTTTTGCCAGCTTAGAAATTGTTTACCACCACGCCAACACAATTCTTTGCTGATGCCATGACAATGAATGTGTATAACCAAAGACAGAAAGCAGAAGAAAAGGTGGGAAGCTGCAACCAGAAAAAAACACGACTGCTGAACGTGGTCTTATTGAGGTGGGCAGACATCACACTAGGAGCTAGTAATCCCACTAAAAGGCTCGTCTATGTGTCATGCCTGACAAGCGTTGGGGGAGGACACGGCTTCTGAGGGTTGTGTTGAAAAGAAGGTGAATACCTAACCCACTTCCACTGACTGAAAGCTTTGCCATGTTGCAGAGTGTTTTGCTTCACATACCGCTGCCAGTGTGTTCTTCAAATTAACAACTTGTGGTGAGGTCGGGGGACACGATTCATGATCCAGATATTGCTTTAATCTCTCCCTCTCAGATGTTAGTGAACTCAGAACAGACTTCATGGTCGTGTGCACTGTAGCAACAATGGAAAAAGAGAAGCGCCATAACTGCAATATGCATTTCATCAGAATGAGATGAATCCAACATACAGCATAATGTACAAAAGAAACAGTTGTATTCTGTCACACAATACCAGCAATAAAATGTGAGTGTTTGTCTCTAAACCTTCATATTACAGTACTACACACTTCATCACTGATTAAGAGATTACCTGACTGAAAAGTAAAAGTGTTATTACAGATCCCTGTATTAGACTGAAGTCACCCTCCATTCATAGATCATAATCCAAAACATACAGACATCAGAAGTTTAATAGTTAAGTGTAAACACATTCATTCTCATCATTAAGCATTTTTTGGCTTTTGCATGTTATCTTCCTGTTTTTTATTCATTCATTCATTTATCTTTTCCATTTCCACAAAATTTTTTAAAAATGATTCATGCCCCATCACAATAATAAATCACAAAAACCTTTTTTTGGCCCCAAAGCGATTAAGCAGCTCTCATGATTGCTAACAAACTTCCATGCTTGTCTCCATTGGGATTTTGAACCACTTATTTTCTGCAATGAATCTAATACAACTCAGCAATTCAAGTTGCAGGGTTTCAAAACAGACTCTCCAGCAGCCAAAATCTCCATTGACGCAAACTGACCAGGACACTATTCTCAGACAAAAACACTCAAAATTTTAGCCAGCCTTTGCAAAAGCTCACTTGCAAACAAAACAGAAAGCTTTTTGGTATTTAATTCTTTGGTCAGATGACATTACAATTAAAATGTTTGAACATGGGAGTGTGTTGCTACTTTGCAAGAGAAACAACAAGAGCTTAGTCTAAACTTCCTCACATTCAAGCATATTGATGAGAGTGTAGGCACTGGGTAATCATGTTTAGGTAAACTAACCATTTCTATTCCAGAGGAAAACCTCAGGCAGGAAGAAGAAAAACCTGAGATGGGCTGGTCCTTTAATGAAGGCGGGGTTCTAATTGATACAACCAATGAAGTCAGTAAATGGCTGACAAAAAACATGTCTGGTATGTCCCAGCCAGAGTCCAGAATACACACAAAAATATACAGAAAAACCCTCTGTAAAGACTTGGGAGATGGCAAAGAATGCTTTCTAGTGTCAACAAACTGAAAGATGCCACAGATGAGAAGAGATGTAGAACCCAGTCAAACATCTCACCATGAAAAGCCTGTTAGTTTTCACAAAAACTGATTGATTGATTGATGTGATAGTACATAAAAGCTTTGCCATTAACTTTTGATGTAAGTTTTGATCAATTCTGTTTTGTAACAATGAATAGTTATATCTCAAAATGTTCTACTTATACTTGAGCACAGTGTTATACCTGTTATACCTTTGGCCAATCCAGACAAAAACAACTCCACTGTGAATTAATTTTTCACTATGAATCAAACACACAAGCCTCCACACATAAGAAGCAGAAATCTTATAGTCACAAAAGGGAAATTCAGAATTTTATTGTTTAAACAAATGTAAATTGCTTATCAAGGATAACTGATACAAATGTAAAATAAATCGACGATTTACACTCACAGTTTGTTGCAACACGGCAGAAATCCTCTTGCAGTTTTGCCACATCAAAAGGGGAATCCAAGGATTCAGGGTCAGCTTTTTCATTGCCGAGTGCGGCGGTGGAAAGGTTGGGGTTAGAGGCATGGAGACGGATAGAGCCAGTAGAGATGCAGCTTGGCACCTGCGGTAAGAGCAGGAAGAACAGCTGCTGAAAAGACTGATATTGAGAAAAGATTTAGTGCTGGAAAGATTTACTTTATTGTCATGTTCTCCACCTGCAGAGTTGCTTTGACATCTTTATTGTAGTTTTTATTGCGCCATTTCCTTGGAAGTCTCTTTTCTTTTTTGGGGCTGTCAAATGTAGATGTCTAGTGAACATAAATGTAGACACTGATGGTTAGTAGAGAGACTATATTAAGGACAGGAAATTGTCTTACAACTGCTTCAAGGGACAAAATGAAAGAAATTCTTTATTTAGCAGCAGCTGACTTGAAGGTAAATTATAAAAGACATAGAAGTAACTGCAGGGAATTCACCTTTTATTTTGGATATAAGTTCTAGTTGAGAGCCTATTGTATTACAGCCATTACTTCTAAACCTCCTCTGCATGTTAATATTTGGCAGAAATAGAGACACAACACTGACCTGTAGCGCTTGAATAGATGGAGCAGAGTAGGTGCGGTGAAGGACCTCCATGCTTTGTAGCAGGTGGTTCAGCTCCAGCAGGTAGCCCTCACACACCGACAAGTCTGTAGGGAAGGAATATGACTGATAATCAGAAAAGCAGGACAAAAAGATAAAAGGACACCGCCATCCCCCCACCCTCAAAGAACATAGAGGGGCACATAAATTTGGAGTAGCTGGCATTTTGGCCAATGTAGACAAACCCAACAACCACTTTCTGCAAGGCAGTAAAAATTAAGCAGGTATCACTGAAGTCAGTCACTCTGACACCACAGGGAGCAAATCCATACCAGCTCATAAAGCTACTGTAGAGCATGTCCATTCCTCACGTTCAAATTGGCAATGCTAAAAGGCTTGCTTCTCCTGCCAGGACATTTATATCAGTTGTTTTTTAAAATTATTATTATTCTTTTCCAGTATGCGTGTGTATATGTACGTATGTATGTACGTATATACTGTATGTATATATATATATATATATATATATACAGTTGTATGGAAAGTATTCAGACCCCTTTAAACTTTTCACTTTTTGTTACTTTGCAGCCATTTGCCAAAATCAAAAAAGTTCATTTTAATTCTCATTAATGTGCACTCAGCACCCCACCTTGACAGAAAAAAACAAGCAATGTAGACATTTTTGCAAATTTCTTAAAAGAGAAAAACTGAATATCACAAGGTCATAAGTATTCAGACCCTTTGCAGTGACACTCATATTTAACTCACAGGCTGTCCATTTCCTCTGATCCTCCTTGAGATGGTTCAACTCCTTCACTGGAGGCCAGCTGTGTTTAATTAAACTGATTGGACTTGATTAGGAAAGGCCTGTCTATATAAGACCTTACAGATCACAGTGCATGTCAGAGTAAATAAGAATCATGAGGTGGAAGGAACTGTCCAAAGAGCTCAGAGACAGAATTGTGGCAAGGCACAGATCTGGACAAGGTTACAAAAAAAATTTCTGCAGCACTAAAGGTTCCTAAGAGCACAGTGGCCTCCATAATCCTTAAATGGAAGAAGTTTGGGACGACCAGAAACGTCCAACTAAACAAAGCAATCGTGGGAGAAGAGCCTTGGTGAGAAAGGTAAAGAAGAACCCAAAAATCACCGTGGCTGAGCTCCAGAGATGAAGTAGGGAGATGGAAGAAAGTTCCACAAAGTCAACTATCACTGCAGGCCTCCACCAGTCCGGGCTTTATGGCAGAGCCAGTGCAAGACATATAAAAGCCTGCATACAGTTTGCCAAAAAAACACACGAAGGACTCCCAGACTGTGAGAAATAAGATTCTCTGGTCTGATGAGACCAAGATTGAAATTTTTGGAGTTAATTCTAAGTGGTATGTGTGGAGAAAACCAGTCACTGCTCATCACCTGCCCAATACCATCCCAACAGTGAAACATGGTGGTGGCAGCATCATGCTACGGGGGTGTTTTTCAGCTGCAGGGACACGACAACTGGTTGCAGTTGAAGGAAAGTTGAATGCGGCCAAGTACAGAGATCCTGGAAGAAAACCTCTTCCAGAGTGCTCAGGACCTAAGACTGGGCCGAAGGTTTACCTTCCAATAAGACAATGACCCTCAGCACACAGCTGAAATAACAAAGGAGTGGCTTCAGAACAAATCTGGGACCATTCTTGACTGGCCCAGCCAGAGCTCTGACTTAAACCCAACTGAGCATCTCAGGCGAGACCTGAAAATGGCTGTCCACCACCGTTCACCATCCAACCTGACAGAACTGGAGGATCTGCAAGGAAGATTGGCAGAAGATCCAAAATCCATATGTGAAACATTTGTTGCATCATTCCCAAGAAGACTCATGGTTATACAAGGTCAAAGGGGTACTTCTACTCAGTACTGAGCAAAGGGTCTGAATACTTATGACCATGTGATATTTCAGTTTTTCTTTTTTAATAAATTTTCAAAAATTTCTGCATTCCTTGTTTTTTTCTGTCATGATTGGGTGCTGAGTTTAAATATATGAGAATTAAAATGAACTTTTTGATTTTGGCAAATGGCTGCAATGAAACAAAAAGTGAAAAGTTTAAAGGGGTCTGACTGAATACTTTCCCTACCAACTGTACATATATATATATAAAGTTTAAAGGGGTCTGACTGAATACTTTCCCTACCAACTGTACATATATATATATATATATATATATATATATTGCATATATATATATATACATACATACATACATATATATATATATATATATATATATATATATATATATATATATATATATATATATATATATATATATATACCGTAGCTATGGTGAGGGCTAGGGAATGCATTATGTCAGCAACTCACTTAGATATAAGTAAAAGATGTGTGTGTGCATGTATACACAAATGTATGACCGGACTGTTGCATGCATTTTCAGAGAGCTTGCTATTTACAAAATCACAGCTTCCCACTGACAGCAAGTCATAGAATCTTAATGACTGAAAACTCAGACAAACTGCATCAGTAATCACTAGTTTCTTGCTTTTAATAACACTGCCTTGCCAGACTTATCTAACATGCAAATAAGACAGCAGGAAGATGTAATCATTGGAATTGACTGAGACAAGTGACAAATGTCATTGTAAATCACAAATTAAATCAGCGGCTTCAATCAAAGTTAGAAGTCCTCTGTCTGTCACTTGCAACTTTACCTTTACTTAAAAGGTTGATTTTATTGCCTTGATTTTGTAGCAACAAAGTCACCACAATAACACACATTCACAGAGGCATACACCACCAGTTCAACGTGATTTCCAGCCAATTTTAACCACCATTAACCATTAACCACCACTGTTTGTTTGTCAGGTAGATTTTATAAGATGACAGTACAGAGAAGGTATTGAGAGATGTGTTTGAACACATGCAACTCTGAGATTTACACAACATGCCAGAAAGCAGTTTAGTATGCACCAATCTGCCAGGTGGCGTGTCCAAAATATACAATGATGCCTTACTACATCTGGCCACATTTTTCTTGACCCTCACCCTCTTTGCAGTGGAAGATATGCCACAGTGTCTTAAATGGGAAAACAGAAACTAACTAAAAAAAAGCACAAATCCTTTGCATTAGAAATCACATGCACTTTCTTTCTTAGTGTTTTTTCTTCTATGGAGGGGGCAGATCCAGCTGTAAAAGCTGGATTCAAGCAGCTGATAGTTTGGAGGCAGGAATATCTTTCTGCAAATATGACTACAGTTTTCTCCAGTTTACCCTTTTGATGACTAATATTGATAGCATTCTGATATTTTCACACTCCCTGTTTTTAAAACATCTTCTATTTAATTTACTCATACAATAGCGCTGGTCTGTGTAAGGTGTGTGCACTGTTACCGTTACTTTTTTTTACTCATTTATTTTTATTATACTGTTAAGATCCCCGAGGGGAAATTAGGGCTCTGCATTTTACCCATCTCTGTACAGTGGTACCAGAGAGCAGTGGGCTGCTACTTGGGGTGCCCGGGGAGCAGTTGGTGGGGGTTAAGGACCTTGCTTGGGGGTCCACAGTGGTTCACCTGAGGGTCGTGTCAGCTGCTCAAACCCAGGTCCTCCGCGCCAAGGCCCATGACGCTACCACTAGGCTACCCACTCCCCCACTCCTGGCCTTTGTATTGGCCAGGACACTTTTGTAAAAAAAGAAAAATAAATCCTGACAGTTCTATTTTCCTGGTGAAAATAATAAAAAACAAAGCCCACAGGAGACAAAGAGGCTCTTGTGTAAATAGCTAGTGTAGCTTCCTCTGATCAGGACCAGTTTGTTGAATCCACTGTCAGGATGAAAGGAGATGGTCAGTATTCTTTTCTTAAGCTGCTGCCCCTGCAACACACCTTGAACAAGCAACAAAAGAAGGCTGGATGAAAGGGAAAAAAGATATATTGATGGCACACTGTCACAGCTTGTAAATCAAACATGAACTGAACGGTTCCACAAAAATTTGCATTCCCACATTTGTCTGGTGATACAAGGCTGTAACTTTGCAAAGGAGCAGACATATGGGCTCTGCTAAGTGTTGAAAGACTCACAAATTTAGTGAGAAGCTCTACTGTCTCACCTTTGGAGCATTTGTCCATGTCATCAGATGTCTGGAGCCAGGCAGCTACTTTCGCCTGGCTGTTGGAGCTTAAGGGGAAGGGTCCTGCTGAATGCACTGTGGACTGCCTTCGTATGGACAAACACTGCAGAAGAAAATAGAATCAAACGTCAGACCAACAGCAACTGCACTTTATTCATAAAGAAATATTTCTGTCAAGGGATTTTGCAGTTTAAATGAAAAACGAATAAAGTACATTTAGTTAGTGAGTCTGCTCTGCTTGATAGAGACCAACACAGTAACAAGTTGTGTGATATGTAGTGCTCAGGTGTACCCTTCTGATAGAGGCACCCTCGGCCATGGTGGGGGAGTTGGGGGAGGGGTAGTGAGGATAGTAGAAGGACTTCTCGTTAGGGCAAATCGCAATCTCATTTTGCCGGTAAAGCCGATGGTGACGCAGCTTTGAAACCCATTCATCAAACAGCTCCTGTGACTTAATCTGCAGAGCAACACTACAATTAGAAATCAACTCAAGGAGAAGTCATGTGAAGGAAGTGGAAAGCACATAGAAAGATGGAGGACACTGTGACTAATATTTCCTTAAAATGACACCATATTAAATAAAACAAGTAATTTGAATGTAATCAGGGAAGTAGAAATAATCTGGATTGTGGGAGATGCCTTTTATGCATTGGTTTTGTGGTTTACCTTTAGGTGATAGATGTTTTCCTCAGCGTCAAGATCAATACACTTGGTTTTCTTCTTAATGGCCATGACGGAGAGACCCACATCAATGCAACCATGCAATTTCCCTTTCTCAATCTAAGAGTCAACGCAAAAACACTATAAACATATTAGACTGAGCATATTATAAGTGCTACAGGATGCTGTTTAGTCTTAAAATAGAATAATAGTCCCTTTATTGGCTTTGCCAATTCAAAGCTGACTTTCTGCATCCCTAAAATATAATGTATGTGCAAAAGGGGGATTGAGTGGGAATTAGGGCCTATTGTATCTGCAGACACAGATTCTCAGAAGCTTGAAAGAAAAATTACGAAAGACATAAACTGTCCTTTGTAATCTTCTGTAACTGACAAGTCCTCATATCAGAGCCAGAAGCTTTTGTACTCACATCAGCACTGCACTTGCCATACTTAAGAACTCCCTTGTCCAGGAAAAAGTATCTCTGTAGAGAAAAGGACAGCGAATAAGCACGTGAAATATAACTAAAATGACACATAACATTACTGACAGAAAGCCTCAAGTCTTTTATGACTCTGTCAGGGTCAGCCTCTTGATAATGTAAGTAATTAGTGTCTCTGCAGTGAGATGTTTGTCCTCCCAGATTCTTCTCTCGGATCTGTCCGCCTTTATCACTCTTCTTTTCATTCACATGCAATCTCTCTCCTCCACTCTATTTCTAAATGGAATTCTTGGGACTCATACTGTACGCCACAAGAATCAGATTGTTGAAAGCACAGAGACCAGACTGGATGTCAATACTAAATGTATATGGCTCTAGTAACCAACAGGCCATCAGCTAATGCATCTGAGTGGAACAACAAGATATCTTAGCATTATTATCCAGGAAAAGCTTTCAGACAGAGTGTAAACAGGCACTGACACAGGTCACGTGTAACTCTCCTGCATCTCCCGCACAAGCTCATTCAATTAGTTTAAAACTCAAATGAGTCATGTCAGCAGGTTTGTCAAGAGAATGTGGAAAGTGTGGAAAAAGCTGGCAAATTGAATTGACAGCCGTCACAACTTAAAATATGTAATGACATCTATCACAGAAAAGTGTAATATCACACAAGGCATTTAAGGACCTTGCAAAGGTTTTATCATACCTTGTGCCAACCCTTCATAGGCCACTTCCTTCTTTTCAGCATGTAGCCCTCTTGTTTCTGGGGCTCAAGAACACTGCTGAATCCTCCACGCAGGCCTTCCACTATTTCCCAGCTGTCCTGCAGGCACAGTACACATGGTTTTTGAGATCTCTGAGATAGTTTCTAGATGGTTTAGTTACGCAAATTAATCAAATTAGCCACTCAGAAGGTGAAACTTGAGAGTTAAGACCATGCAATTTATGACTGAATTTATGACTTTAGATCTGCAGCATCATTTTAATCCAGTGTCAGCCAGTCAGTGCAAGGCTCTGAGAGCTGGAGCTCAGACTGTTAGTGCTACAGGCCTATAAAGTTAGGTGTCAAGAGTTGTTATTTACACCTCATGGTCACATTTTCAAAATTAGCTTACCTACAGTATGTCATCTCGCCTCATGCAATAAACATGTTCTGACTGAGATTGGACCGGTCAAATCTAAATCCCCTGCAAATGCAGAGATTAGGATGATAATTCACCATGGATTTATCTACAATGCAGTGCTTGTTCTCCTGAAGTGGCAAGATTTCCTGGAAGGCTTTATAAACACTATAGAGGATTTCATATTATATTTTTGTGCACACAGAAAATACTGCATTATTTGTTCTGTATATGTTTTCTGTTTAAATTTGTGTGGAAATAATTGGCTCAATCAGTTAGTCAAACACAACTTTACATCACCGTGAACTTTTGCAAATCATTCTCACTCTTTATGAATATGTTTTTTATTTAATTAATCACATAATCATAAAGTATAACTCTTGTTTATGGGAGTCGATTATGTTGATATTGGAGTATTTTAAAATGATCCCCTAAATACCATAACATTATCTACAAAAACAATAACAGTGTTCATGTCACAGCCACCCCAAGAGACTTGGGATCTTTGGCAGAGGTTTGAGGTGACTTACAGTTTGTTCGCTCAGTGTGTCCCTGACTGTTCCAGTTTAACAGTCCTGGCTCGACAAACCCTATCAGCTAGACAAGCTGAAGGTGAGCTTGTCAAAACTAAAGGGGATGAGGAGAAGACAAGGGCACAGCTTGTGGGCTGATCTTTCAGTCTCCCCAACACTCGTCGTCACGGCTCCCTCCTCTGACACAGTCACACAGTGAGTCATTACCGTCACATACTGCCTATGCACTTTTCTTCAAGGTCAAAATACACTTGGCAATGCAGTGCCAAGAAAACAGTTTTACTCATTGGAGAAGCTCTCAGCATAAAGACACTCTAAATTCCAATCTTTTAAAACTTGTCTAACAGCCTGTATCTCCTGCTGTCCTGCATCATGATGGTTATCTGGGTTATCTGGGGAGTCTGAGCTTTGTCCTTAAAAAGCAAGTGTGATAAAATATTTAAATAAAAAATACACTAAAGTGATTGTGCCCTTTGCCCATGCCCTTCTTTCATGCCCAGGAGTCTCTCTCTTTTAGTGTCTCTTGTGTAGGATCAGGTGCATGGTTGCCAGGTACCCAGCTGACTCTCATCATTCATCCTGTCTATATACAGTTGTGCTTGAAATTGTACATACCCTCCCATTAAAGACAGAAAATAAACTCTGCTGCCAGTGAAATAAGTTGAAATTGACTAAAGTAATAACATTTAAAAAAAAAATCTCAATCATGTCATTACTTTTGAAATGTGGTTCAATAGATATATTAAAAACACAAACAAAAAATCAAACAGACAAAAAAGCATGATGGGGCTTCTGAACTAAAATATTGTTGAACAACACTCTGAGGTGTTTTTCTGTCAATGAGACTTCAACAAGATTTCTACACCTGTTGACAGGTATTTTGGTGCACTGTTTATGAGCAATGTACTCTAATAGTTTTTTTTTTTTTTAAATGTTCTTTTCAACCAAAATTCAAAAGTCGTATTTTGTTTTTCTAAATTATAATTTGTTAATATTTTCTATTATTACTTTGTTTAGTTTCTTGTTATTTGAATAATTTTTGGGGGGACAAATAATAATTTCAGTTGGGCTTTATCCCAAATAACAGGGCCAAGCAAGGTTACATCACAAAGTGCTTGTCACGCAGCTGTTGCTGTGTGACAATAAATGTAAAAACAAGGAAAGCGCCAGTTGCGGCAGTCGCAGCAGTTGCGAGTTTCGCAGTTGTGTTTTGTTTCTTAATCTTGCCACAAGTCCCTTTAACTTGAAACCTGAAGCTTATTTTACAAATGTCATTCCAGATTTCTGAAAAATGTTTGTGTGCCAGCTTATACAGTCTATGTGTGCCAGTCACTATAAACATTCATGTCAAGGACCACCAAAATATTTAGCTGTGAAAGAATATAACAATTCTGAGAAATAAACAGCTTCTTGATTTATTTAATTGAAAGGCATTATATATATTAGAAATGCAATCATCCTTTATGATCCTTTAAGCTAAATTACGACTGTAGACTAAAAAAAATACTGTTTTATTTGATAGCCTTCCTGCCTTGATATTTGGCCTTCGTGCCCTCCAAAAGTTGACAAAAACCAAAGGCCAAGTGGCCTTGCCCCTAAAATGATGAAATTCCAGAGCTGCCTGCCATCATCCACACCTTGGCAACTGTTTTGCCTGTGAACAGTCTGCCCTTATTGCACTTGCTGTGTGGACTTTAGAGACTAGTTTCATTCCGTTCTGTTCGTGTAGTGTCGCAACTGCTTGGATTTTTAGATAGTTTTGGGTTTTCTTAATTTATTTGTCCAAGGTTCTTGGTTTCTTTTGGTTAGTAGTTTTAGTTGTTTAGCCATTAGGACTCCTTAAGTAGTCTTTCTGTTTACACAGTGGTTTGGAGTTGAAATCGCTAGGCCTTGTTTTGCTATATAATTAATTCATTCATTCATTTTCTGTACCGCTTATTCCAATTCAGGGTTGCTGGCGTTGCTGTAGCAGTCCCATCAATTATCAGGTGAGAGGCAGGGTACACCTTGGACAGGTCGCCAGTCTGTCACAGGGCCAACACAGAGAGACAGACAAACACGCACGCTCATATTCATTCCTAGGGGTAATTTAGAGTGATCAATTAACCTAATATGCGTGTCTTTGGATGTTGGAGAAAGCCAGAGTACCCGGCTTATATAGTCGTATTTGAATATGTTTGTTTTAAGTTTTTAGCTTATTGGTGTTGCTCCTTTCCTTTTTAAGTTGTAGACCATCCAGCCAGGTTTATTGGTTTCTCTTTTTGGCTCCGCTTTAGGTTGGGGTGTCTGCTTTGATTTCATTCGTTTGAGCAGCATCTCTAACCCTATCTCATTTTTCAGTTACCCAGTATACTGTATGCGCCTTCTTTCTGCCTCTTGAACAGTAAAACCACTTTACTCCACCTTAACACCCTAAAGCCAGTGCTCTTTTGTTGCATTTCCAAATGCCCTAGCTGAGTTGGGGCATATTCCCAACACTGGGCTGGTACCTAGTCAAAGTTAATTGTCAGTGGATCTTCCTCTATTGGTTGAAGCTGAGTTAGATTATTCAGGGCTGAGCAAAATCTGTTATATGATTTTATGTTTCTCCAAATGTGATCCTTTCATTTGAAAAACTAAGAGATGACCACCTGTGAATATAAAACCCCCTCCAAAACACTAATGGCTGCTATAAGCTTAACTGAATACTACAATATTCTATATACCACGGCAGGATATTACACTATACTGATTTTCCCCAATTGTTTTCTGTATATTTTTTCTTTTTCTAATAAGAATGCTTTTACCGCCCCTGTAGTTGTTGTTTCTTCAGAACTATTAACTAGAAATGACTGTCCTGTGTTTGTTGTACTCAAAGGGTACTTAATTACATTCATTTCCAAAAGGAAATGTCATGTTGGTAATGAAAAAATAATGAGTGTGCAGCCTGCAGATAAACGCTCAAAGCAAATGGAAAAACACTTGGTACATGATGCTAATATATCCTAAGTGAGGTGTCTGAGAGGAATACCTTTGTGGGAATTGTTGCGCAATTTTCTTTTACTCATTCAAAGCACTAAAATGATCCACATTTGTGAAAATGTGATCTTTCACTATGAAAGAGTAGCTGGATTTCTTAGCTGAAGTCTGTATTTGAGAGCAAGTTGCTACCCTTTAATCCCACAGACTGCAAAATAAGAAAAAGGACACAGTTTAGCCTCATTCTCTCCGTACATGTAACCACAGGGGAATGATCAGTGCAACACGAGTGCTACCTGTCGGCTGTCATGCTTGGACGAGGAGCTGCTGTTGCTGCGTGACAAGGAAATCTTCTGTGAGATGGCTGAGCTGCGCTCCTCTGAACTCATCTTGCTGCAGACTGGCCAGCGTTGGCTACAGCTTGAATGCAGGGGTCATTCCTGTACAGTACATGGAAAGAAAAGGTGAAAAGGGACCATGTGGAGACAGTGTGGCCAGAAAGATTATTTGAAGAGTAAGAACCTCCTAAAAGCCTTTCAGCGCTCACTGAAAAATACATTAGACTGCTTAGAGTGATTAGTTTTTCTATCCTCATGTAGCAGAAATACGGCTGTAATGAGAAAAGCTGCACATAACGCTTAACAGAACACAACATTGACAGTCAGCTCTCGAGGATATAAATTAGACTGCTACTAGACTGCACGTTTAAATAATTTATGTTGTACCCTTTCATAGAGTTATGGATTATAAACATTTTAAAATCCCATGAATCTGAAAGCAAACACTTAAAATACATATGCACAACAGTGTGGGAAGACATACTGTATTCAGACTACAGGAAAAGTATATAACTGTTTTCTGTAGGTATATTTATGTTTTCAAAGTGTCCCATTTGTGTTTAATTATTTGATGTTTTTTAAATAATCAACAACAAAACAAATTAAATTATTCTTACAAAAACTGTCATAAAGAACAAGCAATGTGACATTCTAAACAAGAGAAAATCCTTCCCAAGAGACATGTGATCAGTGTTTGAGTAAATGTCACTGAGTGGTAGTTGGTATGACTCCACATCTCTACATGACAGTAATGAGAAACATAAAAGACAAGTGTCACATGTAAGGGTACAGTGAAATGTGAGATAATGAGCTAAGCGTGAGATCATCACCTCAATAGAGTGTAACAAAATAATTAGACCTCTTAAGGAATGACAGCCTTCAGTCAACTGCTGCACTACACCCAGTCTAAATAACATTACGTGCCCAGCCCACTGCAAAGCCCATCAAACCAGTTTTCACTAATTAAGTGCGAGTGGCAGTTTGTCATAGTTCAACCACCAGGCAGAGTGTGCATTTGTGGACATCTTGTCATCCAACCATGAATGGGCAGCAGGCCATTAGTTTATCTTTACTCAGGATTTTAGTTACTTTGAGGGCCATAACGCTGGAGACAATTGCCATGTCAAAGGAATAGTACACCCACAGAATGATGTGCATTCATTTTCTATTCACCATCATGCTGAGCAAGACTCTGAAGCACTTTTCTGATATCTGAAATGCAGCCGGAGATCGGACAGGTTTTAGTTTTTCCCCAACTTTCATATAATGGAGTTCACCGGCGACTGAACCAAATAATAATACATTTTATCTAAAAGCGCCTTATCAAAACACACAAGGTCACTGTACACAGACATTAAAAACATAAAAAAACATTAAAACAACAATATAAAATGCAAAGACAAATTAAAACTGGTATCAAACCAGGAACAACAAGATTTTGTGAAGAGGCTAGGTGGGGTATGATTGTCTAAACAGAAATGCTTTGAGTCAGGTTTTGAAATGAGTAAATGAGTCCAGGGTACGGAGATGGGTAGGGAGGGAGTTCCAGAGGCGGGGGGCAGACCGACTGAATGCCCTGTGGCCCATAGTGGTCAGACGGGCCTGAGGGACAGTAAGTTGGCAGGTATTGGAGGATCTTAGTGAGCGGGTGTTTAGGTGGAGAAGGTTTGAGATGTATGAGGGAGCCATGTTATGGAGAGCCTTGAAGGTAATGAGAAGTAGTTTGAAAGCAACTCTTTGTTTGATTGGAAGCCAGTGAAGTTGTTGTCTTAGCGTTTACCCACGTTGTCCAATGTTTGACCCACAATGCCATGCAATCTGTAGTCCACTTCCTGTCTTTGGTTCCCTTGAATTGGACCGAGACCTGCGTTTGCAGGCAAACCGAGTCTACTTGTTTGTTCCGGATCAGAGTCTGTTTGCGCATTCACAACTCCCCTAAACAAAGCGGACTTTCCGAGCAAACAGACTCGGATTCAAATCAAAAAAGCTTTGTGAATGCGCCCTATATCACAACTCTTCCTCTTTCACTACCAACCCATACCTTTCCCCTCATTCATTAAACGGGGATTTACGAATATAATAGATATCCTCACTTACAGCTTCGACATCCCCTAAACAGCTGACCCTGCTACACTATTCAGGCATCATGTTTGAACCAGACAGAGGGTGATTCTCAAGGAGAAGAAGCTAAATGGCACAAAGTAACAAAGTTATGAAGAGGTAATGTGACACTTAAGCCGTTTTCAGACTTGCATTGCGGAACATGAGCAGTAAAGTTCATCCGCTCTTTAAACGGACTCGTCTTTTCAAACATGCCGCTTCGTTGTGGACTTATCGCATCCCGGGTGCTTTCAGACATCAGGAAATGTTGCGGAAAAGTCAGCCCCTCAGTCCGGAACATTTCTTGTGCATTTAGCCAAAACGACGTGCCGCAACATTTCCGCTCTTATGACATGGGGTCTAGCCGGTACATGTCCGCTACATCTCTGGGGCAAAAGAGCAGATCGCATGTCTCAATGCAGGCGTTATAAAGGACAGAGTCCGCAATATTACCGCTTTCCAGTGCAAGTCTGAAAGGGGCTTTATATTTACTAAAGCTCATACCAAGCTCTGGCTCATTTTGTAACTCTTATTGTTTGACCAAACAGGTAATAATGAATGGGACTGTTAAATCACATCATGATGAAAACATGATTCACAAGCTTTTCACCTGAGAAATGGCGCCGGCTTGCACTCTTTTTCAGAAAGACCTTGAGTGCAGTGACAGACGAGGTTAGGCCAGTGGATATTGGCTGCATGCACTCAAGTTGTTTCCACTTCAGTGCAGGAAGAGCAAGACAGAGACACATTCATTTTAAACATTTCTCGTCATAGTTGTGGTGTCTCCTGAATAAATGCTTGGAACAATGCCACACGTTTAAGTTGGTTCAGTGACTAAACTCTGTTGTTCTATGTGTGGCAAGGTACGCAATGGAGGGCCCGAGCGGGATTTGATCCCCAGACTCCTGGGTGAGAGTCATGCGCGCTGACCAGTAAGCCAAAGGGGTATCCCTGTGGCCAAGTAGCCAGGGCGCATGATCAGTCGGAGGCATAGTGACAGGACCATCAACTGCCACATATGGTTTAAAATTTGAAACAATGACCTAAAGAAATAAAAACTGCAGATTTCTGTGGCGTTTTTCATTGTACACAATCAGAAAAAAAGAAAACAAAAATCCACATCCCTCATGACACCTTTAAATGAGACAGTGAGACTTACAGAAACTGAACATGTCATGTCTGCACTTCACAACAAGAGTAATGCCAATTAACTGAACAACCTCACTCAGCAAACATTCAGATTGATTCTTCTAATACTGTATGGCAGATATGGGTGTGTAAACTGTCCTTTCTGTGACTTATAAGATTGATTTCAATTGGATAGAAGAAATATTTACCCATTTAAACATAGCTATAGATACAGTATGTACAGTACCTGTACATATACATTGATAGATAACCATGCATGCTAGAACTCATACCTTCAGCCAATTTATAATGACCAATTAACATGCATGCCATTGGACTGTGAGAGGAAATCCAGGCTCTTAGAGAAAATTCATGTTGGCACAGAACATGCAAATGGAAATCAGCTAGTTGTTCGATTTCCAATGAATATATAAATAAAGACTCCATTTCTGTTTGCTTTGTAGTTTTGTTCCTAGAAACTGAGCACAGTATTTGGCTTTCCTGCAGCATGAAATGTTGATACATCCTAAATTACTTTGACAAATGTATAAAAGTGCCCTAAGATAAATAGTTGCTGTAACTAATTTCCAATTCAAAGGCCATTAAACTCTTGTGGAGAAAGGGCGCAATATATGATGTCATAAAAAGAGCTCCTGTGGAAAGTAAAGCGAAATTAATGTTTAATCCAGCTGTTTTATACATGTAAATAGAGATAGTATTAGTTATGTGTAAACAACGATTTCCCTTATCACAAATAATTGTACTTAAGTTATTATGTAGTCATAGTGATGTATTCTTTGGATCATACTGACCAATTCTTTATATTGTCACAGTTTCTGCCCTCTGTAGAAATAACAAATGATTATTCAACTCACTACTGAGTTAAACACCACTTAGGGTTTTCTAAAAAAAAAAATACCAAAAAACCTAATTTTCAAATGGTATAATCTGTTAAAACAATTTGACATTAATAATTAATCTGTTGATGGGGACGACCAATGAGGACTACACAATGAGATAAAAGCTCCAAAAATTCCAGTGAGCTGATCCTTACCACCATTGTGTCTTGGACTGAGTAAGACACACCACACGCTGAGTATGAAGTCGCAGCAAGGTTAATTACATTACCCGTTTTGCATCAGCGTGCTTAGCACCACATCATGGCCCCAGCCTCTCGTGTTAGAGAAAAATGTGGTTATCTGAAACCTCCACTGTGGCCAAGCCAGCACCAACACTCTGTCTTTGAACCACAGGATGGTGTTTAAAAAAGCTATGTGCCTAAAATGAATCTATAGACCAAAATGGTTAAAAATACAAAAGGCACTGCCTGATAGCAGTTCAGTATGTCTTTTGCATTTTGCTGCTCAATCAATACAAAACCCCATCAACTGACCATGTGTTGAAGCAGTGTGAGCTAGAGACAGCAGTGATTTATACCACACTAAATGTAATCTATCTATCTGTCTACCCAAAGCTCCCTTACCTTCTCGTATTATTTATTCATCCTTTTTCCACTGATATGTGCAGGTCAGTAACGCTGTCGCCCTTCAGGGCGCCTCTTTTCATCTTATGTAACATCACTTCAGTACTTCTCAGGCTTTTGTTGAGGGGACGGCAGTGTCAGACGTCAGAGTTCCACTCATCAGCCTTGCTTACAGTAGAGCTGTATATGTTTACACAGTAGCTGTGTTTACAGTTTAAGGGCACAGTGATTACAGGTTTTTGCTTTACTGAACAGCTGTTGCTATAATTAAAGATTGAGAAAAACAACCAAATGTATGACAGATAAAATAGTAGGCACACGAAAACAGTCAGTGTAAGTCATTATGATAAATCCAAGTAGTTTATGATCAGAGCTGTAAGATTAAAACTGAAACTGAGTAAGCAAACTTTTGCGGGGGCCAAATGAATGCATGGGTCACATGAATGAAAACAGCTTTGGGGGGCAAAAGACACAGCAATAAGTGCAACTGTCATCATACCATGCAAATGCTTGAGAACCCAAGAAATTTCCCAAGAATAAATGTCTACTGAGCACAACAAAAAACGGGAACCCACTTTACAGAGGAAATAGATAAACAAAACACCACAGGGACAAAACAACAGGAAAGGGAACCAATTAAGGTGTTTGAAGCCAGATCTAAACTAAAAGCACATAAAGAATATGCAACCCTGCCAGTTTGGAAATGCCAGGTAGTTCAACTCAGCTTATGTTCATAGGGGGCACCCCCCAAAGCTTTTTTCACGTCACCACCCTTTTAAAGTAATTGTCAAAAAATGGTCTCTGTTGCCAAAAAGTCTAAAAAAAAGACAAACAGAATTTCTTTTTTTTTTTTTGATTGAAACAATACAGTTCATTGGGCCATTCAGATCTGTAGGGTAATGTTATTTCACAGAACCAATTCAGACCCTCACTGTCAAACTCTCGCACAACCAATGAGTTTTATGGGTTAATGACTTTTTTTATATATATATACTTTACTCATCCCAATTAGTGAGCCAATTAGGAAATTCTTCTCTGCATTTTCACCCATCTCAGGTTGAACCTGGGGGAAGTGGGCTGCTATTTAAAGTGCCCGGGGAGCAGTTGGTGGGGGGGGGGGTTAGGGACCTTGCTTGGGGGTCCACAGTGGTTCACGTGGGTGCCGTGTCGGGGAATCGAACCCAGGGCTGCTGCACCAAAGCCTGCAGCGCCAAAGCCCGTGACATTAACCACTACACTGCCCACTCCCCAGCAATTTGAGTCCAACACCAAGATTGCACGGTCATGCGCAACTACTAATGTCAAATAAGGAACATCCTGTGGAAGAGAGGGGTGAAGTTTAGTCAAGAAGTTCCCTCCACCGTAAAACTAATTGAACAAAGGTGTCAAGTCAGGGGCTGAAAAGAGAATATGAAAAAAGGACAAAATAAGCAAACTGGTATTACAAATTGAAATTGTGTTGAGAGTGAATCTTAAATTCCTTGGTGTAATTTATTAATTCATTTTCACCACTTATTGGGACAGACTACTGTATAGAGAAATCTTTGTGTTAACCATTCAGACATTTCACTTGTTTTCATCATATCTTAATAAAAATAAAAAAAATAATGGAGGTGAACATTTTATATAATTTTTGTGCAAATAACATAAGTAATAACACAACTTCTGTTTATTTACATACCAATGTCATAAATACATGTAACAATTTTGTTTTCAGAGTTACACATAAAAAGCTAAACAGAGAGGAAAATTATATATCTTGAAGTGTAAAGTGTGGGTGGGTGGAAGTCACGATTGTTTTGTAATGAAAAACCAGCCTGACACATTGGGCAAGATATATATTTGTTTAAAACAATACTGGCTGCCCTGATTAACTCGCTCGTTCACAGAGCCCTGGAGAGGAACCTTTCGTATTAGCAACATTCATACCACCTACAAATCCCGTGTAAGTCCTCACTTGTTCTGTCAAAACTGTTCAGACCTGTTTGAGCGTGGACACCCATGAATCCCTGCAGTACCCTGCACTGCACCTCTAGCACTGACACTTTGCGGGCAGATTTTCTGAGCTTTGGCCTTTGTGGATTTGCTTTGTTCCGACACATCATGTGGATGCTTGATTAACTTGGGATCAGAGAAAAGTTGGAATCATCATGTTCCTTAAGCTGTTCATTTGGTAAACTGAAAAGATATACCCTACAAGGCAACTACTAACTGCGATAGTACCAGTTTTGTCAACTCAAAGCTCAGCAAAAAGTTGTTAACTAGTTTGTGGTCAAACTTCAGGGCTCAACTGAAGTTGTAGATGGTTTAATGTCCCTTAAAGTTGTGCTAATTGCATTGTCAAAAGCTTAAAGTCCACTATTACATCTCATCTGAACATCATGTAGACGTTTCTCTGTCCTTCCACTGTCTCTAGAGGCTGCCAAAGGGGCTGACAGGCATAGCAAGCTTCAGGCATCATTAGGATGTGACTCACCAGAATAAACGTCTCGTGGTTGAACCCCCACAGTGCGCTTTCTTCAGAAATAGAGTCATAACTTGCAAAAATTACAGTACTTAAGCTCCTATTAGCTGCTGATGCGTGGCAGTAATTTAGAGCGGTTGTACAGGGCTGAATTTCCACTTCTTAGAAATATAAAATCTATGTAGTAAAAGTGACAAAGGGCACAGTTTTGCTGGAGTTCAGTCATTTTTAGGGATAAAAATGTGTCTTAAGCAGGTCTAGAAGCAAGTACAGTATGGTGCAAGGTAAAAACTTGGCATCTTAAATTGACTTTAACCAAGTTGATAAATTCATTGAAAGATAGCCTTTAAATTTTAAGAGGTTTGCAGAAAACCTTACGTATATTTTTATATAAAATCATTTAGCAATAGGAGAATTATATTTAACTGTGATGCAATGAAAATTGCTCCCTACTGTGTGCTTATTCAGCCTATGATACAACCAATCTTTATGGAAAGCAGGCCAAGCGACAACAAACACAATAAATGAAAAACCCACTTTTCTTTTGGAAGATAAAACGAATGGCCATTCCAACTTGGACTAAATCTAAACTGATTCCCTGTCTTGTGTTACTGGCTGATTTGATGAAACTGAATTATCTGAATAGAAGAGAATCAATGTTGATTTAATATTGCTCCACAAGTCAGATGTCCCTCAAAGCATCTATGTGCTCTTTTCAGCTGTGGAACAATCTGCCTATAGGTGACAGACAAACAGCCTCTGCTTATGCCACACAGTGGTGATTGTGTTTTGGTTACCATTTTATTGCTGCAGTGCAGCAGGTGTTTTCAGCCAACCCATCCAGCTCAATTCAAACTATTTTGCCACAAATGCAAAATCTGAGTGGAAAAAGTAGAGCATCATTTCCATTTGCTCTAATGTAATCCATGTGACTAAACCAGAATATCTTGCCTAACTGATTGCCTATCATTTCCCTCTGCAGGCTAAACTTGTGAGAATCTGATTTGTAAGGAATACACAAATTATTCTTCCTCTAGGGGTCCTCTGCTGCTACCCTCTAAACAAGGAAAAACACTGGGCTCTAATTTGCTGCATCTAAAAGTTACCACTTTAATAATAGTAATCTTATTACAGCTGTGCATTACCCTGCTGGGAAGATGCCACTCAGTCTTTCTTATTTCATTATCGAAATGAAGAACAACAATTTCTCAGATGGAGATGAAAAACTCCGACATAAATTAAGCAAAATAAAGGGAGTGTCTGAAGCTGTAGGAAACAGAAGTTTCCTAATGAAAAATAACTTGTGACAAATAAAACAACGACTGAATTTGGCAATCCACTGACTTAATAAAGATTCATTCTTTGACAGCAGTAACAAGCTGACCTCTGAAGGGGGGGGGGGGGGGGGGGGGACACAGACATTTTCAGTAATAGTTTGGTTTTTGTGCGGATTGAATTACAGTTATAAAATTATTACGTTTTTTCTATTTCATTATATTTTTTCCTCTTTAAAGTTGCAGAAACTTGCACAGGATTGGTCAGATTTACAATTGTATGCATAAATCAATGATCAAATTCTTCTTGGCAACGTGTAATAGTCATTCTTTTCATGGAGATGTATATTTAGTGTAAAATGTAATTTTAAAAAAGCATAAACAGGCATCAAAAACTTTACTCTATCTCTCTTTCTCTCTCTTTATATATATACTGTATATAAATATATACATATATATACAGTTGTGAAAAATTGTTTGTTGTTTGTCCCCTTCCTGATTTCTTGTTTTTTGCATGTTTGTTACACTTATATGTTTCAGATCATCAAACAATTTAAATGTGAGACAAAGGTAACACAAGTAAAAAAAAAAAAGCAGTTTTAAAATGAAGATTTTTATTAGTAATGGGCGAAAAAAAATCCAAACCCACATGGCCCTGTGTGAAAAAGTGATTGCCCCCTAAACCTAATAACTGGTTGGGCCACCCTTAGCACCAACAACTGCAATCAAGTGTTTGTGATAACTGACAATGAGTCTTCTACAGCGCTGTGGAGGAATTTTGGCCCACTCATCTTTGCTAAATTGTCGTAATTCAGTCACATTGGAGGATTTTCAAGCATGAACCAACTTTTTAAGGTCATGCCACAGCATCTCTATCAGATTCAGGTGGGGACTTTGACAAGGCCCCAAGTCTTATTTTTTTTTCTTAACTTATGGACTTGCTGGTGTGTTTTGGATCATTGTCCTGCTGCAGAACACAAGTCCGCTTCAGCTTGAGGTCATGAACAGATGGCCGGACATTCTCATTCAGGATTTTTTTAATAGACAGCAGAATTCATGGTTCCATTTACCACAGCAAGTCTTCCAGGTCTTGAAGCAGCAAAACAGCACCAGACCATCACACTACCACCACCATATTTTACTGTTGGTATAATGTTCCTTTTCTGAAATGCTGCGTTACTTTTACGCCAGATGTAATAGGACCTACACCTTCCAAAAAGTTAAACTTTTGTCTTGTCAGTCCACAGAGTATTTTCCCCAAAGTCTTGGGGATCATCAAGATGTTTTCTGGCAAAACTGAGACGAGCCTTTATGTCCTTTTTGCTCAGCAGCAGTTTTAGTCTTGGAACTCTGTCATGCAGGCCATTTTTGCCCAGTCTCTTTCTTATGGCGGAGTCATGAACACTGACCTTAATTGAGGCAAGTGAGGCCTTTACCCATTGCACAATGATGAAAGGAAGATAATTTGCTGATTTTTACAAAAAGAGAGGCTTATCAAATCAAAATATTTAAACAATCCTTTTACTTTATATTTTACTTTCAGCTGTAAATTGACTGGAAGGGTATGGTTTTCAATAATTTTTATAATAATGGATCACAAACAACAGCCTTCATAAACATGTAATGATTTACCCTGAATTATACCATCACTACATTTTAGACATGGGGATTAATTTTCATATTACACAGTCTCTCATGTAAACACCCCCCCCCCCCCCACAAAAAAAAAAAAAAAAGTTTTTTAGACTTTTTGTTGTAATTAACTAAAATAAACTTATTGTGTGAAAAAACACATTTTCAGCCTGTATTCCAACTCAGTTTATCATGTAGAAATTGTTATGGCTAGTCGCTTATTTTGAACATCTAAACTTAGTCTCAGTAAGTTTACTCTAATCTACCTAGTGTAAATATAACTGTAACTTATCTACATACAATTTCCGTGTAACTAAACTCAATTCAGAACTCAATATACTAACATTAAAAACTTGGCATTTGTCCCAAACATGTTTGTGTCTCTAACATTTGAAGTAATTAAAAAATATAGATTTTTTTTTTTTTTTTTGCAATTTATATGACAAAATTAACCTAATTCACGAAAAATGACTGAACACAGTGGATGTCTTGATGGAGGTTAAAAATGATGACATGTTACATTCTAGTTGTTTCTACGAAAAACAGAGACACCTGTATGAGTTACAGCAGATTAAAAAAAGGAGAAAAAAATTCTCATCCCATCTAGTATCATCAAATCTATTTTTTTTTTTTTAGTCAGCATTTTAGTGACTGTGTGCTGCTGTTATATTCTTATGATAATTGCTTAGTGTGTTTCAATTTCCAGCTTGCTTTCCAGACTAGGTTTGGGCAGCAAAATTACGTATTCAGATATAGGAAAAGATTGCTTTTTTGGATGCATGACCTTTATGTGCAAAATAAAGTATTTATTTTACATCCTATATTTTAAATACCAAGTTTATTTATAAGCTGTGATTGCTCCTATCTGTGGAATCTGCTTATCTACTTTTTAACACGCAACCATGAAATAACCATGGTATTAACAGCATGCTGAGTTTTCATAAAGAAAAGCAAAAAAAAAAAAAAAAAAAAAAGAGGACAAGTAATTCAAATCTGAATGCATTATCTCTTAGATTGTGTCATTAAAAACTGATTGGAGTTGTGTAAGGTCCTTCAAGGGGCTGCAATCAGTCAAAGAGGAGAGGTAACAGCTTCTGTTTTAGTTTGAATCAGCTTGTCATATGAGCTGGAAGAGTTCTTGTGGTTAGAATAAAAAACTGTACAAGAAAAGGAGAAGAGTCCCAGAAACATTATGGCTCTTATCAGAAGACGTAATTAATCACCTCCAGTCACAACTTCTGCCATCTATCTTTTTCCAAGAAGACCGGGCAGTGGAAGTGCTATCCATCTGCAGAACAATGGTTGCACAGACGTGTCAAGATATTTCTTTTCTAAAAATGACTGTATATTCTTCCAGCTATGCCACAGGTCATCATGGTAGCACCCCATTAGCTGGGAGGAGTGACACAAACTGGCTAAATTCCAAATTGTTTACAACGTCTCTTGACCAAGCAGGGTCATGTTAGCCCACAATCTCAGTGTGTATGTGTTTGATACACTTTTTCTGGAAGAGATGCACAGATGGTAATGCCTGCTCCTGATCTGCTTAAGGCATCATGGTGAAAGGTTGCCAATGCTGGAGGGAACCACTCCAAAAAGCAGGCTCATGCTGCTGAGTTCTAAGTGCAGACTGCTTCCTCCTTTATTTCTAATCGTACATTTTCATCAGCTTGAAATTGAGTTTGAAGCCTTCTCTACTCATCGTATTGACCCACAGACAGAAAGTTTCTGGAGTTTTTTTCTGATGGAGAGACAAATGCAATCCCTCCATTATAACTTCCTGCAGCATGGAATGAGTTTTCATTCATGGTAAAAACTGTCTGAGAACATAGAGGTGTCATGTACCGCATTATGCTCTCACAAACATCACACTGTATCCTGTTTAATAACCACATCCTCAACATGCACCCTCCCTCTTCAAAATCCTCATCCTCCATTACTTTTCTCACTCTGTCGTCAATCCTGACTGTAGAAGAGGTCCTCTCTTTATATGCACTGTGGAGCCTGCAGCCTCAAAACTCAACACCAGCTCATTAGGACACAGAAAAGCTGTGGTCTACTTTAACGCTCACTCAACAAAGAGCAGACAAAAACCCTGGAAAGGCACTGAATTTGTTGCTGCAAACTGCTCTTCATGTTGTGTCACATACACTTTACAAACTAGTTGCTGCTTTTACAATTTAAGATCACTGAGCAGTAATCAGAATGTAACAACACTATCTCAACATCCTTTCTTGTCTTAATCCAAAATTCAACATGCGAATGTTCCCTCGTGAGAGTACAAGGGGCCAAATACGCGAAAAATCACAAAAAGCAGAAAGAACATTTGCGCTGCCACAAGCAAACTCTATGCCCTTGGAGTGGAGATATATTTAGATATGGCATGGTTTTCCATTACTTTCCATTTATGGGCAAACAAAAATGAACAGCCTGCCTGAGAGGAGTTTGGAAGATTTACTTCAAGCCTGAACTCTGAGCTGCATCAGTAAAACTCAAACTCGCTGCATTGTATGGATGAGCCTCCAGTACAAATCAATCTCTGATGAAGTATAAATAATGGAAAATAAAGCAGAAGCTGCACTGTGGGAGAAATTAAAGGATAGGAACCATGTACAAAGTAATAGAATTTTCTCGTCTGACAAGCTTGAGTTTCTGTGATTTGACTGTAGTTATCAGTAGGACTTTCCTTGTCCTGTTTTCTGTTAGTTATCTTTTAATATGGTCTTCTTTTTCTACGTGTCAAGTTTTATTGACCCATTTTCCCTCTGTTATCTAATGTACTTAAGAGTGAGAAGATCGTATAATCCTCAAATTAAATGTTCACCATATGGTGTGTGGACTGCATTGGACTGATATCATGAGGAAAATGTGATGAGAAATAGCCATCTCAAAGGGTCTAAAATTCACTTTTGCTCACATTAAAGCAACTGAAAAGAGTCCACAGCCAAACAAGCTACCCTGTTATGCTGCCCTTGAGCTCCATGAGCTGCGCTTTGAGCTACGTGCTTCAATAATCTGCAAGCTAACATAGAGGCAACACTAACTGATGATGTTTAGGCTGTTTGGTCTGTAGCATGCTAACATTAACTGACTAGCAATAAATATACACGCACAGATGAAAATTAATGGAAATGTAACATTTCCACTTTTTTGCTCAGACAACAAAGTTTGCACCAGAATGTGATCACTGTGACAGGTATGCCCATATGTGATCTTATAGGACAAACTTCAATATAGTTTTCTGTCTTATGTATTTAAAAGTGTGTCTCCAGCATTTTAGGAAACATTATCTCAGAATAAACAAGAGGGGTCTTGAGTACATCAGCACTTTTAACAGCAACTAATCAACACTGACAGAAAAAAAATGCTGAGAAATGTTTTGCTGTCGTTTCTGTTTATAATGTTTCTGCCTCCCCTCGTCATCTCTGTCTCAGTTTGACTGAAGGCTAAAAAGTGTTCTTGCTTGTGACTGCATAAATCCTTTTTTAGATTTTGGAGGAACCTGAATGAACTTAACTCCAAAGTACGGCTGCAGAATATATCGTTTGACATCGCAATCGCAATATACATGTGCGCAATAGTCACATTGGAGATCTTGAAGTATTCGAGGCAAATTAACAATGTGTTCCCATCTCAATTCAAGGGTACCTGACACAGACTGCGTACAGCAATCCACCAATCACCATCATTCATGATCAATTTGGCAAAGAAGAAACCTTTTGTGGTAAAACACAATTCATATTTGTACATAGGTACAAACATAACAGGTGCTATTCAAGTAATCTGCTGAACGTTCCTGTATTTTTCATATTGCAATATAGTTATTAGAAATAATCGCAATGTCAGTTTTTTCCAATATCATGGAGCCCTACTCAAAAGATCCGGTTGGATGTGACAGAAGAGAGACCAATCATGTCAACAAAAGAGTGATTTTCTGTATATGAGGCCTTTATTTTATTTGAAAAAGATTTTATTTATAATTTCATCCAAATGAAACATGTCTAAAACTCTTAAAAATTGAAATTCATAACTCTTTCAAATAACATATTTGCATATGTGATTTTATATCATCAAAGTCATAAAACAGCAGTGTTATCTGCAAATGTCGGGACTACACACCAACAGAGACAAAAAATTTACAAGTATTTCTTCAAATAATAAGATGAGTTGAAAATTGTGTCAAGACATAAATCTTACATTATTTCAGAACATAAGAAATTTCTGTCTTTGGAATGGTAAAACTTTTAATAATTCATTCTACCAAAGCATGAGAATGACCAGGACTGTATGAAGCAGTTTAGCAAAAACATGTCTTTGCTCTAAGAGTGTGCAATTATTTTCAAGTTAAAAGTATCTGCTGGAGCCAACATCGTTAAAATTTCATGCTGATATCTGGCAGTCTGTAAAGGGGGATATAAAATCAGCCTTTGAGCTTCTTCAGCCTTTTTGACGCCTTGAAAAGGTCTAAGACCGGCAGCAGCCTGCTGTTGAAAGCCCATATAATTCATTTGGAAAACAGTAAGATGAAAAAAAGTAATTATCAGTTTAAATCTGAAATTTTTTATTATTCACACTAAATGTTTCACACGGCTCAAACTGTCATAATCAAGGTGGAGCCTGTCTTGAAACCAGACTTAGAAAGTTGGCACAATCCATAAATGTAGTTCCTTTACATCAAACCACAATTACCTCTTCCTGTTTGAAACCGCATACATCATTTACAGAGGCCTACTTGCCATGCTCAATAAGAATGAACACTTGTCACGTGCTGTCCATGCATGTCTGCTTTGCTGCCTCTTTATCTACTTTCTACATTCGTCACTTGTTTTGTGTTGGATATTTAGAGAGGACTTCTTATTAGCATAAACTCTGCGACAATGCACAGGTTCTTGTATGATTTATGTTGCTGTGTTTGGAGCACTGAAAGTGACCAGCTCAATACTACAACCATACTAGCTATGTTGTGTTAATGAGTGCATGAGAATTATTGAGTGGTACTGTAGGTATCAGTGCACTGAGCTGACAATGTGTGCAGTAATCTGCAATATGACATTACAGGATGAGATGAGCACAACGCACAGCAGGTGACCTAGAAAGCTGCAGAAACGCTTCACATGAGGTAAAGATCAGGACAGAAATAAATGGTGATTACTGTAGAATCTAACAGATTGGTTTGAGCACATAGACATTCAGTATAACTACTCTGGAGGTCATCTCATGCAGTGCAGTGTCCTAAAGCTGCTATAACTACATAAACAAATATGTTGAGGGTTTTTTTTTTCGTTCCAGCTGCTGCGTTCCACAAATTTTATTGATTCCTCTCTCACACAGTCTCACTGTGTTTGATTGTGACATGAGTGTGATGTGATAGGAACAGAAAACCTCAAGAGGAGTAGCAAATTGGCCTAAACAAACCACAATCCCAAGAGAAAACAGCTGTGACAGTGAAAAAGGAACAGGAAGTCATACGCTCAGTTTAACAGGACCCCAAGTGTCGAGTTCTAAAGCAAATCTCCACTCCTACCTTTTAAAATTCTATATCAAAACATTTTTTTTCTGAAGACTTTGTCCTTCACCTGCATATATGACAGGAAGAACATTCGGACTGTCCACCTTTTTCACTCCAAATTGTGAAACAGCTTAACAGAGATTTGTAAAAAGATGCAGCTTAAGCAACTCCTAAAAAAGGTCCTTGTTGCTCTGTTGACACAACACTCATGAGAGCTGAAAGGATGCTGTGTAAATCACACAATTACCACCCCTAGGAAAAACAAACAGTTGTGGCACAACTTCAAGAGCAACTCCCAAACTCCAAAATCCTCCTAAATGAGCTGAGTTCACACAACTGCACCTGGAAGCAAGTCTGAACATCATCCGAAGTTTGTGCATTAAAACAAAAAATGTGAAATAATCCTTAATCCTGTTTTTGCTCCAAACGCTGTAAGGTAAGCATGACATGCTGAGCTCAAACCCTGATTAAATCTGTCTTCACTATCACACACACCTCCATCCACTCAGCATGAGAGATGCAAACACTCAAACAGGCTCCTTATTGGTTTGAACTCAGACTGGGTATCTACCTTACTGTGTTAGGTTTATGTAGACACAGTAGATTATCCTCCAACACTTGTCTTCACTTTTTTAAAGGAAGAGTAGGGAGGTTTAGAGTTACCATGGAGACAGAAATGATGTATTGTATTGGTGTTTGGCATCTGAATCACATGATGTCCAAAAAAAAATTCTGCTGCTCAAAAAACTCGCCTCAAGCTTTTAAATCATTGCTGGCCATGCTTGTCTTTACCATAAACACTTTATTGTTGGTTTGTTTAACTTTAAAGCTTTATAGTTAATGCTAGATTTTACTGTTAAACTGCTGTAAAATGTTTAGCTTATAAATAAACTTAAGATACCCTTGCAGCTAACACTACTAATTCCTAAAAGTAAAGGTAAGGAGTGTTTTTCTTTTGTCCTTGTAAAAGAGACTCAAAGACTACAGAACATAGCAAGCAAAAGAAAAACAAAGTACTCACCTCGAGGTGAAGAGAGATAAAGAGATATTTATCAATAACCAATGAGAAGCAGTTCGAGTACAAATTACAGACTATAACACAGCTTCACTACTCCTGTATGACATGCACACACATGCAGCACTCTGGCCGCTCTGAGAGCATCAATTTCTCCACCTCTGCACGGAGGAGGGTGATGCAGCGTGAGTGGCTGAAACGAACTCCAATTAAAATGCACCATTTCAGCTCGACGTTTTCCTATCGGGGCGGGGTTTGTGTTATTGACAGCATCTTTTCCGTGACGTTACAGGAGGACCCCAAAAGCAAGGACAAACAGCAGAGAATAAAACTCCCTTTCATGCTAGACAGTTGATTCTAGTATTTAAATTGGCCCCTTGTTTACTAAGGGATATCCCAGATTCTTTGGGTTTGTTTGTTTTTGTTTTTTGTAAAAAAAAAAAAAAAGTGTCAAATAATATTCTAATATTCTTTTCATTTTAAGAGAGTGCTGACAACACACGAAAAAGGGTACTGAAACATGAAAAAGTCAGACTGAGGAACAACATAAAGTAGTGACATACTGCCACCTGCTGGATGTATGCTGAAATTACTGCCTTTTAGTGGTTGTCAAGAGAAACGTGATCGAAAAATTATGTAATTACATTTAATAAATAAAATACTCGCTCGCTCCATATATGTAAATAAGCAGTATTTTATACATAAAGACATGGAATAAGCAATATAATACATGTAGGTTGACCGTTTATCCTTGAAGTTTTGGCCCAGATGATAAGATTTATTTGCTAAATTAGACAAAACAATATAAAGTAACCCAGCAACAAGAAGCAGTTTTGGCTTGCCTACCTTAAGAGACAATTCAGAGGAAAGAACTTGACAAATGAAGATTTTCTGCAGTATACTGTGAGAAACCGTCAAGTGTCCATTTTGCTGTGAAAGCCATTATACCCCCCTCCTTTAAAGTTACAGTGATTTAAGGCTGCAGGCTTGCTGCTCAAGGACTTGCTGTCACAAAGGATGAAGAAAAGAAAAAAGAAAAAAAAAAGAAACTTTTCAGACAAGTCTGCCTGGCAGCAACAGATTATGAGCAAAAGAGCTTTTTTTTCCCACTTTTCATTCACTGAGGCATGTTGGAAGGTTACTGCAGCATCTGTAATACAATGATTTGGATTCCATAACACAAGCAGCATAATTCTCTAAAGCAGCATTCAGTTTTGGTGAACCTTTCATATGAAGAAAAAAAAATCAGCCTCAGTCAGTTTATAACAATTTTCCCCTGCAGAAATCACATTCACCAGGCACTTTAGGTACAAATTACTGGTACTGGGTTGAACAGCTTTTTTCTTGCAGGACTGCCTTAATTTGTCATGGCACAGGTTTAATGAGGTGTTCAAAACATTCCTCAGAGATTTTGATCCATACTGATATGATAGTATAACAAAGTTATGCATATTTGTTGCATATCCATGATGTAAATCTCCCTGTGTGAAGACAATTGCAGAGCAGTGAACTTACTGTCATGTTCAAGAAACCAGTTTAAGATGATTTGAGCTTGTGACATGGTGCATTATTCTGTTGGAAGTAGCCATCAGAAGATAGGTACACTGTGGTCATAAAGGGATGGACAAGATCAGGTATGGCTGTGGCATTTAAATAATCCTTGGTGGTACTTAGAGACTCCTCTTCACCAGTACCCACCAGCAGCAGCCTGAACTGCTGGAACATGGTAGGGTGGATCCATGCTTTTAATTCCAAGCCTACTGTGTAAATGGGGCAGCTGAAATTGAAACTTATCAGACCAGGCAACATTTTCACATCTTCTATTGTCCAGTTTTGGTCAGCCTGTGTGAATTAAGCCTCAGTTTCCTGTTCCCATTGAACAGGAGTGGCACCCGGTGTGGTCCTCTGCTGCCATGGCCCATCTGCTACAAGGTTTAACATGTACATTCAGACATGGTATTCTGCATTACTTTGTTGTAATAAGTGGTTATTTCAGTTACTCTTGTCTTTCTGTCACCTTTAACCAGTCTGCCCTTTCTCCCCTGACCTTGCAACAAGGCACTTTTGCCTACACAAACTGCTGCTCACTGGATATTTTCCCTTTTTCCGACCATTCCCTCTAAACCAAAGAAATTGTTGTGTGTAAAATTAAAAGGAAATCAGCAGAAATTCTCAAAAATACTGACCAGTCCATCTAGGACCAAGAACCAAGTTATCTCGACCATGTCAAAGTGCACTGAGTTGCTGCCCTGTGATTGGCTGAACAGCTATTTGTGTAACGCTTTAAATCGTGAGGTTGAGATAGTTGTGTGAAGATCTGTGAAACATGAATGCGTGAAAGCACATATCATGGAAAGCATACAAAAGTTCCATGATGATTTGAATGTCCCAAAACTTGGCAGAGTGATGTGGCAGGTATGGTAACATAAACAGACTTCCTACTTACTTCTGACAGTCCAGACAAATTGAATAATTATGGATGAGAGGTCTTGATCAGTTTGCAACCAAAAAGCAAATGGTCACCATGAGTGATATCAAGAGCCTTGCAAAACGTCCAGACAGATGCCAAACCCTAGTAAAAGTAAACATTAAGGTCTGAGCATTAGTACTTCAATCTGCAATATTGGACTTTCAGACTAACATGTCGCAACATGTTCACACATGTTCCCACACTTTCACCAAACACTGGTGTATCACTAAAGGACATGTGATGAATCCATTCCTCTACAATCTTTTCACACATGATTACAGATGTGTGTATGGTTCTAATACTAGAGATGCACCAATCCAATACCCGGATCGGATATAACGTTGTTTAAAAGCGCTCCATAAATAGAATGTATTATTATTATTATTATTATTATTATATCGCTCCGATACTGACAAATTAGCTGGATCGGATACCAGATAAATGAAACCGATCCATGCAGCATTCTGATCCAGTCATTTCTGTTTTTATTCATGTCATAATGAATCTACACTTTCCTATTTTTTAATAGATAAATTTAAGTACATTTATATCTGTGTTAATTTGTTACCTTTCTTTTCATTAGGCTAAATGTTGATGTCAAGCCTGATGTCTTCACTCACATGTCAAGGTATATAGTTCACTGATTCAAAAGCAGTATCAGATCGGTATTGGGTATGGGCTGATACACTCTGCCCAGGTATTGGTATCGGATCGGATTGGGAAAAAAAAACGGATCGGTGCATCCCTATCTAATACAGTCCCCATGAATTTTGACACAACAGTCAAGTATAACAATGGATCAGCTTGGGTAAGTGGTAGACTGCCTGGCAATATGATGTGACGTGAACAACCTACTGCTCAACAACAAAGAAGACCAAGAAACCTATCTTAAACTTCAGGAGAAGAGATGATACACACCCATCAAAAATATGACGGTGGAGCACATGTCCAGCTTCAAATCCTTAGCTACCTAAATCTTGCAGGATCTCTCCTGGACAACTAAAAGCTTCAAAAATCTAAAAGAAGGCTTACAAGTGCCTCTTCTTATTTTAGAAGAAACCCCCTCTCGCCTCTGACATCCTGGTGAACTTAGACCGCTGCACTGCTGACACCATCTTTACAAACTTTATTACAAGTTGCACTTTACAATACTTCAGGAAACACTCCTTCCACCCAGCACATAGAGTGTTTGCTCTCTTGCACTGTAGAAAGTGCTATACAAGACTCTGCACTAAGAGAATCAGGTTCAGGAGGGGCTTTTATTGATCAGCTGTATGCCTGCTGAACTGTGCCCCTATTGACATACCTATTGCACTACTGCATAATCTGAACATATTGTTCATAACAGTAATCATCACCACTTAACTTTTGAATTTCCTTTTTTTTTTGTTAAGATCACAATCTGCATCACTGTACACTATGTAGGCTGGTTATATATCTATAGGCCACTGTACATACCCATAGCAATAGACACTCGGGCACATACATATTTATAAATCATAATATTACTGTTTACACACTTCTGGTTAGATGAGATCTGTATTTGGTTTCTTGTACCTGTAGAATGTACAATGCCAGGGATGATTAAATCTAATCTAAGTTTTATAAGACTGAACCATTTGATTTATTTTTTATAAATAAATCAATAGAATAAATATCAAAGAATCATGAAAATGGATCCGTTGTTGTACCGTAGACATTTACATGCAGATCATTGTAGCTGAAAAAATCTTGACTACAACTTCACATAAATCTAAAACATAAAAAATTGTTGAAAACCTGAAATAATCAGAGAACTATGAGAAGTTTTTCAGAAAAATATACATTCGTCATGGTTACGGCTTAAAATTTAATGGAAAGGGGGGTTAAAGTCAAAAGGTGTAACTTTCCTTAACGGCATTTATTGAAATATTCTGATTCAATAAAGGGAATTCAAGTATCTAAACTTTGGATTAGATCACCCTCAGAATAAAATATGAAGCATGCACAGCATAGAGAACCTCATATCAATGAGGCTATCCACGGATATAGTGGCAATTAATCCCATAGAAGTTGTGTTTTTTCCCACTGACAACATTGTCCCTCAGGTCCACAGCAGCACGAGCTACAGAGTTGTTGAAGTTTCGATGTGCCTCTGATTTACTGAATGAATGTTGAAGTTCCACGAGGCTGAGAGCTTTTCTGGCTCTATCCAGAGACACAGCTCTGTCCGCTGAGTGAATGCCTGGTAGAACCGGAGGCTGAGGCAGGATGCAGGGATTAGAAAAACCTTGTAGATGCTCTCTTCTCTCTGTCATAACTTGCTGCTCTGACAATGACCCAGCATGTGATTCAGCACTTGTCTGGCCTCTGGCTGCAGGGGAATTTCTAACATTGAGATTTTCATCTTTGCCAATTGATAGATCCTTTGCATGCAGCTCCATAGTGACCCTCTGTTTATTGACATTTGTGTGGAAATGTAGCCGGTTGTTCAGGTCCAAGTGTTGCTCTGTATTTGAGATCTGAGCAGCATAGGAATCTTTACTGCTTTGTGACTTGGATTTGGTCAGGAGAGTTTCATCAAACCGGACTTTGCCATTTTCTCTCTGTTTGCCCTCATACACTGAGCTTTTACTCTGAGCTTGCTGTTTGTGTAAAGTCTCCTGGGGCAGCTCAGTGTGCTGCACTTCTGTAGAGTAAGTTCTTCTCTGTGATTGGCTGAAACCCATTTGGTTTGAAACTGGTGCCTCATGGGTAGCTGTGATCTCTTGTGGCCGATGCTGATTTATAATTGCTGGAATAGTTCTTTGGTCTGATTTTGAAGACACACTCTGGAGCCCAGCAGCAGTGGGACTGCAGGTGCTCCTCTCCACTTTGCTTCCTTGCCTCACTCCACATCCTTGTTTTGATTTAGAGGGAACAAACAAAGGAAAGGACCTTTCTCGCTGCGGGGAAAATTATTGGTATCAATATTTCATATTGTAAATATTACTGTAAAATTACATGTAATTTACCAAAGGTGCAGGGTGTGCACTTATCCCAGTGACGTTACTTATTTTTTCCTGGAAATCGTCTATCTTCAAGGGATTTGCTGGCCCTAATCCTTAAAACAACATAATACAATATTAGGTCACATTACCGGTGATTACATTCATAAACATAAAGATAAAATCATTCCATTATTTGTTTTTCACAAAATAGCTCCACATACCATTCCTCATGCATTAAAAACATCAAGTATTTATATAGGCCTATGTGTCTTTTTTTGTTTTGTTTTGTTTAGATGTTGTTGTTTTTTTTCCGGTTTCTTCGAACATCTCTCAGACTTCTTACCTGTGTAGTGCATTTGATATGATGTGACCCAGAGTGTTCTCTCCAAGTTTTTCAGCATGTTACTTGTCCGTTCTGATAATGTTAAATCCCAGTCACGAAGTTTAGGGTTGGGCAGTATTACCTTTGGAGGAGTAGGGTAGAAAACTTGGTTCTCTCCCTTTAATGGTTTTGTATGCTGAGGGAGGGTGACAAAAGGCTAGTTTGTTTTGTTTGACTTTTTTTATATAAAGCATTTGGGCTTTCTGTCTCAATTACTCACATCCAAGAAGCCATTTTCTCCTGTCCAAGAAACAGCCTTCTTCATGGTTTTTACTGGTGTTTCTATGGTCTCATGTCTGTATGGGGAACCTGTGAACATGGCACACAAAAAATGATCACATAAAAATGTGTGTTGGTAACAAAGATAATAATGAACAAAATGAGACAGAAATTGCCAAAAGTGCAACCAAACAAGGTGCAATGCAGCCAAAATGAGAAGTAAATTTATCCCGAAGTAACCTAAAACTACCTCATAGAAACAAAATGACAGCAAATAGATGCAATGCTATTTATGATAAATATAAAAATAGCCATAAAGAATGACAAAAATACACACAAAAATGTTTTTAAATGGGATGAAAAGGCATACAAAATGCTAAAAATAAGACAATATGGGGCAAAACAATAGTTACTGTACCTTACTGTAAAAAATTATACAAAACATGCTAAATGTAAAAATCACATGCTGTATGTATGTTTTTTGTTGTTCTATGTATATACACTGCCTGACCCCAAAAGTCCCACCTGGATTTAACTAAGCAAATAGGACGAGCCTCCTATTGGATAATTACTGCATGGGCGTTATCTTTCAGCTGGCAACAAGTTATTTAACCCCAACTGGTGCAATGACTTGCTTCTCATTTCCTAAACAACCATGTGGAAAGACACATCTGTGGTCTTGGAAAAGATGTTAGTCTGTCTGAGAAGGGTCAAATCATTGGCATCAAGAGGGAAAACATCTAAGGAGATGCAGAAACTACTAAAACTGGGTTCAGAACAGTCCAACGCATTATGAAAAACTGGAAGGATAGTGGACCATCGTCTTCCAGGAAGAAATGGGCAGATGAAGTGATGCAGCATCATGCCTAGTGCCTACTGTATGAGCCTGTGGGGGCAGTGTGATGATCTGGGGTTGCTGCAGTTGCTCAGGTCCAGGTTCAGCAACAGTATGAGCTCAGATAATGAGGTCAGCTGATACCTGAATATACTGAATGACCAGGTTATTCCATCAATGGATGTTTCTTTCCTATGGCACGGCCATATTCCAAGATGACCGTGCCAGAATTTATCGGGCTCAGATTGTGAAAGATGGTTCAGGGATCATCAGACATCATTATCACACATGGATTGGCCACCACAGAGTCCAGACCTGAACCCCATTGAGAATCTTTGGATGTGCTGTGGTCAGACTCTACAATCATCATCAAGATCTTGGTGAAAAATTGATGCAACAGGATGCAAATAAATCTGGTGACATTGCAGAAGCTTCTGGAAACACAGCGAATGCTGCCGCAATCAAAGCTAAAGGCGGTCCTACGAAATGTTAAATGTTTGACTTTTTTTTTGTTGGCGACTTTTTTGGCCGACAGTGTATATATACAGTATATAACATGTTATGGTATGTTACATACATAACATGATGAAAAGACATACATGTATGTCTTTTCATCCCATTTACATAAACATTTTTGTGTTTTTGTCATTCTTTATGGCTATTTTTATATTTATTATAAATACAGCATTGCATCTGTTTGCTGTAATTTTGTTTCCATTAGGTAGTTTTAGTTTACTTTGGGATAAATTTACTTCTCATTTTGGCTGCATTGCACCTTGCAGAAAAGAACCCTAAAAATAATTACTGTAACAAAGTAGGTAAAAGAACATACCAACAGTCTTTTTTTTTTTTTTGTCTAGTTTATTGAAAATTATGGACTTGGTTGAGCTTCAGACTTTAATAATAATGCATAAAGCAAAGAAAAACTATTTGCTAGAATATTTACATAACTTATTCAAAATAGAAGAGGAGGATTGCAGACACTGGCTACATTTGACAGTAAACAAAGGTTTAGACGTTCACTGTAAACAAATGTGTTTTTCTATTGCAGGTTTAAAATGATGGAATTCCCAAAATAATAACTTGAATAGACAGTATAAGTATTAGTCTAATTACAAGTATTCTGTTTAAGAAAATGCTCAAAAGAGAAAAAAAAAATTCTTTTGCACTAGAGGACAAATGGAACAGGCGAATTGTTATGTAATTAGGTTTATTTCCTTTTCTCTTACGCATAGGGCGTTACGCAACTTTTGGTGGAAATTTAATTGAAAGGTACGTATGGAAAGTGACAGGGGTTAAAAGTTTATCTTCTTCCAAAAGATTCTTACAAATGTGATTCAACACACTGTGAAAGAAAGAAAGAAAGAAAGAAAGAAAGAAAGAAAGAAAGAAAGAAAGAAAGAAAGAAAGAAAGAAAGAAAGAAAGAAAGAAAGAAAGAAAGAAAGAAAGAAAGAAAGAAAGGAAGTGCAGCTTGTCCTCATCTTTGACAACACTGTATATCTTACCAAAAGTTTTGCTAAGGACAGTCACATCAGGTGCTCTGTTTGGGATAAGAAAGTTAGAGAGAGGTTGGGAAGCAGCTCTGACTCCTGTTTCCACATCATCTGGGGAGCGGAAGGATGGGAACGTTGCAACTCGAGGGATGTGGGATGAATACGGATGCTCTTTAAAAGTGGCAATCTTTATCATTTTCTCTCTGGGGAAAAAAAAAAATCATTAAATAAAAAATAAAGTTGAGCAAAAGTTGGTGCAAATTCCAAACAAGGTTGCTGCAAGTACAGACAAGGACACTGCAGATAAAGTGTGTAAATTCTTTCTTTTTATGTCATGACAGAAAATGTACTCACGCTACATTTATGTCAGTTGGTTTTGGTATACTGAGAAAAGAAAGACATTATATGCTGTTACTATAGATTTAAATCATTTCAGTAATTTTATCGTCAGTTTTCCATAACTAACATAAACAAATGGCTACCTACAGTTGGTCATTGAGACGAACATTACTTTTCTTCCTGCCCATGCTTTTATGATGTTGTTGACTGCTGATATGTCTGTAAATGGGAAGCAACAGTCTATCATTATACTACATCTATTATTGATTCTCCAACAATTTTTCCATGAAGAACATCTACACTTACTCAGGTATGGTTCCTCCTAGCCCCACAGATGATTTCCATTTAAATCAGCTGAGAAGCAGTGGGTTATTGAAGATTTCGACTCTGTGTAGCTGCAGGAGAGCTTACTCATAATGAAAAAGGGTGAAGACGGAGTGAAACTCTAAGAGAAAATTGTGCACAACAAATACATACAGAAAAATAAGCCAGATCTTCGAAGAACCCAAACATACTGATAAAAGCCAGTTTTCTATGTGAACTCTTCAAAATCAGAACAGCATAGTTATAAAATACAGCCAAACACATTAATCCTAAGACAAGGAGTCATACTCACTTCATTGGGGAGGAAGGGAATTCCAGAGAAGGCTCTTTTATTCTCCTGTTGCAGGCAGTTGTCTTGTCCCAGATACAAATGCTGAAGTTGTTGTGGACCAAACAAGGCTTCTTCTTTACTTGTGTCCAGTGAAGTGGGTTTAAACTCCTGGGGCAACCTGAATGGCAGTGGCAAACAAATAAGATCCACACAAGTGACACCCAATCCGGCCCACAGCACACAGAGTGTTAACGAAACTGCCTTTGCAGACTTGAATCAACTAAAACCTGACACATCTCCCAACTCATGCTTCCAAGGAGCAGCACAATATGAAGTGCAAGCATATATTATTCATTTTAATATCTGTAAAGTAGGCATCAGGGTGTGTGGATAATTCATATCATTTGACTTTTATAGCTGTTGTAAGAGCCTAAAATCACTGCTCAGGATGCCCTTCATTCAGTCATCAAGTGTGGATCTGATAATATTACATGCAGCTTAGTACACTCATACAGCTATGCATTAGATAGAGTGAAAATCTAGCTGGCTCTGGCTAATACATGCTGAAACCAGATCCACGCTGTGTACAATCGGTGTTTGGTTGCAGGGGGTCATATTTCACAGTCTCCATTCCTGAGCAGTATAGAAAGGGAAAAGAGACACTGCCTATGCACCATAGTGAATGCCATAAAATTTGTTCAAAGATATTCAACACCTGGATAGAAGCTTAATTTCCGGCAGACAATCATCCTGTTTTCAATGATTACAAAGTATGCTCTCATTTTGTGGAACATCTTCTTCTCTGGTTGAGTAGATGCTGGGGTGTGAGCTGTCCATGGTGCTGCTTGTGTGTCATTACAGTGCTTGCCTTTGATGCAAAGGACAATCATGCAACTGCAGATCAAAGAGTAAAAAGTGACTAAAATTAACATAATACAACCTATTTTGAAAAAGGCAGCATCAGGACAGTTTCTAATTTTCACATTTCAAAGGACTCAGTTTTGTATTAATTCTCAAACCTTGTTTGATGGAATTTTGTGTGTTAAGACAATTATTCTAAGGTGGAAATCTAAGATTTTAAACATTTACATATCCACTCAAAGCCCAAGTTTTAAAAAATTGTTCTAAATTCACATAATCCTTCATTTTTGCCTATATTGGTGTCCTACTGTGATTATTTATCAGTGGTTTTGAAATTGATGTTTTGGATTTCAAACCTCTTCAAACTAAAAACGCATAGGGGAAAACTTAATTTCAACATTATTTGAGCATATTTTATTGACAGTAACCCTAAAACCACTAAATTGAATTTACTTCAGATGTAAATGCCACTGGATCCTAATCTTTGGATTGAGATGCCTGATTTGTGTGGATGTGTGGCATACTGTACATGTGAAAAGTCTTTTAAACAACAAGGAGAATGTCACAGAAATGATACATTTTGAAGCTTTTCGAAGTGTCAACACACCTGACATACTTCTTGCTCTTGAAATCATCAGAATCCTGAAAACTGCACCAGCACATATAATCAATGCAGCTGCCTCTCCCTCTACATGACATGGACTGCTTTCCAAGCAGCAAAGCTTGCCTTGTTTGTTCACTCACAAAACCCATATTCTGCATTCTGCTTTTTAATTGGGATTCCCAAGAGACCTTGTCCAAAGCAAAACACCCAAGTCCTATCAAGCAGCCTAAGCTAAGTCCACGAACCAATTACTCTGCTCTGCCCCAGCAGAGCCGCAGCTCTACGGATTACATTTCCTACTGCTGCATTACAAATGCGCCACAGCCTGCAGTGATTTCCCTAATATTAAGTTATTGCACAGATGCAAGCTGATCGTTAACCCACAAGAGTCAACACAACAACAGGATTCAGCTTAACCTGCAGTTTCCCTACTTCCTCAGTAACCCAGAAAATATTGTCAGAAATTTAATCAGTTGTCTTGGAGTGTCAAACATGCAACATTAGTTATTTATGAAAATCAGAAACTGGTAAAAAAAATCTCCGGGTGGGGGCCTTCAGGTTTGCTATACTAATTGAACTGAAGCAAGTTGTTTTATCAGGGTTTTTTTTTTATGTCACACAAGCAAAATGAAACAAAATGAAAAAGAAAGTGCTCTTATATGGCCACAGGAAAACTATTTGCATAAGCTTTTCCTTTGTCATGCAAAACAAATTTTGTCAGTGAATTCAAAATTCATTGACACACCTCTCTTTAGAGGTTGTCTTAATATGGGATGATTGTTCAAGGCTTCATCAGAGCCTGTTTTATATGCACGAGAAACCATTTATCACAATATCTGGGATGGTTAGAGAATCCAGCAGCAGGAATGACCCAGTTGGGAGTCAATTTTTTTGCCTTATTGGGGCTCCCGGAAGGACTTCATGGAAAACATATGATGTTTCTGAGAGCTGAGAACTAAAGAATTAATGTGGAATCTGTGAACTTGTTCTTCAAAGCTCTCCAGAATATCAAATTAATTTCAAATTTCCAAGGACTGGAGAAACACATTTGAAAACAACAGAGTTGCAGGGAATGTGTGGGTGTTTGTATGAATGTGAGATTGGCTCTGAGGTATAACACGTGTGTGCTTATGTCTATAAAATAATATCTGGATGCAAACAACAACTATAACAAGTATTTTTTTTTAGTTCCATGCAACACTGTGGCAAAATATTTTTCTTTGTCTGTTTTCATACAGTAATCCTTTTCCATCTATTCAGTCACATTCTTTTTTTTGTTTTCTTTAAAAAAAAAAAAAAAAAAAATTCAGTCACATTCTGCTTGCTGGGAGCCAGGTGCCCTTGAGTTATTCAGAGCTGTTTCTATCTACTATCTATCTATCTATCTATCTATCTATCTATCTATCTATCTATCTATCTATCTATCTATCTATCTATCTATCTATCTATCTATCTATCTATCTATCTATCTATCTATCTATCTATCTATCTATCTATCTATCTATCTATCTATAGTAGGCTATCTTACTACTGTTCAACATTCCACTGGCATGTTTTAAATATTGAATAAATGAAACGTCACACTGATACTGTATTTTATTAGAAGCCCTGCATTGACTGTCTCTGGTGGCACACAATGAAAAGAGAGAGAGTGAACTGTATTTCTTTTCTGTTTTGGGGGGTGGTATCTTCCTTTTTTTCAGTTTCTAGGAAGAATATATAGGCGCCGCGTTTTTCCACACCTCTGCATACTCTTCAGAAATCCACCGGAGACACAATTCAGGCTTTCGTTTGACTGACAGCTGTAGGTCTCTTCACAGTCCTCATCAATTCGGTCTCCAAGAAAGTGAATCACTGAGCATTAGTGCTCCCAGCATTTCAGGGAAGAGTTTACAATGGACTGGAACAAATTGGAAAAAGATAAAAAATATATTTTTTGAGGATCTTACTTTTCCTGAAGCTCGTTTTCCGCCACCTCACCCCGTCATACTCGCCTCCAACTCTTGTTCTATGGGATTTGACAGTGGCTCTTTCAAGCAGCATTCACCATGACAACATTTGACTTCTCGGATGTTGAGGCGTTTTTGGACTGCCACCCGGACCTTTTTGAGGAGTATCTCGTTCGGAGAGCTAAATGTGATCAGGTGAGCAGGTGGCTGAAGGAGCATCAGCCGTCGAAAGTGTCCACAGCAGAGGAGAAGCGGGGCGCTGCCATGGACCCGTTCTGGCCGACCAGCACTGACGGGCTCCGACGCAGATCGTCTCACATGGAGCTACGGCGGAACTTCGCACGCTCCAAAGCCCACACTGCACACCGCACATACGACGAGCATGTGAGCTTAAGTGAACATGAGTCTCAGTCAAGTATGAGGCGCCGTGCGCTTCTGCGTAAAGCCAGTTCGCTGCCGCCGACCACCGCACACATCCTGAGCGCCTTGCTTGAGTCCAGAGTTAACGTGCCTCAGTACGCATCCAGTGCCATAGACTACAAATACAGGCTGAGAGAAACCAACGAGAGGGAGTTCTTCTTAGAGTTAGTGAAGGATATATCTAATGATCTGGATCTGACTAACCTGAGCTATAAAATTCTAATCAACGTGTGCATCCTGGTAGATGCGGACAGGTGCTCGCTTTTCCTCGTCGAGGGACCCGCTCACAAAAGGACACTGGTGTCCAAGTTCTTTGATGTGCACTCAGGCACCACGGTCAGACCATCATCCAGCACTCTGAACTCCAATGAAGTACAAGTACCATGGGGGAAGGGCATCATTGGATATGTGGCAGAGCATGGAGAGACTGTAAATATCTCAAACGCATATGAGGTAAAGGGCTACAAATTTCACACTATTCAAAACTTAATTCAGATATTTGGCTTCATTTGAAATGATTTCATATAAATGCGCTTAATATAAATTCTTAACTTATGTAAAGTATGTACCTTAATGTTTAAATCACACCTTTCCACATAAAAAGTTTCCAAAGCTAAAAGAGATAGAGAGAAGACTAAATCCGTTTTTTTTTGTAGCCCCACCCTTCAGAGCTACAGCTCACCCTATAGTCACCGAGCAAGGGAGGAAAGAAAACGTTAGGCTTTCAGGTTCCCACTGGCCAGGTCTTGAATTGCGAACCACATCATTATCTCATGGCCCTGGGCTTCTGGGCTGACTGAGGCAACATGATGATGTGGATCCCCCTGCGGACTATTAATGCAATAGTATAGATACACGTAAGCAATGGGATATCATAGTTTCCTAACAAAGACTACAGTTTTTGTTTGTCTTTTTTTAAAGTTGGGGTGTCTCAGCTTCTCTAACAATTGCGCCAGGGAGCATTTATACGTGACAAAGACGCGTAAAACCCAAACGTTGAAGAGATGTGGTTTGGATTGCTGCTGGTCTGTTTTGCCAGTGTGGTGTTGATATAAATGTAGCGTTAAATGCTGGGTAATCACTGTCAAACATGTTTCATCTGGCAACAATTCCAGGACCACCGCTTCAGTGATGAGATTGACAAGTTAACCGGCTACAAGACTCAGACCATCCTCTGCATGGCCATCTGCAACAGTGATGGGGAAATCATTGGTGTTGTGCAAGCAATTAATAAAAATCCAATGGGGACCCCTTTTACTGAGGACGATGAGAAGGTATGGCTCAATTTTGTTTGGAGAAAGACAAACAATTCACCCCCCCCCCCCCCCCCCCCCCCCACACACACACACACACACACACACACACACACGCACACACACACACACACATAATTGTTTAAGAAGATTTATCATCTGTATTTTTGTGGTTTGTTATTGAGGAAATTTTAGAAATTATATTGATTTTGGACTGGAGCATTGTGTGCACCCCCTAAAATCACTGCAAACACAGTAACATTTACATGCCTCAGCCAACAGAGATGATTGCATTCTGAATCTTCTTAATGGCTGTAGAGAGAAGCTAAGTGTTCCCTCTGAGGAAAATTAACATTAAAATGAAGAGAAGAGGTCAACCTTTTACTCAAGCACAGTACATTTAGTATGTCTGGCTGTACAATATATACACACACTTTGGAAACATGGTTTAAGCTAATGCACTCTTGTTTGGAGCCTGAGCTAACCAAATAAAATGGATCTCTGAAATGTGCAGGTGTTGATATTTGGTGCCACAGCTTCAAGTACTATTTCACTGCTTTCCTTTGGGGATGAGCAGTAATGTACTGCACATTTTAAGGATTTAAATGGTGTTGGCTTCTTATTGAGGCAAGAAGTCAGGCAACTAAAAGCTAAAATTGCTCATCTGTCTCACTTTGGGTAACAAATTTGAAAAAAAAAATCTCATAAATCTAGGGTGAAAAGCTGATACAGAGATCCTTACATTTTGGTATTTTATAATATTTTGCATAAGGTCCTGCGCCTTGTAGCTGCAGTTTGTCCACAAGATGGCAGAAAAAAGTTGAGGGACATCATCTGGATACATGTTCATGTGTACTGTACTTCAAACGCCAAAAATATTAGTTTCAAGTTTAGATGACTTTTGTGTGTGTATTGTATGTGTGTGTATATATATATATATATATATATATATATATATATATATATATATATATATATATATATATATGTATATATAAATATACATATATAAAAGTAAAATTTCTGTCAGTATTTCCAGATATTTTAGGACCCCTGATGTCTCACTACATCTCTTCCTCTAAATCAATACTTCATTAAAAGGAACTCTATCTGAGAGAAATTTGTGCTGAGAGATAGCTGACTCCATCATGACTTTCTGCCCACATCACCACTATCTTTTTTGTCCTGCTACTCAGTTTCATACCCTCTAATTTAACCAAGAAAAAGCCATTATTTGAAGATTATTTATGCATGGTATCATCACTTTTTTTTTGTTTTTAACCTCAGGTGCTGCAGATGTACCTGCCCTTCTGTGGAATATCGATTTCCAATGCTAAGCTGTTTTCAGAGTCTCGCAAAGAGTATGAGAGGAGTCGGGTGAGATGTTGTAAATTCTTCTTTCTTTGAAAGATTCTTTTTTTGCATGTGTGTCAGATTATATGTTTAATAAGCATAATCTTACTAAGCATTATAAGTATACTGTTACCACATCAACATAAAGTGTGCTTCCCGGCTGTTTTTGGTTAGTAGTTTAGTGAAAAGTTTAAACCTAGTAAGTTACAACTGAAAACATGATGTAAATATACACTGTTTGTATAATGGACATAAGTCAAAGTGTTCATTCTTGTCACAGGCTTTGTTAGAGGTGGTCAATGACCTTTTTGAAGAGCAGACTGACCTGGAGAAGATTGTCAGGAAAATCATGCAACGCGCGCTGACACTGCTGCAGTGTGAACGCTGCTCTGTTCTTCTTTTAGAGGACATTGACTCACCTGTGAGACCTTTTATTTTGTAGCTCATAAATACTCTCCTGGACTCTCAGAAGTGTGACAAAAACTATGTACATTTTATTGATATCTTTTCATTTTACTTTGAGTGCAAATATCACCTATCATTGTTGCAGGTTGTTTTTCTTGTGAAGTTCTCCAAAACATTTGAGCTCATGTCTCCCCTGTGCAATATGGACCGAGATATCAGGTAGAGAACATTTATAGGATACTGGAGCATAAACTGATACCAAACAACAAAATTAATATGCTTGTGACAAATGGTTATATTAGAATCATAAGGTTTCCTTTTATTTACTTCCAGTGTTAACATATATTGTTTCCTTTTTATTTTACTGGTCATATCAGCATGGAGAAGCTTTCCTGCTCAGACTGGCTGATCAATAACAGCATTGCTGAGTTGGTGGCTTCCACAGGACTGCCTGTTAACATCAGTGACGTTTGTCAGGACCCACGCTTTGATGCTGAGGTATGGACACAGTGGTGTGATGACCAGATTTATGAGAGTTTAAACTTTTATTCAAAACCCATTGAAAAAGAAATATCTTTAACAACTGCAAGAATTTATTACTACTTCATACAGGTCTTCTGATTTTTTCTGCTCTATTTAAAGGCAGACCAGGCCTCAGGCTTTCACATCAGATCAGTGTTATGTGTCCCTATATGGAATCGAACTCATCAGATAATTGGTAGGTTGGCGAGATTCAGTTGATTTAATCTGACTGGTAGTCCATCTCTGATACAGGAAAAGATTCATGTTTTTTTTGTTTTTTTTTTGGGGGGGGGGGGGGGGTATGTTTTTTTAATTTTAATTTTGTTTTTTTCAGGGGTGGCGCAAATTCTGAACCGCCTGGACAGGAAGACATTCAATGATGCGGATCAGAGACTGTTTGAGGTGAGATCTTTTTTTAAATTCTTATGCCACCACTATCACAAAACATTGTGTTTTTTGCTGATATTTGATACAATAACCTTTGTGGTTTTGTTCTGTGTGTACAGGCATTTGTCATATTCTGTGGGCTTGGAATCAACAATACTATGATGTACAATCAAGTCAAGAAGACATGGGCCAAACAGTCTGTAGCACTTGATGTAAACATATTCATCAGTCCAAATTCCCTAATTCTCTTTTTTCCTGCTTCTGAATCTCAGTGGAAGACAGCATGACTTTTAATCTATTACTAGAAATGTTTATCTTTCTATTCTATTCTATTCTATTCTATTCTATTCTATTCTATTCTATTCTATTGATCAATAGATTATTGTTGTATATATGTTATATGGTGTAGTATGTTATACCGCTTGGGGGGGGGGGGGGGGGGCTATTATAGTATGGAATTTCCTTTCTGGGATAAATAAAGTGTTTTTCATTTCATTTCATTCTTTCTTTATATGACCATTGGTATGGTAAATAAGGTTGGAAAAATTATTTTAATAAGAATCCTAAATAAAACTATATTTAGACCATGTAATTTAGAATAAAGTGGTGTCACTGATTAATTCTAATCTTAACAGAGGATCCTCATGTTCATTAGCATCTCTCACTGTGTTACGCTCCACTGCCCGGTATCTAACCTGAGCAGTACATTATTCTCAGAAAACACAATTTCGCTTCTCTACAAATACATATTTCAGCTTCTTTCAATAATTCATACCAATAATTCATAATGATACATGTGCCAGTCTGCTCACCTCTCATCAAAGGCAACACACTCTATTTCTGTCACATAGTCTTTGCTGTTTCTTTAATCACTTGGTGGAAAATCTTCATTATCTTCTCCAGAGTTGAATCTCTTTTGGTGATATGGTCTTACTTAGCTCAGGCAATCCCCTTACAGTATAAAATCAGCACCAGAAACATTCCTGTGTATCTCACTCATCTACATGATTTCTGTTTCTTCAGATGTTGTCTTACCACGCCACCTGCTCCAAAGTAGAAGTTGACAGACTTAAGGTAATCCTCAGACTGAAACTGGAGAATACGTATGCTTATAACTGCTATATTCAATTAAACTTTATTTGTATAGTGTCAGTTCATGACAATGTCACCTCAGGGCACTTAACAGAGAATAATATATAAAATATGTTGGTGGTTTACGGTGAAATATAATTGGAAACTTGAGTGCTGATTGCTCCTCTCCCATTTTTTCTTGGCTACGTGTTACTGACAGCTCTGTCTTCTCCTCCCAAGGCTGCCAAGATCCCCCTGAGCAGTGAGCTAGGCATTGATGAGTTCCACTTCAATGACTTCTCCCTGGACAACGACGCCATGATCACAGCTTCACTGAGGATGTTTCTGGAACTTGGTGTGGTCCAAAAGTTTAAAATTGATTATGAGGTGAGACTCTGGAGTATGTTCTGGAAGTTGTGTCTTTACCAGTCAGGTGTTTTTAAAAGATGGACATCCAAGTATGTTTCACTTACTCACTTGGATACTACCTGTCTGTTTGTTGCCTTGTAGGTTTTGTGCCGCTGGCTTCTGACTGTGAGGAAAAACTATCGAACTGTGGTGTATCATAACTGGAAGCATGCTTTCAATGTTTCACAGTGTATGTTCGTTATGATCACGGTAAGTTGCAAGGCAAAACAAGTGAAATTAGATTCATTTCTCTTGTTTTTGATTAAAGTAATGGTTAGAGTTGGCAGACTGCAACAAATAATTAGTGTCAAGAGAAAAGTGCAAACTGAATAATTTTGTGAACCCAAAAAATTTTGTGCGCCTATATTCACGCAATAATAACACACAAGATATTCACATCTTTTCAGCTGGTTTATTTGCATATTCTCCTCCCAATATTTTGCAGGTTCTGGTAGAAACGTCCATATTGCATATTCATCAAAGGCAGATGTGCTAAATGGATTGCGGGTACTATTTGCCCGCTTAATAGGCGCAATTCTCACCCTATCCGCATCGTATTAGAAAACAGCTGCAACATGTTTTTGCGTGCGTAATCAAGTTTGCACTCGTTTCAATACATGCAAACCTTTTGTAAATTGGGGGTAGGGGGGTAAATCAGGGCCATAGTGTGTTTTTTTTGTTCACATTAGCTTTAAAGGCATTATAGAAGATGTTTCTTTAAAAATTTTTTGCAATATCCAATAAAATTGGATTCACAACCCAATACGCCATGATTTATTAAAAGCTTTAAATATTTAAATATTATTATACTTCAGCTGTGAAAGTAATGAGGCTGGGAAAACCTTCGCCAATCATCTTTGCATTCTTTACATTTTTCATTTGTCTATTGCCTTGTCAATCACTTTTACAACCGTAGTAAGAGTGATTGACTTCAATTCAATGGATAATAGGCAAGACTGATCAATGAGAGTGATTGATAGGCGAGAGTATTACTGTGTCCCGGAAGTGGCGCACTCTCGTATTAGATGTACAGTAGGTAGCTAACATCATTCTGCTAGCAATTAGTGATGTTCAGACAACTACATTCTGTTTTACTTGCGTTTTTGACATGATGGGAGAATCTGTACCTGCTGTCTGCTAAACATGGAATGGTTCGTGCACGCTGTTCTGTGGTCGGGGGAGGGAGCTGTGAATCTAGCAGGTCGGTCTTACGCATGTGCTTTATTCAAAAACTCGCTAACAGTCTATGCTTTCTGAAATGCTGAAACATCTTCTGTAGCGCCTTTAAAATATGAGAAGGACCATGTATGAGAGTGCCATGCAAAAGTTAAGGCTTAGGTTTATCAATCAAAACAAAATATTAATTATCTAAGGAACTTGAAAATGTCTTTCTTTTGATATTAGTATTTTAGATGAAAGAAAAAAATGTGTTTCTTGCTGAAAAATGTTAATTGTTTTCAATAAATCATCTTGTACTTTATAGATACTATACAGTATATAGAAATAATAGGATACTTTTGAGTGCAATTTTGTGTAAATGTCCTGAACCACTCATTTTTTTCTTTATATTTTCCTTCAAAAGTGCCAGATTTTCTTGCAATATTTTACAGTTGTTTAGAGCAACAGTTCTTCAGAGTTTATTAAAATAATTTAAAGTTTTGCCTTGAACATTTTTTCTCTCACTTATTCAGTTTCAGTCTTTGTACAGTATGTGACCATTTCAGAGGGATGTGGATTTTGGGGGTATTTGTTCTGTTTTATGTTTTTTGTTTGTTATACTGCTTAACATTGCCCTATGCATTATTCGAGCAGGAAAGAAGCAACTTACTCAAGACATAAACTCTTGTTGCATTTCTACATGTAACAGACATCTTAGAATTTTTTTCAAGTGTAACATCAGGAACTTTGTCACTAAATCTGTCACAATGACACAAAATTAGCTCCATATCTTTTGTTGCATCTCTTTTTAAAAAGCCAGTTCTAACTTAGTTTGAAATTCTGTAAATCAAGTTGTATTTTTGTACCAGCTAGGTGATTCCCAAACATCTGTCAGGTGAAAACTTGACTTATTGTGACATGGTGTGCAACGTGTTCCAAAGAAGCCAAAGAGAAAGAGCTAAAGAAAAGGCTGAAGCATACCAAGTGACAAAAGAGTGGGTCAGAAAATCAGTGGCAACAAGTTCAGCTGGAGTAAGGAATCCTCCTCAGTGCCCAGACCATAACATTATCTTAGCAGTGTTCAATCATCTTGACAGAACAAAACAAAAAAGCAAACAACATTCAAAGAACAACTTTGACGAAAGTCTGGGAGTTTATTTCTGTTTGTTTCTGTTTGGAAAAAAAGACAAAAAAAACTACTTTTGATTACTCAGGCTATGTTGAAAAACTAATGTGATCACTCCAAATACAGTATATACTGTAGGTTAAAAACTGCTTTTACTGTATTTCAGTTAACGTCTGCACATGTGCTGAATGCACCTACCTGGCCCTCTTGCACAGCACATGTATCCATCTAAATAAATCACAATCCTTCACTCTAAACGGCACTTGCGTTAATGTGATTAGCTAGAGAAGTAACATGTATCCTATCCTATCCTATCCTATCCTATCCTATCCTATCCTATCCTATCCTATCCTATCCTATCCTATCCTATCCTATCCTATCCTATCCTATCCTATCCTATCCTATCCTATCCTATCCTATTCCAATCTTTCAATCAACAAGAAAAGTTTTAAATTAGACTAATAAATTGATAAAATATTTTGTCCAAATGGAAATGAACTCTATTGTTGATTCCTTTGCATGGATTGATGACTGTCAGCTTTACTTTGTGCAGACAGCAAGTTTCCAGGATGTCCTGTCAGATGCAGAGATACTGGCACTGATGGTCGGCTGTTTGTGCCATGACTTGGACCACAGAGGCACCAACAATGCATTTCAAGCCAAGTATAAACATATGCCATGTAACATATAGGTTACAGGGTAGATAGATGTATTTGTTGATACCATTAAAGTCTCTGCTCCATTATTCCTGCAGGACGGGCTCTGCTCTGGCTCTGCTGTATGGAACATCTGCCACTCTGGAGCATCATCACTTCAACCACGCTGTCATGATCCTGCAGAGTGAGGTCAGGCCATAAAATTCACATAATATTGCTCAATGGAGGGTTGCAAGTCAAAATGTAAATAAAAAACAAAATAACATTTTCTTTTTCAAAAACGTGAAAGCTAATATCAGCGCTAAAACAGAAATACCAAATGTTTTAAGTTTCTGAGGCAGTCAACTGTAGTGTTTGGGGATTTGCAAAAAGTTTTGTCTCTGACATTCTGCCAGTGTTTAACAGTTGGAAAAAACATAAATTGTAAAAGGCAATTTGGTCATTTCTAAAGTGTTCTATTGTTTATTTAGTTTGGTAGTATTATTGACATTAGTATGACTTTTTAGAAAGACAGACATGATAATTTGAAACATGAACAAAAACTCAAACATGCCAACAGAAACAACTATCAACAAAAATAGGTCCAATGCATAATAAGAAAAGTTTATATTAAAAGACTTTATTATTGTATACAAGTTACAACTAAATTTAGTTGGTGACGGTCATATAGCCGCAACAATAATTTAGAGATAAAAACAAGATGTGCAAATAAAAGTACAAATTGTGGTAGAAAGTAGCAACACAGTATTGAAAGATACAGTCTGGGTCATAAACCAAAAAAGTATATCTGAGAAGATTCAGCACACACTGTACTTCTATCTTTGTGAGGACATTCATTGAAAACTGACCCTAACCCTAACCACAACCTAATTCCTAAACTCTAAAACCAAATCTTGACTAGACTTTTTTAGTGAGGACCAGCCAAAATGTCCTCACTTTCCAAAAATGCCCTAAAGCACTAAACAGTCCTCACAATGTAGCAAGTACAGGAACACACACACAATTCACCTACATATCCATATATACATATACATAATCGTCCTCAAAATGATTCATACCCTCCAATTAAAGAAAAGGCTAAATTCACAACAGTAATTCAAATAACAAGAAACTAAAGAAACTAATAATAAATAGAAAATAAAAAAAATATAATTTAGTGAAATAAAATATTGCTTTTGAATTGTGGTTGGAAATAATGATAATATTAATAAAAATAAAAACAAAACTAACAAAACTGTCCCAGACACAAAAGAGCACCTTTCCCATGAACAGTGGACCAAAATACCTGTCAACAGGAGCAGAAGTCTTTTTGAACATGAGAGAAAACACCTGATTGCAGTGATGCTTAATAACATTTTAGCTTTGGAGCCCCATTACACTTGTTTGCTTGTTTTATTTTCTGTGTGTTTGTTTTTAATGTTTCTTTTGAACCAGGTCATAATCAGTGTCATGATTTTCATAGAATTTTTATGTATTATTGCTTTTGTCAATTTCAACTTATTTCACTGACAGCTGATTTTTTCCCTTCTGTAATTGGAGGGTATGAATAATTTTGAAGATAACAGTACATGTATATATACACACACACACACACACATATATATATATACATACACATAAACAGTATACATACAGTATACATATACATATACAGTACATACATTATACATATCCATATCCATATAAATTAGTTCTTTGGAATAAAAAAGTTCTTTGGAAGATTTCACAGCAGAACTTTATAACTTAATACAGGAGATAGCTTTTTTTCTGTTAAATATAACTAAACCAGCCTTGATACAAAGGGGAAATATAATTATGAAATTTATTACATAAACTGATTTTCTGCCACTGAAAGAAGATGGCAATAGAAAAATTTGAAGAAGGTATGTGTATTAGTTTCTTCCACCTTCCTTTACTTTGTCCATATAAATGCTTGGAGCAAAATTAACAGTTGTGAGATTTGGAAAATCTATGTACTGAGTCACACAAGAACACATGAAAGCTTTAAAATGTTGCTTTGCTTACAGTTTAAACTTAAGGAACACCTATGTAGGGGGCTTGGCTGCATTGAAGTTTCACTATTGTTTAAAGGCAGCTATCTTTCCACTCCATACAAGCAGCCCACTTTGATATTTTTGAATACAAATCTGCAGGTAATCAAAATTTCTAATAGCAGAATAGACACAATAGGAGGAGGAAAATTCAATGCATCTAGCCTTTTTGTGTTCAGAAGTTCAATCTGCAGTATGTAGTCCATTGGTTTTGGGGATATATAAATATCTGTCATTGGCGAGAGAGAGAGAGAAAGAGAGAGAGAGAAAGCAATGGACATTGTACTAATAATTTGGAAGAATGTGATGTCACTCATGTACAATTTTGACTGAAAATCATCGTTTTTTAGCTGTTTTCCAGATATGGATAGATTAAGGCATCCCACCACTGCTACCACATGCACCCGAACATTTACCATGAGATACATGAAAAAATGTACTGCATTTGGGACAGGGGGCAATACCTTTTGAGTCATCATCATTTTTTATTAGTACTTTAAAGAATATGCCCATTTTTTGTTTGAAGTACAAAAACTATAGACCTGGCTGGGCCCCCCTGACAGAGCCCACTGGGCTTGCAGAAAGCCAGTGACATGCTATTTCAGCTTTGGAACAATGCTGTACACAAACTGCTGACAGGCAACACCAGTAACCACTAGTTTAATAAGGAGGGGATGCTTGTGGATCGGTTTGATCACTAGCAAGTGTTCTGCATTGATTTCTTTTAGCAGAGGACAGAGAAAGTCCATACACATTGCTAATTAAAATTGCTAATAGGCGCTTCATTTGACAGTGAGTAATGACTTAACCAATGCAGTGGGTTTATTGGGACATTTTAGCGTCTTTTACCAGTCCTTGCCTGCTTTCATGTGTATACTTAGACTATGTATTACTGTGTTTTCTTTTGCAGGGCCACAATATCTTTGCAAACCTCAGCTCTAAAGAGTACAGCAACATGATGCAACTATTGAAGCAGGCAATTCTCTCCACAGATCTTACTTTGCACTTTGAGTAAGTGGTCTTTCTCTAGACTGGTAAAAAAAAAAAAAAAACATTGTTGTACAGATTGTTGAATAAACCTTTGCAAGTAATTGGTAGAGTTAACTTTCAAGTTTCTACTTTATTAGAAAAATGGGTTCAGGCAGTCTTACAGTGTTTTCTTGTGCACCATAACATTTTCAGTGTGCTTGACTGTCTCTTTAATTTAAAAGGCGCAGAACCAAATTCTTTGAGCATGTTCTGTCTGGTGGATTCAGCTGGACAGACGAAGGACACAGAGAAGTTCTCAGGTTTGAGCATTTGCCATGAATAAAACAAAATCAGTTTGACTGTGAAAAGAAAAATGGACATAGTACTGAGCTTTAATATCTTTGACAGGTCTATGCTGATGACAGCATGTGATCTAGGAGCTGTCACTCGTCCATGGAAGATATCCAAGCAGGTTTGAACCCTGATCACTTTTGTAAGACTGTAGTTATAGTTATACACTTTAACCACAGTTTTGCTACTTTCCAACAAAGCATGATGGGTTTATAGGAGCGTAGATTCTCAGTTATCAAAGATGTTTCACCTCTCATCCAAAGCCGGCATCATTAAAACTGTTTTGGTCACAAGAGCCAATGTGTGAAACCTCCTGGGGAGAAAAGTGGAAGTCTCATCCTGGTACATTTCAAACCAAACAGCCACCCCAGACAGAAACTTGTGGGTAGCCTAGTGGTAATGCCATGGGCTTTGGGGTGGAGGGTTTGAGGGTTTGAGTCCGCGTTGCCAGGGTTTGAGTCCGCGTTGCGACACTCAGGTGAACCGGTGTGGACCCCTGAGTAAGGTCCTTAACCCCCACAAACTGCTCCCCGGGTGCTTTAATTTACTGAATTTCCCTTCTGGGATGAATAAAGTATTTTTCATTTCATTTAAGTAGTAGCCCACTGCTCTCTAATACTTACGGAGATGGGTGAAATGCAGAGCCTTAAGCCTGGCATACACTGTGCGATTTTTGGCCATTTTTGAGACGATTTTCCAGTCGTGTGACAAGTTTGGCGATCGGGCCGACTCTTGGCCAAATTGTGTGTCGTGCAGTATACTAGGGGGTCACGAGAGGCGATTGCCACCTCACAACTAACTCCCGATCAGAAATTGTGAGTGGCAAGAAAATCTAACCTGTTTGATATTTTGGTCGCGGCTTGTGAGTGAACTGCATGTTGAAGTGGTCCCACAACCCGACTGAGAATATATTGTTTCCCCAAGGGGAAATTGGGCTCTGCATTTTACCCATCTCTGTACAGTAGTACCAGAGAGCAGTGGGCTGCTACTTGAGGCGCCCGGGGAGCAGCTGATGGGGGTTAAGGACCTTGCTCAGGGGTCCACAGTGGTACACCTGAATGTCGTGTCGGGGACTCGAACCCCGATCCTCCGCGCCAAAGCCCGCGACAGTACCACTAGGCTACCCACTTCCCCAATCTTCCTCAGAGAATTTTACATTTCGCATGCGTAAAACAAAAACAGAAGTAAACCAGAGGCAGCTTGGCGACCCGGCTTGTCATTTGGATGGAGATCTCGTTGTAAAACTGACAGACCCTACAGCCCACGTCTGCTCAGCCAATTCCTAGTCCACACGCAACGTAGTCGCCTTTTATTTTTGGCAAATTCTTCACAAACAAGGGCGCAAATCGCCAAGGCAGCTCAGTTTTTTGGTGATAGCATACTGTTGCTGCTGCTGTTGTTGTTATTATTGTTGCCTTCTACTTCTCTGTTTTCTTCTTCTTCTACGACTAGCTGTATTTATTGCGTTGCATGTCGGGATTGTTCAAGACCCCAACGTGTCTTTGAGGACGTACAGTGTGAGTAGTCAGATCGCATCCGAGCATCGGTTCGTACAGTATGAGGACAGACGGGATTATATTCCCTGGCTACTTGGCCTTAAGGATGTACCTTTGGTTAAATGGTTAGTTCATGTGACTCTTCCCTGAGAGGCTGGGGTTCAAACCCTGTCCGGGCCTTCCTTGCATCCTGGGACATTCTGTTGTTGTCGGCAGGGTCCATGTAGAATGAGTCATGGGTCCATGGATTCCTAATGGAGCATGAGGATGTGCTTGTGAAAAAAGGGGAAGAGATGACAGTGTGGGGTCCTGTCACTTTGCCTCCAGGTGATCATGCACCATGGCTACTCAGCCACAGGGCTATCCCTTTGGCTGAATGGTTAACTTGCACGACTCACCGGGAAGGCTGGTGTTTATATCCCACCCAGGGCCCTCCTGTACATGCTTCCACATATGCTTGCTTTTTAATGATTTCATTTGCTAGCTTCTTGACACAAAACGTGCATTCTGACTACTTCCTTTTCTGTCCTTTGATGAAAAAATGATGTAACCAAACCAAAATGATAAAACAAACAAACAAACAAACAAAAAAGTAATCAGATACACTTCAACTCATCTATGTGTGGACATGACTTATACTACCATATACTATATGCTCCAAACAGTCAAAGCTTTGACAACTGCACGTTGGGAACCACAGACCCACAGACTGGTCAGATGAGTCAGTGACACTTTGTGACCTTAATGCTTATGAGCTGAAAACTCCCCACCAACTGATTAGAAATGAAGAAGACTTTTAGATAAAAGGTGAAACATCTTCAAGAACCAAGAAACATAATTTCAGTTGCTTTTATCCAAGGTCCTAGAAAAGCTTGGTTCACTGTGGTAATGAAGAATGTTTGTATTCATGCTCAGTAGATGACACATGTTGTGTATTCTTGGCATGCACCCGTTTTTTTTTTGTTTTTTTTTTGACGAGGAGGTAAAGATTCAGTTAAATAGTTCCAACAACATTGTTGTGGTTTCTTTGGGATTTTAGCTGTAAAAAGGGAATTTAAAGGGAAAGTATATCCCCTCTAAGTCCCTTTGTATGGGCAACAGAGGTACAACTGCTAAGCTTTCTAAATAAACTTCAGTAAGGTTAGTTTGGTTTGCCAGAAGTCACCCAGTAAAGCCCTGTTGGGTTGGTAATCCACTTAGCTCTCTAATCTACTTACTTTGAGTTAGACACAGAGAGTGTTTGATTTATTTGCAAAGCTTCAAAAGCTTCCATCCCATTCCCTTTTTGTGTTATTTTGCCCACTGGGCAAAAACAAACAAACAAAAATAAGTAGCACAAAACAAAAGAAAAAAACACATCAATATTTTACAAAACCCAACAATAAAAATGACACTTAACACTTAAAGGAACAGAAGAGCAGACTGCAGCTAAGCAGAAAACACCACAAATCTCTGATACCACAAATCACAACAAAACTGAAATTGTTGAATGGGAATCTAGATAAATGCAACACAAAATCTATTAAGACAAAAATAAATATAAATATAACAACCACAAAAATATGTTTTGGTCCAGTTTTTAGTTGTTTTGGTTTGTTTTTTAAGGTGTTGTTGAAATGTTGGATTTTCTGTTTGTTTTCCTTATAAAATAGCACTGTGGTGTTTCGTTTTCACTTTTGATGTTGGTTTAGCCTAATGTTGTATTTTGCACATCAGTGTTCTTGTTATTGGAACATTAGCAGTGCAGTTTTCAGTCAGCATGACCCATATTCAGAATAACACACTACTAGAATATATATACAGTATATATATATATATATATATATATATATATATATATATATTTATAAAACGGGTGTTTCTCATTCTTAAATGTGATTGGCTGAGCTGCGTTCCAAGCCCGTGGTAAAACAGACTGTAACCTACACGTAGATCCGGCAGACCGCAGCACAAAATATCCCTGCGCCAGCATAAACAGATGTTGCGTTGCTTAGCAACCAACTGCTCTGAGTTCAACCGATTCGTTGGATTATATTTGTTTTAAGACTTTTGTAGACTTTGTGGTGGATTTTGATATTTTGGGTGTCCTGAACCTGGATGAGGGGTGGAAGATGACAGCGCAGATTTCACCGCGGACATGTTGCCTCATTTGCAAAGCAGCCGACATATCTGCACAAAAACACCTGCCGCCAAACGCACACCACCGTTTCTCCAAACATTATTTTTACACCACTATTAATGGAAATAACAACATTGACGAGGCCAGACAGCCTGAATTGATGAGAGCGAATGGCCAATGTGTAGCCGGATTTTTGTAAAACGAGCGTCTTCCCTCCTCCAACTAAGAAAATTTTAAAAAGAAAAAAAAAGAAAAATCGCATCCACCTTGTTTTTGGAAGAAAAATCCTCATAGCCTACCGAACTGCAGAAGTGCGTTAAGTTTAAGAGTTTAGCTGTTTCTGATGGTTCGCTCCTTTACCGTCGTCAGCCAGGCGATGGCCCGGGAGAAGTGCTGCTTTATATCCACATTTTAATACTTATCAGCTGTATGGAGAAATATTAATATGGATGGATAAATGAAATGGGGGAAAAAAAGAAGTGATGATTGGCGGGTAAGAGGAGTTTGCTGCTTAAATGGAGGGGAAAGCGTTTGCAGGTGGAAAGAGGGTTTAACAAAACAAATAAAGCATGGATATTTGGGAGCAAAGTTAATAAAATAAAATAAAAATCGACTGAGCAGGCCATCGGATCTGAGCGGATCATCTGTCTGATCGCCGTTTTAAACAAGTGAACACTCCGCTGACCCAGTTCACAGCTTGTTCGCCTGGAAAGCGATCCAGAGTAAACACAGCAGCAAATGTGATCAGAGCTTTTTTTTTTTTTTTTTTTTTTTTTTTTGTCGCAGGCAGTGATGTTTCAAACCTTAAAACCCTGGTTATTAATGTCCACACGCAGTTGCATAAACGAGGTAAACTAAATCCTCACTTTGGTCGAAGTTTTTGAAATGAACTTTTCTTAATGCCAAAAAAAAAAAAAAAAAAAAAAAGTAGATAAAAAAATACAAAGAAATAAAATCTGCGTTTACGTGTTAATGATGGGCCAAATCGTAGGAAATATCTTCGTTTTACGAGACCCTCCTACTTGTGAACAAGCTGAGTTGCTTAGCAACCATACTGTCCACTCAATCTTGTGTTGGGAGAACAAATAGTTCTCTATTTCATTATTTCATTATTACCCATAAATTGTTTATTTTGTATGTGTGTATTTATTTTTATTTATTTTATAGGCAATATGTGAGGTAACCGTTTTATAAAAGCAATAAGCCCCTTGAATCCGTGGGTTACAGCGGTTTTACAACGGCGGAGGGGCACTCCGCTTCGCGTCGTGCCCCGCCGTTGTAAAACCGCTGTAACCCACGGCTTCTTGGGGCTTATTGCTTTAATATATATATATATTGGGTGTTGCCACCCTTTAGCCATTTATAGTATCAAAATTTCGCTTTTCATATGAATATATAATTAAGTTGTGATTGTTTTCCACCTATATACTGTATGCAGGTTGCAGAGCTGGTGACGAGTGAATTCTTTGAACAAGGGGACAGGGAGAGGTCTGAGCTTAAATTAACCCCAGCAGTGAGTAATAAAGATTTCTGTCTCTCCTGTCACTAGTGTGTCCTTTTTCACAATCAGTTAAAGGGACTTGAGGTAGGAATTTGAAAAAAAACAAACATGAATGTCCCTTTTTTTCATACTAATGGGTGATGAAGCGCTAAATACCAAAAATAACGTTTCCACCCATGTTTCTCTCCGTTGCCTTATACAGGCTGTGTGCTGCAAAATGTGCTGCAATTCGGTGTCCGAATTTCCCGCGCTGCCCTGCGGACGTGACGTCAAATGACCCTACATCCGCAGTTTTGATGCAGGAAAAGACGGTCACGTTAAATAAAAACACCGTAAGCGATAGTTATGGATTATTCTGCCGTCAGAATACGACCTAGATCAACTGAAAGACCACTAAAAATTGTAACTACAAAGAAAAAGCTTAGTGAACAACATTATAGTTTTCCAGCTCTGCCATGCGGACGTGACGTCACATGACGCTACATCCGCTGTTTTGATATAGGACGAAGGCGGTCGCGGTAAATTCAAACACTGTAAGCGATTGTTATGGATTATTCTGCCGTCAGCAAACGATCCAGATCAACTGAAAGACCACTACAAAGTATAACTATGGAGAGAAAGGTGAGTAAACAACATCATAGCTTCAGTTTGTGCACGCTCTCGTGACGGCTTGGCTCGTGACTGTAGTTACCTGAAGCGCCAATCGCGGCAGTCGCGAGTTTCATTTCTAAATCTTGCCTCAAGTCCCTTTAAGATCATGCTGGAAGGAAAAATGATTTCTTTAAGCCCAGCCATATGCCAAATTATTTTGATGGAAGTTTTGGTCATAGATGACAGGAGGTTATCATCTTTCTTCAGGCCATCTTTGACCGGAATCGCAAAGATGAACTACCTGCCTTACAGCTAGAATGGATCGATGGGATCTGTAAACCCCTGTATCAGGTAGTCAACTCCTGATAACTAAAACTGTGCATTTATGGCTTATTTTGAGAAACAAAATACATTGATAATAATCATCATTTGGGGTTTGGAAACTATCTTTACTCTGCTGTGTGTCTCCCAGGCACTGCTGAAGCTTAACAGGAAGTTACAGCCAATGGTGGATGGGATAGATGCCAATCGTGAGAAGTGGCAGGAACTCTGTTTATCTTACCAGCAGACACGCAGAGCCTCAGTGTCCAACCAGAGCACTGACCCAGGTCAGAATACTGAGGTCTGTGTCAATGCAAAAAGCAATGAACGACTGGAGTGCATGGACAAAGTGAAGCCAGTTGAAAACACCCCATTCATGTCAAAATCTGACTGCAGTGAGGATCTAAGGCGCAGAGCAAACAAAGAGGTCTGTGATGGCGGAGCAGCAACAGCTGGAAACACAATAGGAAGGAAGTAAAGAAGGCTTTACAGCAGGGAAGTGTTAGGTTGGTTGATCCACTGAATGGCACGCATGGGACTCTTAAAATGCTCAGTGATTTTCCAGCACTAGCACTACTTATATTAACTGGTAAATGAAATTCAGATTTCATTAGTTGAGCCTATTGCTTCTCCCAAGCATCACTGTGTTAAACTCAGGAGCGGGATGAAATCCCATTGGTTAAACTCTATTTGAAGGATAGTGTTACTGTCTGTATTCTGAAAACGTTTTATCTCTAAGACAAGAAGACTGCTGAGACCAAAGAGGGCCACTTACTAATGTAATATTTTTTATTGGGACAATTTCAAAAATCACAAGCCCATTGGAATGCCTTTACAAAACAAAATGAATCACTGTGACATGTCGCTTAAATTGCCATTATGAATGTAGACTGGAGCATGATTTTGTTCCGGAATGTTTAAAGACAGGCAGTCTTACGTTGGTTACAGATTTTTGGCTGCATGGCATTATTTTCAGTGTTTGTTGATTAACTCAGCTATTTGTCAGTCAACTTGCTCTGTGAACTGCATGTATGTCATATCAGTACTATATCTTATCATGGTTTGACAGAAAAAAAAGAGTAGAAAAGTGGTTTTAGTGACTCAAACTGACTTGATCCAAAACCTGTAGCCTGTTGTCTGTGTGTACATGTGAGTGTCTATGTGCCATTACCTTAAAATGTCATGAAAATTGATCACCAAGTGAACACAAATAATTTTGACATTGCTCTGTGAGTTAGAAAATTTCTCACTCCATCGTACTTATTAACTTGCAGAATATTTTAACTTGCAATTTTTTTTTAGTCAAACGTGTTTTTTTTTTTGCTTGTCTGTTCAGTTTGATCTGATTCTGCTTCTTTTCTTTTTAAAGTCCCCATAACCAATTAAAAAAAAAAAATCATGGAAACTCATTATATGTATAACAGCATTTGCTTAAAAGACTAAGAACTATGTGCACTGAATTGTCAAGTTGGACTCGTAATAATCTTTTAAATTAATTTTTCTACTTAGGATTTTTACAACCCAGTCTCACTCCAAAACATGTCAGTCCTACGTTGGTCCAACAGCACAATACGTACCTATTTCACAATTTGGCCTCTGAAAACGTAGACTTACTACGTTTGATTTTCCCATTCATTTCTGTAGGTCACGTGACTGCAGAGTTTCTCCCAAGAGAACATGGCGGATATCCCTTCAATTTCGGGTGGAAATTGTCATATTTTAAGATAGATTGCGACTCTACCATTGTTTTAATCACTTTTCTAGCGAGAAATATACACTTTGTTTTCAAATTATCCATTCATTTTATGTATACAATCCATAGTTTTTTCGTTTCGACGGACATTTTGTCCAGTCTCTCAACAAAATTGTATACTACGTTAATTCACTTTTTCACTTCAGTGGTTACAACGCTTTAAACAATATAGCCTACTGGAATAAGCAGGTGTTCTTGTAATCAGGCCCAAATCGATTTCACAGAAGTACACGAAATACGTGGATTATAATTCTGTTTCAAAACTTATTTCTGGTCCAGGCACGTCGGAAATTAGATCAATATTCAATAGAGCCTGAGGAGTCACGTGACAATTCTGAGCGAAGCGGAGTCGCGCCGCCATGATGTTTGTACGGATTTGACTGTCAAAACGAGAGCTGACGGGAGTTTTAACATTGGAGGGAAAAGGAGCAAAGGAGAAAAGCCGTACAGAAATAATTTAATGTCTAGCACAAAGAAGACTTATTTGGAGAAACTAGGGGACATATCCGGACTGGACCCATCTGAGCTGGATGGCTCAGAGTGGGACAGTAGTCTGGACCGCTTACCTCCGTCCTCCATGGAGACATGCGGCTGATGCATTGTAAATTATTTAGTCTTCACAATCAGTTTGTAACGTGGTAATATTTGTAATTTTGCTCTGTTAATGTTAGAGAAGTGTTATTCTGGCTTTTACACAGTTAACTGTTATGCTGCTAGTTAAGAAAACATTTGTGAGCTGTCAGTAAACATGTAAGGAGGACGATATTTAACGTGGTTTCAATCCTTTATTTATAAAAAAGAAAACAGTGATTAGTGTGTGTCTGATTTGTGAAAGACCAAAATAAGCTGTCAGGCAGATGTCAGTGGTGTCGAACATCACGAGTAAACAGATAAAAGAAAGTAACCGGAGTTTCCATCAACTCATGTTAGCTTGAGTGCTCGTCTTGACAACAACGATTTAGCATAGCTACGTTTGCAAATGCACAGCAAACAAGGACGATCTTATCCAGGGTCGTAGTGTCCGGTTCATTCTCACAGCAAAGCAGCATCTTCACAGGCACACTGGTATGACTGGAATATTGTTTACTGGTTCCTGCAAACACGATGACATGTTCCACATGACTGCTCCCAGCTGAGCACGGCCGTGTGTGAGGGAAGGATCTAGCGGCCACATCGTACTGATTGATTCCTCATTATTAAAACTATCTGCAAGGACAGAATCACGGAGTAGTTTTTAAGGATACCACAATTATCAGTCACAAAGGGATCACTAGCTGGAGAACACACGGCATGCTGCATGTTGCTAATCTCTTTCCTTCAGACTGCAGCTGTCAGCCACTTGGCGTCCCCTGTCACTTCAGCAGTTTACAATCTGATTTTTTTTTTTCTTTTTCTTTTTTCAAACCGGAGATCTTGAAAAACCGTAACTCGCCCCTGTTTGTCTTTTTTTTTTTGATCATCTTGACTGTGCGAAGAGCTGGCACAGTCCTTCACTCAACATTATAACCCAGCATCTCCAGTCACGACCAACGTAGCTCTCAGTAAGCGTACAAACAACATGTCGGAACGCCGGTTCGGAGGGGCGGGGCGACGCGCTGTGACGACAACTCCTCAAGCTCTATAGCGGAGCCAGTTGTCTTCACGACTTTCCTGTTTCTGGAGCAAATAAAAGCACAAGTTATGTTTTTGTGACTGCTAATGTGGTGGTTTAGCCTACTGAAATATTTTTGTAATATCTCCATTGTAATTTCACCTATCAAATTGCTGTGGACTATTAAAGTTTTGATCTTCTCTGCTATCTTGCGTGCGTGTGTGTGTGTGTTGTTTCACCATCAAGTGAAAAAACGTAGTATTTCTACAATTTTGTTGAGAGACCGGACAAAATGTCCGTCGAAACGAAAAAACTATGGATTGTATACATAAAATGAATGGATAATTTGAAAATAAAGTGTATATTTCTCGCTAGAAAAGTGATCAAAACAATTGCAGAGTCGCAATCTATCTTAAAATATGACAATTTCCATCCAAATTGAAGGGCTATCCGCCATGTTCTCTTGGGAGAAACTCTGCAGTCACATGACCTACAGAAATAAATGGGAAAATCAAATGTAGTAGTCTACGTTTTCAGAGGCCAAATTGTGAAATAGGTACATATTGTGCTGTGGACCAATGTAGGACTGTCACGTTTTGGAGTGAGACTGTTGGATTTTTGGGGCTGATCTTTAATCAGGGCTCTACAAGGGCTCCATGATCCTCAAGGATTAGTCTCAAAATAACCAGCCATGTGCATTTGATGGTTAATTGCCTTCAGTGTAGAAATCTATCCTGGAGTTCTGAAAGCTAATCAAAATGGCAGAGAAATTGTCATTTGAAGTAGAACTGGATCACATCTTAAAAAGTTGACATGTGGCTTTGCAATTGTTGAAGTAGTGAGGCACAAGCTCAGAGAATCAGATTTATGCTCAGAGGATTGAAGGACTAAATTAATAATCTTAATAGTCGTAGTGAATTACTTGTGTGTAGATACATTGCCACACTAAGGAGGTTAGAGCGTAAACCCAAAGTTGAAGGAGTTACTATGGCCGGCAGATGCTTAGTGGATTGTTTTTTTGTTGTTGTTGTAGTTGTTATTGTTGTTGTTTTTTTTAATAGAGCCATTGTTTTGAGGGTTGAGGGTCATCACCACCACGTCATCATCATTTCAACAGGTTTGCAAACTTTCCCCAGAGAGATTTTGGATTAACAGATGCATTTCTTCATACAGTAATTAATCATAGCTGGAATGACTCTCCACCTACTGCAAGTGTACATTTGCTTAGATATTACAGCAGAACACTAAAATATAAATTACACAGTTTAACAATTCTGATAAATTAGAGCTGGAAGGAAACCTAAATATTTAATAACTGCAGTGTGCATTTGCGGTTTTACATTTAAGCAGTTTGTTTTTATTAAAACGTGTTCTGTTTTATTCATCTCATTAGCAAGATTTATTTTAGCTGGTTTAAGATCTGTCCATTACCGTCCTTGGAAACTCCCCTAACATCTCAAAGCAAAGACCACTGCTCATTTTTAAAAAATATGGTTTGAAACTAATTTTATGTACTTGAATGTTTGGGTGGGTGGTTCACAACACATTTTTTGCAATGTGATAAACTCACAAAGCACATTCATTTTAGCTTTACTCAGAATTTAAATATCCTCACATGTGCTGTAACTGTTATTGTTAGGAGGATCTCATGATGTGAGTGATGACTAATTTCATTGTTCATTATATCAGCAGCGTGAGTACTGTACATCCATGAGTGAATCTTACTCTGAGCAAGCAGAAAGACTTGACCATACCTTCAGAAGGCTGTTCAATATTGTGTATATACAGTTTGTGAAAATAACTTTTCAAGATGAAGAATTTGTTTAGATGAAACATTTGTTTGCTGATGCATGCTGATTATGTTAAGACTGCATGTTTGAAGTTGACACTGAACATCTTGATGCCTTCAACTGCCCTAAGAGATTTGCTTTGCATGCAATGCAACAGGCATACTACTCTGTGTTGTACTTACTGTATTGTTGCTGCACTGTTGTTGGTTAGAACAAATGTAACTTTCTATTTTCCTAGAGTGACTTAACTAACATTATATGTTCAGTGTTTTTCATGCAAAATAAATTCCTACAGATGAGAAAAAGATGTTTCATGCTAATCAGAAAGGAAGCAAGTTTTTATTCAGTCTCTGCCAGTTTTGTGAATAAAATATTCCATGAAAACTGATGATTTATCATAACATTTGTTTAAAAGAAAAAAAGACGCTTTTATCAATATATGAAAATCTATCATAGTTGGTATTTCAATAAATATGTATAAATCTTTTTGTTAATCAGATGGGTGGTTCCCCTAACTTGACCCACTGCAAAATATTCACAACTTGAATAGATTTTTGCTCAAAAAGTGTCAACTTCTTTTCTTAAATTTAAAGACAGTAGATTTATTATACAACCAATTAATTAGCTAAATGAACTACTAACTAGTGTGGTAGGGTCCTCCTCTTATTGATAATGATTTCACAATTGCTGTATATAGATACTGGGCCTTAAAACAGTGATGATATAGCAGCATAAACTATTTTATGAAGTTGATATTGCTGCACACTGTTTGTCAGTTTTCCAAAGGAAAAAAAGTTTGGTTTGACACACCTGATTGCCCTCCTCAGTAAAAGGTTTGGGTATGGCATAATCTGATCTGCCTGGAGACCAAGTTGACTTAATTTTTGATTGGCTACAACCTTATTTAGAGAAATAAGGTTGTTTCCTTGTTTCTCTAAATAAGGAATGCCACTGTTGGAACAGTTCCCCTCCCCAGACCTGGGCTCAAGCTAGCAACCTTCTTACTGTGAAGCTGCAGTGCTAACCACCACGCCACCATACAGCCCACAGATAGATAGATTGATGAATGAATGAATGAATGAATGAATGAATGAATGAATGAATGAATGAATGAATGAATGAATGAATGAATGAATGAATGAATGAATGAATGAATGACAAGCTAGTCAAGTAGCTTGACTTACAGAGCTGTATCAGCTGGTGAAGTAGGGGAGAGCAGAGCAAGGGGTGGAAGGAGAGGGGAGGCGGGAGGCTGTTTGTTTTATAGTGTGCTCTGCTCTGTGCTCTCAATTAGAAAATATGAATTGCGTAGAATGGTAACCTACTGTACGTACAATGAAATGCCACAGTCTGATTTAACCGCTTTTGAAGAAAAAAACAAAGCTGACCACCCATGAACAGGGACTTTGAAACTCGCTCTTGACATTCTCATGGCCTCATCAGTGCACAACAGATGACATTTTACCCCCAAAACCCCAGAAAAGGTCAATTTGATGTCATGGCACCTGTGTTTGTGGGTATTTTAAAGCCTCACTGACAAACACTAGGTTAAAAAACAAGTCAGAAGTCACTAGTGTGTCTTTAACAGACTGACAACCTGTCAAGGGTGTATACTGCCTCTCGCCTGATCAAAGCTGTGATAGACCCCTGCGATCTCACAACCCACAATTAGACTAAGCAGCACAGAACACGAATGAATGGATGAAAGGTCAGAAGATTTATTTTACTCAAATGCACAATGTTTTGATTCACAACTATAGATTTTTTGTAATTTCTGGATGAGGCTTTTTTCTGCAATTATGCTGTATTAAGGTCGCACTTCATAACTTTACAACTTTAAGTCAGTGCTTCTGACTAGTTTTGATGGCACAGTGACATTTAATGTATACAGCTGACAGATGTCATCAGATTGAGGTCAGGGAGTTTGGAGGCAGAGGGACAGCACACAAAATTGTGTTGAGCTTTTTGAGTCACTTCTACAAACCAATGTTTTGCCAGTCCACTCCAGCCATGCTGAGGGACACTGGTTAGGGAGTGGCTGGTTGTCAGAAACATAAAGATACAGTAGCTGGCAAGTGTCAAAGTAGTGTCCAAGTGAAACCCAGAATGGAGATTTTATGAACTGAACATTGCATTGTGTGTCACTTAACCCGCCAGAGGTCATAATAATGTGGCTGATCTGTGTACTCTGTAAATGAATACATTTACTTGCAGAATTAAATAGCATTTCCATTTCTTATGCTCTGTTACTTTGTGATTGCACCATCTCCTTGAGATGACTAAATAAACGAGAGCAGTGATTTTTTTTTTTTCATGATTCCTTCATTAGATAATACACATAAAATGTTAAGTGGCATTTTTCAAGGCATTTCAAGTGATTATAAAACTAGTAGCTGGAAAAAGTTGTGATCTGAGTCATTGCACAGCTAAATACACTGACAAAGCAACAAAACACAGCATCAGGCTCACAGAGAGCACTGTGTAGAGAGAATTCTTCCATATTCATACAGTCTCTTTTGAAATCTGTTATTCATCTGTGGAGAATGTTTGATGTTGGTTTTAATAAGGCGGTGAGGTGAGGCAACAGTAGCAGCAGTAATGTGTAAAACTCAGTGCAGCTCGATGAGCATGCAGCCGCCAGCTGCAGAGCCATAGCCAGAGCTGGGCCTTAATCTATAATTTAACATGGATTGAGTTTATTCTCCTCAGGGTTGATGATCAGGGGAGAACCGGATGGAGAGAGGAGGGAGAGCTTTCCAACCTCATTTTTGATACAGGGCCTGACTCTGCCATGGTCTTTGATCTCTCTCCCTCTCCCCATTTCTTTTCTCTGTTGTTTTTTCTGTTTCATCTCCCTTTCATATAGAAATGGAGTTTTTCCATTCCTATTCACTTTGACATACTGTACTATAGGTACACGATCACAAAAAATGCAGATCATGGTCGAAAAACAAACAGTTAAAGTTAAATAAGCTTTTTATACATTTAGTTTAGAGTAATTTTTTGTAAGACAGACTTGGAATAGAAACCAAACAACCTACATATCCTCTGTGAATGAATTAGATTGACACATAAATACTGTGCAAGTAAACATAATCACAGCAATGAGATTGCTCTTTACTGGTGCTTTGTAAATCTACAGGAAATGTCCTATATCCATTTTTAGAAACTAGATTGCTTTGCAAATGTAATAGTGTGAAGTAGACTATAAATATTAATACATAATCTGAATAGTAATGCCAACATGCCAGAAATACCTTTGTTCATGCCGTGATAATTTATTTCGTAGTAAGCATCTATTTTTATAATACAACAGTAGAACTCTTTGATGAGTTTTTAAGTGGACTTGACTGACATGTATTTGTCCAATGACTTCAATATTCAACACAGGAAATTTTAGCACGGCTTGTAAGTGTCTGATTTTTGGATAACTGTAAAACAGATGGATTTTCTTCTTTTTTTTTTTTAACATTCTTGTTACAGTTTTCCCAGTTGCTTTAGTGCATTCTCATATCAGAATTAACATTTGCACAAGAGTTAGTGTGTTTCTCAAAACATTTAGCACACACTGCAGAACCTAGTGGATAACCTGCAAAAGCTAAAAATAGATAATTCATTCCTCAAAAATGAGTATTTATGTCAATGAAACTGTCAGAGCCATCAAAATAGATTTTGTATACTTTATTAATCCCAATTAGTGTGCCAATTAGAAAATTCATTCTCTGCATTTGCCCCATCTTAGGTTGAACCTGAGAGCAGTGGGCTGCTAATTAAAGTGCCCATGGGAAGCAGATGGTGGGGGTTAAGAACCTTGCTCAGGAGTTATGGTGGTTCACCTGGGTGCTGTGTTGGGGACTTGAACCTGGGTCTGCTGTGCCAGGACCTGTGACATTGCCACTACGCTACCCCCCCAAAGTCTTGTCACCATTGAGTACGAACAGGGTACTCAAATGGCTTAGTCATATTTTCATTGAGATAGTCTGATCTGTAAGTGTTTTTAACACAAAAAAGTCTGATCTTGGACACACTCCCTGAAAATGCCCAAGGCAGCACTGAATGTACAGCTAAACTATAGCAAAGTTACATACCACTGTTTTTAGAAGGGTAACTGCAAATAATGAGTTTTTTGTTGAAAAAATGTATTCACTTCCTCATTTCCGACAACAATTCCTTCTGAAAACAAGTTCCAAGGACAACTAGAACATATATCGAGCTAGAGCTACATGGTCCAGTTTAATTCATACAAGAAGCTAGCAAGGCTGCTTGTTGAATTTAAAATAAGCCTGTGGCATAGAAATGTAGCCTGGTACACCAGCCTGACTAACGCCATGTATGAGATACACGGTGTTATGACTGATTCCTTTTGTATAAGAAATACATACACGATCTGTGCTGGAACAGTCGGCAGGCGCCGGCTCTGTTTATTACACGGTATCTGCCTCAACACTGCCGCCTTCGGCTACAACTCTCGCTACAATTGCGGGGTCTGAACTTTGACATTTTTATGTCCATCCGGTTCCGGTTTACACATTTCAAAATAAGGTTCCGGTTAATTTAGTTAAACATTACATCTCCCCTTGTAAAAAAAAGAAAACAGTCTGGTGGGATGACCAGTATGTACAATGCAGCATGAGGTCATTGTGCAAATAAAGTGTCACAACCTTTTTGAAACCCTTTTCATATATATGAGACATTCTCAGTCAAACTTGGTGTTACTGCTGCTAAGTAACTGAACATTAACAACAGCTCCAAACATGCAAAATTACTTTTTTTTTTTTTTTTTTTTATAATTGATTAGTATGTCTGTGTATGACTCAGTTCCTTATTATTCAGTCATAGGTTCAGGACTTGTCTTGGTTTTATGGCACGGCCATATCGGGTGCAGACAGGGAGCTCGGGTTGTGCTTGTTCACACCCTGGAACCCGATTGGGCTGCTGTGCCTCTGGCTCTGTAGTAGGTGGGACTTTATGACTGGGCTGAGGTTGGGTTGTTGTGGGTTGTTGTGAGGTGGGTGGCTCGTCACGTGTGTTGAGCAGGTGGCGGCGGTTGCGCCTCAAAGTCTGTCCTTCATCAGTCTTGATGTGGTAACTGCGTGGAGTTTCTGCGAGACGGATGACTGTAGCTGGCTGCCACTGTCCATTTTCCTGCTGGAAGCGAACCTGTGCTCCGGCGTAAAGCGGTGGCAGAGGCCTGGCAGTTCTGTTGTAGTGATGTCTCTGTTGACGCTGGCACTCCTCTCTTCTTGCTGCCACGACGCTCTGCGGGGTCATCTGAGGTCGCAGCTGTTCTGTGGTTGCAGGCAAGATGGAGCGAAGTCTGCGACTCATCAGGATTTGGGCTGGAGACTTAAGTCCATCAACAGGAGTATTCCTGTATTCTAAAAGGGCAAGGTACGGATCTTTCTTGTCTTCTCTGGCTTTTGTGAGGATCCGTTTTGCAGTTTGGACCGTTTTCTCAGCTAAGCCGTTGCTTTGGGGGTAACGTGGGCTTGATGTGATATGCTGGAAACCCCATGCCCTTGCAAACTGCTGAAACTCATATGAGTTGTAGCACGGGCCATTGTCACTCATAACTTTTTGGGGGATGCCATGTCTTGAGAATGTGGCTTTCATTTTGTGGATGACAGCAGCTGTGGTGATGCTGGGCAAGCGTTCCATTTCAAAATACCTGCTGAGGTGGTCACAAATGACAATGTAGTTTTCAGAGTTCCAGGAGAAAAGATCAGTTGACACGGTGTGCCATGGGTTCTCAGGAATGGCCATTGAAAGCATAGGCTCTTTTTGGTTGGACCTGCGGTGCGTTTGGCAGATGTTGCACCTTGCTACTGTTTCTTCTATTTGTTTGGCCATGCCTGGCCAAAACATAATGTCTCTGGCCCTGTGTTTACTCTTCTCCATGCCAAAATGACCTGTGTGTATACGTTGTAGCATGTCTTGTCTGAGGTTGTGAGGGATTATGATTTTCTCACCTTTCAGGAGAATCCCGTCTGCCTCTGTGATCTCGCTGCGGTGGTTCCAGAAATCACTGATGAGTGTGGGGCATTTGCTCCTGGTCTCTGGCCAGCCTGTCCGGATGACATGTCTGAGAGTGGATAGTTGCTCGTCAGTTGCTGTGCTTGTCTTGATGTCATCAAGCCTGTCTGTGCTCACTGGTGCTGTGCTGATGACAGTGTGGACTTGGGTCTCCATGGCTTCAGCTAGTGAGCTGTCCTCATCATCCGAAGAGTTTCTGGACAAGGTATCTGCCACTGGGATCTCCTTGCCTGGTTTGTGGATGAGAGTTATGCTGTACTTCTGTAGGGCGAGCAGCATGCGTTGCAAGCGTGGTGGTGAAAGGGCTAGAGGTTTTCGGATTATTGTCTCTAAAGGTTTGTGGTCTGATTCCACAGTGATGTGTCGCCCATAGATGTATTCGTGGAACCTCTTGCAGCCATACAAGACAGCATATAGCTCTTTTTCAATTTGGGCATAGTTCCTCTCTGTGTTGTTGAGCAGCTTCGAGGCGTATGCAACCGGTCTGCCTTCCTGCATGACCGTTGCTCCCAAACCGTTTTTTGATGCATCCACTTGAAGGGTGACTTCTTTGTCAGGGTCAAAGTAGGCCAGCACTGGCCCTGGTTCAGCCGTGATGGTCTCTTTTATCTGTTGAAATGCCCTGTCGTGAATCTTGTCCCATATGAACTCTGTTTGCTGACGTAGCAGGTCTCGGAGTGGCGCACTTGTGTCTGCTAGGTTGGGAGCAAATCTGGCAAGGTAATTTACCATGCCGAGAAATGTTTCCAGCTCTGCCTCGTTTTGTGGTGGCTGCATGTCCCATATGGCCTTTACCTTGAGTGGGTCTGGTTTCAGTCCATTGGCTGTGAGTTTGTGCCCAAAGAAACTCACTTCAGTGACACAGATGCGACATTTATCAGGATTTAGCTTCAAACCTCTTTCTCTGGTCCGGCTGAGCATGGCTCTGAGGTTGTGGTCGTGCTCTTCTTTTGTTTTCCCAAAGACAATGATGTCATCGACGATGCCAGCCACTCCCTCCAGTCCTTCGTACGTCTCATCTATCCTTCGCTGGAACTCATCTTGTGCGGACACGATGCCGAAGGGGAGCCTGAGGAAACGATATCTGCCAAAGATGGTGTTAAATGTCGTAAGCAGTGACGATTCCTCGCTGAGCTTGATAGCCCAGTAGCCTGATCTTGCATCCAGTATGCTGAAATATTGTGCTCCAGCCAGTTTGCTTGTCACATCGTCAAGTGTGGGGAGGGGGTAGTGTGGCCTCATTATTGCTTTATTCAGGGGACGTGGGTCCAGGCATATGCGAAGCTTATGTGTTTTGGGCTTTTCACATATTACTAGTGCGTTGACCCACTGGGTGGGCTCAGTCACCTTTGTTATTATATTGTCTTTTTCCATGTTGTCAAGCTCTTTCTTTAAGCGGTCTCTGAGCGCAAATGGGACCCTTCTGGGTGGGCAAGTCACTGGTGCTGCGCTGGGGTCTATTCTGAAGCTGCACTCCCCTTGGAATTCACCGATTCCTTTGAAGATGTCCGAATACTCTTTCAATATGTCCTTGTGTTGGCTGGCACACTCTTTGTTTGGGGCTGTGACTGCATAGACCACTTTGATAAGTCCCAGTGCTTTGCATGCTTTGTAGCCTAGGACTGGTGGGCTGTTGCAGTCCACAATGTAAAACTGCTCTTTTGTTGATCTGTCTTTATATGTACTTTCTAGGTTGCAGTAACCTTTCACATTTAGCTGGTTCCCCCCATAGCCATATAGTTTGCGTTTGTTCTTCAGCAGTGTTGGGTTAGGCATAAGCTTGTGGAAGTCTTTTTCGGGGATGACACTTATCTGTGCTCCGGTGTCTAGCTTAAAAGTTAGCTTTGCACCACTTGGTCCTAGATGTATAACTGCAAATGCACAGTCTTCTTCATCCTTTTCTGCTGCTGTGACAGTGTCCACAAATAACTCTGTGTCAGAATGGCTAACATCTTCAACGGTGTGTACCTCTCTGTGCCCTGGTTTGGATGTAGTGTGGGCTTTTGATCTGCATGCTTTTGCAAAGTGGTTGAATTTTCTACACTTCAGACATTGTTTCCCCTTTGCTGGACACTCAACTTGTTTGTTGTGTTGTCATCCACAGGCACTACATGTTTTATTAAATCCTCTAGGGCCTTCGTTTGGGCCGCTAGCATGCTTAGCATGGCCTGGTCTTGCAGTCTTGCGGTGTATGGCGTGTACTTCGTGGCTGTCGTTAGCCATAGCCTTTAGCTGGACTTGTGCTAGCTCATGAGATCGGGCTATGTCAACTGCTTTCTCTAGCGTTAGCTCCGGCCCCTGACTAAGTAACTTTTCTCTTACTTTTGGTGAGTTGGTGCCGAACACGACACGGTCCCGAACCATCTCGTCACTGTTGTCGTAGTTGCAGTCTTTAACGAGCAGTTTGAGCTCTGTGACAAAATGTTCAAATGACTCACCGCTCCCTTGGGTCTTCTCATGGAATTTATATCTGGCAAATATGGGGTTTGCCTTGGGGGCGAGGTATGCTGAGAATCTGTCGTAGTATGTTTTAAGTGTTTTCGCTTCGTCCTGTGATAAGTTCCACGTGTTGCTGATGTCTCGGCCCTTGTCTCCGATCCATAGCAGAAGAAAACTACACTTCTGGTCCTCTGATCTCTGTTTGAGTGGACCCGTAAACATTAAGTCGACATGTTGCTTGAAACGACGCCATGCGTCCGGCAGGTTGGTTGATTCCCAGTCCATTCGCGGGACTGGAACTCCAAAGGCCTCCATTTCCTCCTTCTTAGTTAACTTCAGGGCGGGTTCGTAATCTGATTACTCTGACACCATGTTATGACTGATTCCTTTTGTATAAGAAATACATACACGATCTGTGCTGGAACAGTCGGCAGGCGCCGGCTCTGTTTATTACACGGTATCTGCCTCAACACTGCCGCCTTCGGCTACAACTCTCGCTACAATTGCGGGGTCTGAACTTTGACATTTTTATGTCCATCCGGTTCCGGTTTACACATTTCAAAATAAGGTTCCGGTTAATTTAGTTAAACATTACACACGGCAAGTCAGTCTGGATTCCCTCCGTTGGAGACTGATTTCCAATGCGAGACGAGAGGCGGGACTAACAGGAGGAAAGTGAACCGGAGAGAACCAATCAGAAGTGACTGTAGCTGGCGTAGCTCGGCACTCTGTTGCTACGTTTCTATGGCGACGCCAGAAGTCAGCGTTTACACGTTGTTTTTCCCTCTCTATTTAGTGTAGTTTTCTTGTGTATATTAACATAGAATGTTTGGTTTTATTGTTATAAATACTCTGTTACATGTCAGCATTGTTTATTGCTGAACTACTAATATGAGAAAGCGTTTGTGTCGCACATCATGTGACTATGACCCGGAAGCTGTTTGTTACGCACCAAAACAGAGCAGAAACAGCGGTGGAGACGTCGGAGGAGTTTAACGTTCATCTGTTAATAATTCTACTGCTGCGCTGTGATTGGTCCGGTCAATTTTTTACCGGAGTGAAATCATTCTCCAATGGAGGGAGCCCAGACTGACTTGCATGGCGTTAGTCAGGCTGGTGTACCAGGCTAATAGAAATGTGGACAAATACTGTGTAGCCTGTAACCAGTTTTACCTCATTTACCACATCAACTGCCACATACTATGCCCTAAAACAACCAACTTATTTTTGTAACTTGCTGGTAGTGATCACAGTTATCATAACAGTGTATGTGAGTTTGTATTAGAAAGAGGAACCCAATATTTTTCTTTCTTATATGGCTTGTCTCATAAAGTCTTGCCCACCCCTTGGTCACTAGTGTTGTAATCAAGACCACACCACCGAGACATTTCTGAGACCAAGCACTATGACAAAGACATTACCGAGACCAGGAACCAAGACAAGACCAAGACGTTTCCAAGACCAGGGACCAAGACCAAGACTTTGTATAAGACTGGGTAATGTCTTGGTCTCGGTCCCTGGTCTTATAGTGTCTTGGTCTTGGTGCTTGGTCTGAGTAATCTTGGTCTTGGTGGTGTGGTCTTGACTACAACACTGGTCACCCCATGTATAAAGGTCTAGCTCTGCCACTGTTGGTGAGACATCCTTTTTATTCATTTTTGCTAAACAATTTTCCAGTTTGCTTCTATCCATCTAAAATGAGCTTTTTTCTCTGTTTTGTTTCTGTTTTTTTTTTTATCTATGAAGGTTTAAGGAATCCTGTAGTTTATACCTGGCTTTATGAGCATTTTCTCAAGCTGTCACTGCCTCATGACGTCAATAGGTTGAGAAACTGCACTATGTAACTTTTGTTGCATTCCAGTTGTCTCGGAATTCATTTTTTTCCTTTTTTCTTTCTTTTTTTTTTTTTTTCTTTTTTATTAAAAAAAAAAAGGAATTCATTTTTTCCAAGGTAACTTGTGCAGAAATAGCGTTGTGGATTCATTTTTCAAGCTGTGAGCTCATAATTTGCAGAGGTCTCTGAGATTGTAGATTTAAAGATGGTTACGTCTAGTAGGCAACCACTGTTGTATTTATTAAACTTCTTGATAAGATATTTTCTGTTCATAAGCTTCTAGTAGTAACAGCACTGAGTTGTTCTTATTGATAATTATGTTCTCACGGCTGTCTTTTTTTCTTTAAAAAAGCTGTGTGAATAGGTGTTTTTATTATATACACACTAAAATTGGCTGCTGTTGTCATGGTGACATTGTTACCGTTTGTACTGTAGTTGTAGATGTGCACAAATAGGCTGCTTTGGACGTCTGTATTTTCCTGAGTTGGTGCAACTGGAACGGCAAATACCTGGTGCACCATTTTTCCATACGGGACAAGGGATGATGTTTCGGCTGACCATTGGTTTTGCACCCCGTCACGTGCAAGCAAACAGATAGAAACACAACCAGGTGTTTTGAACACAGAATCTGCATCATGGTAGATTCTGCAAAAAACACAAGAAAACATTATCAGAGGAAGAGAAGAAAAGAAAGAGAGGAAGCGACAAAACAAGAGATAAGACAAGAGTCTGTCTTTTACTGGCTGGAGTAAGCGGTAGGATGCAAGATGGATGCCAGTTTAGCCGTCAATAGGGGGATTGCCACTGAAAAAAAAATTAAAAAGTTCTGTAGTGCATCTTTAAATCTTCAAACTATTCGCCATGTTGTGAAATGTATTACTATCACAGACTTGTAAATGCCCTCATCTTTACCATAGACAAGCTTTGCCATCTGATGCTATCTTTTATATTCCCTTTGCTGCTTTTGGTAGTTAAGTCAATTAATTGTGATATGTTACATCTGGTGTGCAGCCTTTGAACATGACACAGCTTTTTTCAGTCATTTGTTGCTTATGGCTTAAGTTTTCTTTTTTAATCACCTGCTGACATCAGACAAAATAGCATTTCTCATCTTCAAGCGTTGTTAAGAATTGAATTGTTTTTATGTTAATGATACTGATTTTGATGCATACATGTATTTGTTTTAGTTTCTCTGGTTGGATTGTCAATAAATCTTAATTGATTTTTATGCCCTTTTGATAAATTTGTAGCGACTGTCCAATTTAGAATTATTTGCCATGATTTCTTTTGAGAATATCCAATCAAATATGGGGAACAAATGGCTTTCAAAACTATCATGTTTCTTTCTATTTACAATTTACACAGTGTTTTAATGTTGTGGAGATTAGATTAAAAATAACTGCACAACTTAATTCGTTTAATTCCTTATTCTTTCATATTTGATCCCCCTGCGTGGAATCCAAAAATCCACTTTTATTCGTGTTAACAGAAGACTTGATATTATATATGAGAAAAATTGTGTATTCTTGGTTTAGGTTCCCTTGATCTTAAAGTCTTTTTTTTTTTTTTAAGTTTTTAACAATAATAGCAATGAAATACTTGCTTTAAGTAAACTGCCTCTGTTGCACATATGCACAGTTATCTGTCCTTACAGATGTCCTGCAATATGCGCTTGGATTCTATTTGTCCATGCCAGCTGGCAAAGAAATTTTAAGGGTCACTATATGAGTCACTGAACAGATGACTGGCAAGATTGAGATTCGTGATAGATGAAATTGTCTGTTATTTGGAATAAAACATGTACATTAAGAGGTGAGAGTTTGGAAGTTGTACAAAGAAACCAGAATAAGCAGAGGGTTTTAATCATATCTTCAGCAATGGGGGAAACAAACCACCATGCCATCACTGGGCCCCAGATGGTGTTTTGCAGAGCCAAGACTTAACAGAAAATGTACAAAAGATGTGAAAGACACATTTTCACAGTGAAATGTGGTCAGTTTTATACTTCATGTTGTAGACAGAGCTGTTCTTCATCTCCAAGTGCTGAGAAGCAGCCACAGTAATCTTAAAACCAGGCCTTTGAACCTCCTGGCAGCTCCTTGCCATTCCATTCTCTCGCTAACTTTGGGCCATCAGTTAAATGGTCCAGAACAGATGCTTATAGTGGATCATCCTGACAAATACATTGAGGTGTTCTGTGCTGTTTAACATCTGAGCCAGTCACATATTCACTTAACAGCGCTTGCCTAGATGAGGGTTATAAAAAATGAAACAAGCCTGGAACAAATCTGACAACGAGGGAAATATATCTTTCCCCTGCTGTCTCTCAACTGACCAGCTCAGTGTGAATCCCAAGAGGACAAACATACATGTACAGATGCACACTTGTGTTGATTCACATAACTGCCAAAGGCTTTTTGTAAAATTTCTTATGGTCTTTGAGTCTAGAGGAAAAACACGTCTTATTTCAGGCAGTCACATGATAAAACCACAGACTCAATGGAGATTGGTGAGCGTTCTGTCTTTGCTATATATTGCACAGCCTTGTCTGGCTGTCTGTCACAATCAAAGCATCTTCAGTGTTCTGACATGGAGATGAATAATTGATTCAAGCAGGCAGCTCACTGGTTATGTTGTAGATCCAGTGAAGCATCAGAGAATGCTATAGTATGGGACTGTGCTAGAAGTGAAGACTGAATTTTTGCTGATCTCTAATGTGTGTGAATCTAGTTTAAGTAGAATTAGTCAGCTTGTGTAATTGCAAATTATAATTAGTGTTAAACATATACAGCAAAAATAAAATCCTTACAAAATTATCACATTCCTCTACAAAGGATACAGAGCTCATATAGATTTGTTTTTTAAAACATAGATTTTCACTTCTTTTTATATACACTATATTGCCAAAAGTATTCGCTCACCTACCTTGACTCGCCTGTGAGCCTGCGTGACATCCCATTCCTGATCCGGTTCAATATGATTTTGGTCCACCCTTCGCAGCTAGAACAGCTTCAACTCTTCTGGGAAGGCTGCCCACAAGGTTTAGGTGTGTGTTTATGGGAATTTTTGGCCATTCTTCCACAACCACATTTGTGAGGTCACACACTGATGTTGGATGTGAAGGCCTGGCTTTCAGTCTCTGATCTAAATCACCCCAAAGGTGTTCTATCAGCTCCAAACTGTTCCCACAAAGTTGGAAGCATGGAATTGTCAAAAAATGTCTCTTTATGCTGAAACATTCAGAGTTCCTTTCACTGGAACTAAGGGGCCAAGCCCAGCTCCTGAAAAACAACTCCACACCATAATCCCCCCTTCACCAAACTTTACACTTGGCACCATGCAGTCAGACAAGTACCGTTGTCCTGGCAACTGCCAAACCCAGACTTGTCCATCAGATTTCCAGATGGAGAAGCGTGATTCATCACTTCAGAGAATACCTCCACTGCTCTAAAGTCCGGTGGCAGCGTGCTTTACACCACTGCATCCCACACTTTGCTTTGCACTTGGTGATGTATGGCTTGAATGCAGCTGCTCGACCATGGAAACCCATTCCATGAAGCTCTCTGGGCACTGTTCTTGAGCTGATCTAAAGGCCACATGAAGTTTGGAGGTCTGTAGTGATTGACTCTGTTGAAAGTCGGTAACCTCTTGGCACTATGTGCTTCAGCATCCGCTGACCTGATCTATCGGTTTACATGGTCTACTACTTTGTGGCTGAGGTGCTGTGGTTCCCAAACACTTCCATTTTCTTACAACACAGCTGACAGTTGACTGTGGAATATTCAGGAGCAAGGAAATTTCATAACTGGATTTGTTGCACAGGTGGCATCCTATCACAGTTACACGCTGGAATTCACTGAGCTCCTGAGAGCGACTCATTCTTTCACAAATGTTTGTAAAACAATCTGCATTCCTAGGTGCTTAATTTTATGCACCTAAGGCCATGGAAGTGATTGGAACACCTGATTTCGATCATTTGGATGGGTGAGCAAATACTTCTGGCAATATAGTGTATATATAACTATTTAAGATAACTTTTAAAACTGGGATGTTTTATTAATTAGCCATTAAACAACCTATAATAGTATATCAACTGCTGACCAAAACTGTAAAACATCTGTTTGTGAGCTTCTCACTTGTGAAGATTTCATGATCTTTTTTTTTCTTTACATTTTTGTAAATCTTTGAACTTCCATGGAAAAATTATCAAACAGACAATTATCAAATTGTCTGTTTGATAATTCACACAGTGAAGCAGTTACTCAGAAGTTTATACTGTATATATATATATATATATATATATATATATATATATATATATATATATATATATATATATATATATAAATATATTATATATATATATATATATATCAGATACTCTGATGTTGCATTTTTAACATGGCACAAAAATGTGTAATGTGTTAGACTACCCTACACATAAAGTGTGTTAAACTTTAAGCCACTTTTTAACACATCTTGTGTTCAAATTTACACTAAATGTTTCTCACATGTGCCAACACATTATTATGTCACTTTTAAACACATTTCTTCAAAGAATGCAGCATTTCATGTTGTTTATGCTTGATACTGATCCATCAGCATCATTATAAACACCATACATGCTGGTCTGCCAGCATCATTTGAACCACCATGCTGGTCCTCCAGCATCATTAGAACCACCATGCTGGTCCACCAGCATCATTAAAAACATCATGCTGGTCCACCAGCATCATTAGAACCACCATGCTGAACCACCAGCATCATTAGAACCACCATGCCAGTCCACCAGTGTCACTATAACCACCAAGCTGGTCCACCAGCATCACTATGCTGGTCCACCAGCTAAACCAGCATCAGACATAGACCAGCACTGACCAGCATAGACCAGCATTGAAATGATGCTTGTCTACCATTCCAGTCCACCAGCATCACTATAACCACCATGCTGGTCTACCAGCTAAACCAGCATCAGACATAGACCAGCACTGACCAGCATAGACCAGCATTGAAATGATGCTGGTCTACCATTCCAGTCCACCAGCATCACTATGACCACCATGCCGGTCTACCAGCTAAACCAGCATCAGACATAGACCAGCACTGACCAGCATAGACCAGCATTGAAATGATGCTGGTCTATGCTGGCTTTTCTAGCAGAGTTGCAGACTAAAAACATTTTCTTTTAAAACTCCAACAAGCACGGCATCCTCAACCACAGCCCCCCACAGCATCTAAGAGGGCTGAACAAGGACCATCTCCACAGTGGTGCAGCCCAGATCTCCAACCTGAGAACCCCCTAAAGACTTGCACCCATTAACCACCCCTCCACCAAAATCCAATCTCCCAGAGTGATGAAGTCATAATTCTTCCCTCCATAAAGCAATGGATCTAATCACAGGGGACCAGAAGGAATAAAATTCAGCCAATTGATTCTTTGAGGAAGCTGACATTGTGTAAATACTGAAGTGGTCTTATATAATATTTCTGCTTAATAAGCTGCTTAATATGCAGTTTATTTTTGGTATTCTCAGGAACAGTTTTTTTTTTTTTTTTTTTTTTTTTTTTTGCAATACATAAGACAGTGATGACCAAGTGTGCAGAGTTAATTACCATGTTGATCTCCCTCAAGTCATCTAGTAGGCACAGTGTAGGCCTTGGAGGAATATTACATCTAAGCCATGCTGACAGGTCTTCATGCACCTGAAGCCAAAACCTCTGGACAGGTGTGCAAGACCCCATCCATCCTTTTTTCTATATCCACTTATTCCAACTCAGAGATACACTGCAGAAAAACATCTTGTTGAGAGGCGACGGTGGTGGAAGCAAAGGCTAGTTCAAGATTAACTAATTTTTACTACCTCTGCCAAGGAGGATATGTTTTTGGTAGCTCTGGTTTGTTTGTCTGTTTGTCTCTGTCAGCAACTTTATGGAAAAAGAATGGATTGACCTTAAATTTTCACCAGTTGTGTGCTTCAGCCCAAGGACACACCCATTAAATTTTGGTGGTGATCCAGACCACCTTCTGGATCCAGGAATCTTTAGAAGGATTCTTTATCATTGTGAGATAGGCCAAATTTAGGAACTTTTGCATGTAACCATACAAATAGCCTGAGTGTTTGGTAAAAAATTACAATCTCAGTGAGTTCTATAATGTACCAGGTATATTATGAACTGTGAACTTTCCAGTTTAAACTTTATAAACAGAAACAAAATTTAATAATAATAAAAAAAAACAAGTAGCAATAAAAGTTTAGGTATGACTCACAATATGAGGGGACATGAGCTGCTTGGCAGAAATCTGTGCTCTCTGGGGGCTTTTCTAGTTATCAATCAAATATGTAGACTGTGAAGTATATGTAAGTTAAGTATTTATTTCTGTACCAGCAGTACTGCTAAATCCCCAACTGTTTAGTTTTGCCTCCCTCAAGTGGTGAATGGGAGCACTGGCTTTACTGTGGTGCATATGGGCAGTGTTGTCTGTTAAAATACATTTGAGAATTAATGGGAAACTGAAAATAATTTCCTTGCAGGAACATAGCAAAAGTTAATAAAGCTTTGGAGGGCCCCACAACACAGCTGAAATTCAAAGCTGACATTCGATGAATTATACTGCAAGCTGGATCTCAAGGGAAGACTGAGAGGAAGAGAAGGAGGAGCATCTGCGCCTGACCAATGCCATGGATTTGACCAGAAATACTGATAGAAAAAAAAATAGAACTTGGAGGAGGTACCCAGAGTGTCCTGCTGACAGTTGGGAATGCCCCTCCCTGATGACAGACCAGAGCTGGATTCCTTCACTGAAAAGCCCTTTGATTGTTGGCAGGAACTCCTCTGGTTTGGCTGAATGGCTGTCAGCTCTCTCAGGGTGATGGACGGGCGGCTGTTTCACCCCTGATAGAAACAAGCCCCTTCCACTGAGCCGCAATCGCTTGGAGAGCAGGACCTCTGCCAGTCAACTTCTAACCTCTCTTCAAACATATGGAAACAGCCCAGGCTTGCCTAAAACTCAACTTGGAGGTTTTCCTTTGAGAAGAAATGATAAACACTGCAAACATATAAGAACTAAATCCTTGACTCAGTCATTTACTTTTCTCTCTCTCTCTCTCTCTCTCTCTCTCCCTCACACATGCACACCCAGAATATATCATCTCAAGTATAATTCTTTATACTGACTTCAACTTAGCCCTGAGCTCCACCCCATGAATCACTACCATCATGGCATGGCGCTCCACTGAGGTGGTCTTTTATATTGGAGAGAAGCAGTGTTGATTTTTATGTGGGCATCCAGCCTACTCTGACCTTCAAACGTGAATGCAAACTTAAAATTTGTTTCTATATGAACCTTAAAAATTGAATATGGAATACGGACAGAACAGCAACATCACGTGTGTCTAGGTTGTAGTTGCAACGGCAAGAAAAACAATTCCAGCCGCTGGGATGCCAGGCTCGCTGCTGATACGCAAGTGACCAACACCCTGCAGCATGCCAACAAGTAATGCAGAGGAGTTTATAACTGACAGCTTACGTTAGCCATGTTAGCAAACAAGTTAGCTTACCGATCCAGGAGAAAAGTCGCCTTTGCCATGTTTTGATGCCATGGAAAACGTTTATGTGGGTCCATTTAGTGTAGTCTTTGCCTAAATTTACTCCAGTTTTTGCTCTTCTCAGGTCACTCCTCTTCAGAAACAGATTATATCTCCAGGGCTCTGAAGCAGCTGCTTGACTCACCGTCTCCACTGTTTCCCCCTGTGCCAGCCTAACTGTGCCCAACACACTGTTGCCACAAAGAGATCTCATTTGGCAACCCACAACGGTGGCGTGTATTGGCTTGTATATGGAAACATAATGCCATTGTCAAACCCGTTAAAATTTATTCTATAATTATTTTCAGGCCAAATGTAATTTCTTTAGGAAATGTTGTACTTTCATTATGCATCCCAAGGCGTTCCCAGGCCAGCCAGGAGATGTAGTCCCTCCAGCGTGTCCTGGGACTCCCTGGGTCTCATCCAGGTAGGACGTGCCTGGAACACCTCACCAGGAAGGCGTCCAGGAGGCATCCTGACTAGATGCCCGAACCACCTTATCTGGCTCCCCTCAATACAGAGGAGCAGCGGCTCTACTTTGAACCCCTCCCAGATGACTGAACTCCTCACCCTATCTCTAATGGAGAGCCCAGCCACCCTGCGGAGGAAACTCATTTCGGCCGCTTGTACCCGTGATCTCGTTCTTTCGGTCATGACCCACAGCTCATGGCCATAGGTAAGGGTAGGAACGTAGCCTTCTGGCTCAGCTCCTTCTTCACTACAACAGACCAATGCAGAGTCTGCATCACACTGATCCGTCGGTCGATCTCCTGCTTCATTTTTCCCCTCACTCGTGAATAAGACCCCGAGATACTTGAACTCCTCCAACTGGAGCAGGACCTCGCCCCCGACCCAGAGAGGACACTCCACCCTTTTCCGGGTGAGGACCATGGTCTCGGATTTGGAGGTGCTGGTTTTCATCCCAGCCGCTTCACACTCAGCTGCAAATCGCTCCGGCAAGAGTTTGAGATCAAGGTCTGATGAAACCAACAGAACCACATCATCTGCAAAAAAGCAGAGACCCAATCTTGAGGCCACCAAACGGGTTCCCCTCAACTCCTCGGCTGCGCCTAGAAATCCTGTACGTAAAAGTTATGAACAGGATCGGTGACAAAGGGCAGCCTTGGCAGAGTCCAACCCTAACCAGTAATGGATTTGACCTACAGCTGGAAATGTGGACCAAGCTCTGGCACCGGTCATACAGGGACTGGACCGCCCGCACAAGGGGGCCCAGTACTCTATACTCCCGGAGCACCCCCCCACAGGAGTCCCTGGAGGACACAATTGAACGCCTTCTAAAGTCCACAAAGATCATTCATAAACATTGTAAATGCTGTTAATGTCAGAACATGTTTGAAATATCTATCTATCTATCTATCTATCTATCTATCTATCTATCTATCTATCTATCTATCTATCTATCTATCTATCTATCTATCTATCTATCTATCTATCTATCTATCTATCTATCTATCTATCTATCTATCTATCTATCTATCTATCTATCTATCTATCTATCTAAATTTTCAGTCGTTTTTAAGGAATGAAAACGTCCGCATTAGATGGGAGTGGCAGTGGCCTTTAACCTTATCAAGCTACTATATCTTCTATCATTTTCCCAGGATTATTTTGTGTATGTTCACCCACTGCTCAATCTCTAAATGTTAGGTTTTATTTTTACTTAATCGGGGCAGTTCAGTTGTAACATCACAAAACCTTCTATGTGTATGTATGTAAGAAGATTTCAGGTGAAAACAGACTTTTTTCAGCAGCATAAGTATTAAACTTTGCCTGAGTTTCTCTCTTCTCTCTCTCTCTCTCTCTTTACTGGCAGCTGTAGTATTTTATTCATCAGTCTGGGTCAAGGTGAAACATGAACCATAGTTGCAAGATCCAAGTGTGGCACAAGCCTGCATCCTTGAGGTCCCACTAAAATACAGGCAAAACATTACATTTGTTTTTAAGACTATTGAGGTAGACTAAGTTTGTATAGTTTTGGAATGTATCGGAAAGTAATATGTGATGATCTTGCCTGTCAAATTTTGTAACAGAGAAGAAAAGTTATTATTATTATTATTATGAATAAACACAACATAGCCTATTGGAGAAAAAAATCCCAAATATATTCCAGAGACATTTAAACTCCTCTTGAAAGACAGCTCCTCATGACAACGTTAAAACAAAGAGAGAGAAATGTTATCTCTTTATTCTACACACATTTATCTATACTTTTCTACATTACATCCTTGATTAGGCACAAACCCAAAGACAAAGAAAGTCGAGGCAGAGGATTGGATGCAGCTGGAGGGGGTATCTTGAGGTCTGAGAAACTCAAGACCCCATGGCAGCATACCACTCAGCCATCAGAAGCACTTAATGTCTTGAAACGCTGCAGCGTTGTTTACTATTGGCGCTGAGAACAAAAGCTGGAGCCCCTGTGTCTCCACACTAACAAGGCCCATCTGAAAGCAAGAGGGGAAATCCAAGCCGGCCTGTGCTTGCCACTTCATTTCCTGACTGGTGAGTGCTTGTTTCCTGTGCATCAGCCTAAACATGGCATTTCACAGTGGAGACTTTGCCTCTTGTTCCTTCCTCCTCCACTTTTGACTCTCAGCTGCAAACAATTTATTTTCAAGACATACTGAGTAACAGTTTCCAGATTAGTCTGCTGGTAGGATTCAAATTGAAGATGACATTTTGGAGGGGGGAGAATGTAAATCGGCTTCATGGTTTGTCAGGGTCAGCCAATGGTTCCAACCAAACAGTACTCTACACCAACTTGCTGACAACAAGCTATGGAAACACATTTTAACACCCAGAAAATGTTTCATATCAATAAAGCTTGCTTCTTAAGGGAAACTGTCTTATACAATCAGCAGGCGCTTTGGTTTAATCGAACTCAGACTAGTGTGCTGCACATGTTTAACAAATGTTACCCATCATGCTTCTCCCAGTAAAAAATCAAAATACTAAGAGAATAATTTGATGTTTGAGAAATTTAGAAAATACATTCTAACCTCATGTCAACACATGGGCCTTTCAATAGTTAGCAACATGGACAGGATTGTTACACCACAGCAAAAGTCTTATTAGTTGTTCAGGACTCCCAGGACTGAGAATGGCAGTGGAAAATGTGCTACCATGGAGAGAATGAGACGCGATAATTGTTAAGTCTGAGCATAACACTTTCATGGTCTTTCAGTGGTGATACTTAAAGTGTTGTCCAGGCAAAAAGTGACAAGCCAGCGGTTGCTTGACATTTGGGTTGACTTTTGACAGACAGATTTGGAAAAGTACAGATATTGTTTTCCACACAACATGCCAGAGCCTTTAAGCACAAAGTGAGTGCACAAAGGGA